>VMDO01001398.1:10000-149941 GCA_007922755.1 Pedetes capensis
ACTCGATTCAGCAGCACCTAACAACAACAACGAGAGAGGTACTGCTGCAACAAGTTAAGGTGAGGCTTGTTGTTGTTGGGTGCTGGCGAGTCATGTCCAATTCATAGACACCCTCATTGGGTTTTCAATGGCTGATTGTTTTGAGATTGCCTCGGGAGTAGATTGCCACATCCTTCTCCCATTTTTGCGGTGCTGGGAATCAAACTGGGGACCTCAGAGACTGCAGAGCAGCACTCTACCAACAAAGCTAAATTCCAGCCCCAAGGTGAGGCTACAGGTCAGTTATGCTGGACTGGCAAGACCTCCATCTCATTGGTAGAACAGTTTCCTTCCAGGAAGTGGGGAGGGAGTAAGTTTGGGAGGTTAAGAGATTTGCCCTTTCTTATTAGGGCACTAGGTGATCTCTGTCATCTCAGAACCTTGGAGCTCTGTCAGGGGAGGGACCCTCAATCTTCTTCTCACCAAGAGGTGACATCACCCCCTAAAGGGCCACAACTAGGTAGTTAGTGGAGCCATGCTTTGAACTCAGGAGACAAATTCCAAGTTCATGCCCCCCAGCCACTACATTCCTTGAGGAGAGGACTTAAATTATTGTTTTTAAATTGACCTTTTTATGTAGAATATTTTCAGATTTATAGAAAAATTATGAAGATAAAACAGAGAATTCCCATATACCCCAAGCCTAGTTTCCAGTGTTACCATCTTGTACTGATATGATACATTTGTTACAATAAATGTACCAAAACTGGTATATCCTTACTAACTTAAGTCCCTAGTTTATTTGGATTTCTTTAGTTTATCTTACGTTCTTTTTGTTTCTCAAGGATCCCATCCAGGAACTTATATTACATTGTATTGTGTCTCCTTGGGTTTTTCTTGGTTGTGAAAATTTCTCAGACTTTACGTATTTTTGATGACCTTGACAATTATATTTGTTATTAAAGAAATTTTTATATGCCAGGTGAAGTGATGCACACCTGTAATCTCAGCGACTCAGGCTGAGGCACAAGGATAGTGAGTTCAAGGCCAGAGGCAACCTGAGCAACTTAGTAAGATCTAGTCTCAAAGTATAAAATTTTAAAAAGGGGGCTGAGGAAAAAGCTCAGTGGCAAGAGCACTTGCCCTAGTATGAGCAAGGTCCTAGGTTCAACCCCCTAGTTCAGAAAAAAAAGGTTTTTTTGTAACTGTCTTATTTCACTCAGCATAATGTCCTCAGGGTTCATCTATGTAGAAGGAATCAAAACTTCCTTTTCAAAGGGTAAATAATATTTCATTATAAGTGTATATCATGTTTTATCTATCCATTCATCTGTCAATGGACACTTAGATTATTTCCACCTTTTGGCTATTGTTAATGCTACTATGGATATGGATACATAGATATCTCTTTGAGATCCTGCTTTCAATTCTTTTGAGTATATACTCAGAAGTGGGATTGATGAATCATAACTTTATTTTTAATTTTTTTAGGAACGACCACACTGTTTTCCAAAACAGCTGCACCATTTTATCCTTCCATCACTAGTGCACAAGGGTTACAATTTCTCTACACTCTTGTGATCTCTGCTGGATACTACCGGGTAATTTTCTGGTGTTTTGGATAGGAGCCATCCCAATAGGTGTGGGGTAGTATGTCATCATTCTGTTTCCTTATGGCACTGGGCATAGAATCCAGTGCCTTGTCCATGCTAGGAAAGCACTTGATCACTGAGCTGTATCTCCAGCCCTTTCCCCATTTTGATTTGCATTTCTCCAATGATTAGTGATGTTGAGCTTATTTTCATGCATATGCTTATTGGCCATCCATATATTTTCTTCAGAGAAATGTCTATTCAAGTCCTTTGCTTGTCTTTAAATCAAGGTTTATCAGGTTGTTTGTTTTTTGTCTTGTTTGTATACGTGTGTGGTACTTGGAGGTTGAACCCAGGGCCTCACACATACTTTTCAAGCACTCTACCACAGGCTGCATTCCCAGCCCATTTTTTAATTTTTTATTTTGTGTCAGGATCTTGCTTAGTTATGCAGGCTGCCTCTGGCCTCCAACTTGTGATCCTCTCGCCTCCACCTCCAGAGTTGCTGGGATTACAAGTGTGTGCCCTGCACCTGGCCTCTTGTTATCTTCTTTATATATTCTAGATATTCACTTCTTATCAGATATGGGATTTGCGAATATTTTCTCATAGCCCATGAATTGTCTTTTCACTCTATTAATTGTGTTCTCTGATGTACAACCACTACAGCTTTGTTTGAGACAGGGTCTTGCTATGTAACCCAGGTTAGCCTCAGACTTGAGATTCTCCTTCCTCTACTGCCTGACTGCCACCACACTGGGCTCAACTTTCACCATTTTAGGTGTACTAATCAGGTACATTGTAGAATGCCCATACATTTTAATTTGACTGATACTTTTGTCACTATTAAACTGAGGTTATGGGTTTTGGGGAGGAAGACCACAGAGGTAAAGTACCATCATCATACCAAAGGTACAAACTATCAACATGATTCATGACTGCTGGTGTTGACTTTAATCACATGACAAGGTAGTATCAGATTTCCCTACTGCTGAGTTCCTCTTTCCACTCCCCTACCCCACCCTTTTCCAAACTACTCTTTGGAAGGAAGTCATTAGGCTCAGCCTTGGGGGATTCTCTATACCAAACACACCTTTATTCGTCGTCTCTTTGCTAGACTCTCCTCAAATTACTTGTGAAGTCCCTGGCTAAAATACAGAGAGAGATCATGGTTCAAACTTTTTATTGTGGAAAATTTTAAACACATACATAGTACAAACAATGATGTACCCAGCTCCTAGTTTCAACAATGATCAACATTCTGCCATTCTTGTTTCATTTGTAGGTCTATTTACTTCTTTTTCCCACTCTATTTCATTACTATTTATTTTCTTACAATACCATCCTTTTTTCCACCAGACAGAATTCACATATATTAAAGTGTACAAATTTTCATCTATGCAATTTTATTTATTTATATATTTATTTACTTATTTAATACTGGGGATGGAAGCCAGAGCCTTAGACATGCTAAGCACAAGCTCTTTTCTTTTCTTTTCTTTTCTTTTTCTTTCTTTTTTTTTTTTTTTTGTGTGTGTGTGTGTGTGTGGTACTGGGGGTTGAACCCAGGGCATCGTGCTTGCATGCTCTGCAAGCTAAGCACAAGCTCTACCACTGAGCTACACCCTCAGGCCTTGCATGATTTTAACATGTGGCACAGCTATGTTGGCATCCCTTCCACAACACAGAACATTTCTATCTCCCATTGCCTCTGTCCTTTCTCATCTAGTACCTCCACCTACCCATCCAGAGACAACCAATGTTCTGATTTTTTTTTTTTTTTTTTTGGACAAGGTCTTGCGTATGTGGCATGGATTAGTGTTGAACTTTCAATCCTCCTGCCTCAGCAATCCAGGTGCTTGGATTAAGGCTTGTGCCACCATGTCTGGCCATTTGATCTTTTTTTATTAACTTTAGATTAGTTTCACCCATCCTAAAATTTCAAATAAATGGAATAAAAAAGAGTTTGCACTCTTTTTTCTTTTTCCTGGCTTCTTTCTTCAAGCACGATGTATTCAAGTTTCCTTTTTTTGTGTGTATATCAATACTATCCCTCTTTAGTGCTGGGCACTGGTCCATTGAATAAATGTGCCACAACTTGTTTGTCCCTTCTCCTGGTGACGGACATGGGTGTTGTTACCAATTTGGGCTATTGCAAATAAAGCTGCTGTGGACATTCTTGTACAAGTCTTTTCCTTCTCTTTTAGAGACATGATCTCTCTAGGTAGCTCAGGCCAGCACTGAACTCAAGATCCTCCTGCCTCAGTGCTGGTATTACATGCATGTGCCACCACACCTGGCTTATATGAGTCTTTTTGCAGGCATACATTGTTTTCCTTTCTGTTAGATGAATATATGTTTGTGTGTTGGCACTCAAAAAATATTTGAGAAAATGAAGTGAGTCACTGAACTAAGAATTGTGAGGTGGGAAACGATCACTTCACAGAATAAAGTGCAGCTACTTCCAAGGTTGAGCATGAACGCCAACGCCAAGGCTGAATAAAATGAAAGGATATCCAAGGCAGGCACCTAATGATTCAGTTAGGAATGTTAGAAAAGAAGAGGCTTTGAAGAAATGCCAAAATGTGGGACAACCAGTAGGCTTCCTCCTGCAAGGGACAGAGACTTCTCTCCCACACTCTGGCTGGACAAGGTGTCCTAGAAGGTGTCTAAGATGGCATTCTAAGGGGAGGGAGGTCCGGCAAGTGGGCAGATGATAGTCCCTGTGGTCTGTCAGTGTGATTTTTTATGATATTTTGTATCTTGTTGAGAAGCATTAATACCTTTTGTTTTCCTCCCTCAATCCACTCCTGGATGGCAACACTGAGTGAGTTTGTTCTGACCAGTGGTAATTCAGAACAGGAGACAATCCAACTATATTTTCTCCTTGGCTCTGGAAGATGTTTGTGTGTAGTTGGAAAATCTGGGTCTCTGCCATTCACTGGACATGTGTGCCTTTGTCTCCAAAGCTCCTGCCAGTTCCAAGCTATTATGACATAAAAGTGATCCTTCTTTTTTCAATACAGGTTCTTTCTTATTACAAAGGTGTATGTGTTTGCCCTAGAAAGTTAGAAAACACAAATAAGGGTGTGGAAGAAAACAGAAAATCACTCACAATTTTACTACCCAGTGCTAGTTCTGATTAACATTCACTCATTCAACAAAGACTCAGTGCTTAGTATGGACTGAGCACTTTGAAATATTTCTAGGCTATTTCTACTTTAATGAAATCATCTTGCTTTGTAACCTGCCTTTCTCTTAATACAATTACAAACAAGTTCACATGTTGGGAAATATTTTCCTACAATATGCCAGTTTTTCATGATAATAAACAACCTAAGAGTTAGATTTTGAGCAAATTCATAACTTTTTGTTGTTGTTTTGTGGGGTTTTGTTTTTGAATCTCACTATATGATGCACGTTGCCCTCAAATTCATGACCCTCCTGCCTCAGCCTCCAAATCATAACAATTTCTTTAGGATAATTTCTAAAAGTAAGATTCTTAGGTTAATTAGTAGTCACACATAATATCTTTGTTATACAAACAGGATCAGCTGCACCTATGCTCCATGGTGTGGGTTTTTTCTGGGAACAGCATCTCTTAGACACTTGATCGTATTCGTGGACATTGGTTCTTTCTTTACACAGCCTTAGAGTCCCTCCACCCTTCCTGGTGATACAGGCTAGGAAAAGAGGCTTTGAAAGCTGCCAGCCTTTTTTCTCTCACTCCTCAGGCAGCTCTTGACAACACCTCCCCATCTTTCTTGAAACCGCCCCTCTCCAGATGATTGCAGAGCTGGCATTATTGGTCTAGGTCACCCCACCCATGATGCCAGTCCCACCTCCTCATACTCAGCTACAGAAGTTGCTAGGATGGGTTTGCCTTACTGAATTTGCCCTTTTCTGTCCTCTGGTGTCTCATTGTTGACACTTTACCCAGGCAGTGAGGATACAGTTCGGAGCATTTTCAAAGTGCTCAGTGGAGCCTGAGTTAGGAAGAATGTAGGGACACATGCACAAAGTCTCCTGCAGCCCCCTATAGGTCCCTCTCTCTTCCAGGCAGCCAATCATGGCACCATTACTGACTTGTCAACTCCAACCTCAGTTTCAAATCCACTGCCCTTGCTGGACACATTCCTAAATCTTTCTTCGCTTCTTCGCATTTCTGTGATGGGTTTGCCACCTTGAGCGTGGAGAATCCATTCCTGCTCCTGCATTGGGTCTCTGTGTCCTTATCTTCCACAGTTAGGCCAGTAAAGTAAGAAGTATATCCAAGGATGGAGTAGACCAAGGGTGGGTAGGGAGGAAGTGGAGACGTAGGATGTGAGTCACCTTCAGGTGTCTCAGGTGCTCTTGGAATTCACCACCCAGCACCTGAACCAAATAGAGAAACTCCAGTTTGGGCCTTTGCTGGGGATGGTGGTGTGTCCCCTCCCTGGGTTTAGCCTCAGTCTAGAAAATATCAGATTTCATCACACTTAGTAAGGGTAAAGGCATTTTGTAAAGGTTGCATTTAAGTTATGTCAAAAGATCTATACATACACACATTATAGTCTTGCCATGTGTTTCTCAATCAAAAAGCTTTGAAAGTCCCTGTTGAAACACAAAGTACCACACAAGCCACTGGTGGGAGTTGTTGTTCGGTGCCATAGAATCAAGTCCAACTCATAGCGACAACAGATACAACAGATGAAACTCTCTCTGACACTATGCCAAGCCCATCACTATTGTCAGTGCTTCTCTGCTATTCACAGGGTTTTCATTGGCTGATTGCTATGGGAGGGGGCTGCCAGGTCCTCCTCCCAAGCCTACAGCACCTGGTATTCATAGGCAGTCTCCTATCTAAGTGCTAACCAGTCCTATCCCTACATAGCTTCCTAGATCTGACAAGATAGGACACCAGGGTGGTACAGCTATAGGCTGGTGGTAGTTGTAGAAATGTTATTTACTCCATTTTTTTTGTTGTGTTTTATTTTTTGTTTTTGTTTTGCTGTGCTAGGGGTTGAACCTAGGACCTCCCACATGCTAGGCAAGTGCTCTACCACTGAGCCGCGTCCCCAGCCCATCTTTTATTTTTTATTTTGAGATAGTCTCACTAAGTTACACGGGCTGCCTCTGGCCTCAAACTTGTGATCCTTCTGCCTCAGACTCTCTAGTAGCTGGGATTACAGGCTTGAGCCACAGCACCCATTGTTATATACTCTTCTGAGGGTTGCTGTGTGCCACACTCTATGCTAAACTCAAGCATAATCTCATTTAATCCTTATACCCACAGTCTGCTACAACATCCCCCATTTCCTCTACTCTACAAATGTGGAGACCAAAGTTTTGCTCCTGGAAATTAGATCTGATTCCAAATGCACTATTCTGGATGCCTCAGTTGCCTCACTGTGGGCTGGTAACTCCAACTGAAGTACAAAGTTGTGGAGCATGCAGATTTGTCGATCAGTCTGAGTTGATTCATTCAAGCACTGTAGAGATGACAGTATTAAGCAAGTACAATAAGACATGTTCCTTCCTCCAAGGAGCTTGCGGTCTGCTAGCCAGCATACTCAGCCACCAGTGGCTACAAGGACCAAGAGGCAGCACACAGGGTCATGATCTTTGTAACTACGAGTGTGTTTAGCCCGTCGATTATACTTAATGGCCTGGCTTTTCTTACAGTCACTGGGAATGTTCTCCCAGCCTTTCCCTGACACTGTCCTCTGCAGTCCCGCCAAGTTGAACCTGCAAACCTACTCCCTTCTAGGTTACTCTCAAAAGTCTGAGATCTGGGGGAGCTGTGGGTGACATACACATCCCTACGTGGCTAAAGGGATGGGCCAGGAGTCTTGCTGGAAATATCAGTGCCCCCCAGAGCCCTCAAATGGAGCAACTAGCCGCAGAGCAGCAAGGGCAGGATTTTACTACACAGAACTTCTTGGTCACGAGGATCTTGGTTCCTGGGTGCTCCTCCATGAAACAGTGGTAATCACCATCGGTTTCTCATTTCAAAAGAGTCCAGACAGATGGGATCGGCTCTACATTGCCACCAGCCCTAATTGATCTCACCCTAGTTGATTTATTGCTAGATAATGAACTGGTTTAATCTCAGGACCCAAACTCCCTCTTTCTTCATTAGGTTCATTGGCATCATTAAATCTTGACCTTTGGGGAACATCATTTTTATTTGTTTTATTTCATTTTGTTTTGTTTTGTTTTTTTGAGGCAGGGTCTCACTGTGTAGCCTAGGCAAGCCTGGAATTCACTATGTAGACTAGGGTGGTCTTGAACTTGCATTGATTTTCCTGCTGCAGCCTCTGAAGTGCTGGGATTACAAGTGTGTGCCATTACACCTGACTTGGGGAAGATTTTTTTTCTCCCTTTATTGGTAAATGATGGTGGGGTACAGAGTAACACAGCATTGGCTTTTTCCATTATGCAACTATTACATCACTTGTGGTTACACATTTATCAACTTGTAAGATTTATGGAGCCTTATGACTAATATGCAGTAAAACTCAAATACATATTTGGGTTGTAGTCCCCTATTTTTCCAATGCACTCATGAAGTTGTATTATTTATACGGAGATTATCCTCTCCTTGGGGAAGATTTTGATAAGGTGTTCTTGAACATTACTGTACTCAGCACACCCCCATGGCCTGAACAAGTCATTGGACTTCCCCAGGAGATCAGTTTTCATCCAAGGAGTGGCTTAAAGCCCAGGAGTCTCAGTGTTATTAGGGCCTTCTTGGTATGCTAAACTGGTCTCCCCAGCCAGGCACAATGTGGAAAGAACTAGAATCAGACAGATGTGGGATTGGGTCTCAGCTATGTCACTTGTTAGCTATGTGACCTTGGGCAATTGACTGAACCTCTCTGAACTTCAGTTTTCTCCTCACAAAAATAAATAAATAAATACTAAAATAAACAAAAAAGCAAGGCTAATAAGCTGAGTCTTATAGGGTTATTGTGGGATTAGAGGATATCAAGGTATGCAGTTGGTATTTAATATCTATCAGCGCTCCATCCTTCCTCCTGCCTGCTGAGGAAATTAACATTCTGCAGAGAAAAGAGCAGCCAAACACATCTCTCTCAGAGAGGATGTATATTTTTATTTTCGTTTTCCTGAATGGGCAAGAACAGAAAACCCTGGACTGGGAAAAGCAGTGGAACTTTGGCCTGCTGAGCTGAATTAAGCAAAAGTTTCTATAGGTCTTAATCACCATGCATTTGTAACATGCTGTGTACAGGGGAAGGATTTGTCTGCACCAGGTGTGTTTGCCTAGAAGAGTCCACATCTATGTCTGTACTGCCACCAAAGAGGACCAAGGTACCACGAACCCATTCATCTGGACCATTCATCAGCCACTACTCTTGCTCTTCTCAAATATACTCCCCTCCATGGAAACCAGTCCTAAAAGTGCAAATAGTGTCCTGCTCTATACTCTGTTGTCTGCCATACTTGCAGTAAAAACACAGCTCCTTCCCAATAAAAGCCCAACCCCTTCCCATGGCCTGCAAAGTCCCCATGTGACCTAGCCACTTCCCACCTTTCCCATCTTGTCTTCTATCTCCCCATCCCTCACTCTGCACCAGTGCCATGTTTTTTTGTTCTTCAAGCAGGAAAACTGTTCCAGACTCAGGGCCTTGGCAACATCTATTCTCTCTGCCTGGAGCGCTCCTCCTCCAAATAACTACTCCCTGTTCAATACTGTAGTCCCCTCTTATCCATGGGGGATATGTCTTAAGACCCCCTGTGGATGCCTGAAACTTCAGATACTACCAAACCCTATATTTGTTTTTTTCCTACACATACATATCTATGATAAAGTTAATTTATAAATTAGACACAGGAAGAGATTAACAACAATAATAAAATAAAACAATTATAACAGTATATTGTAAAAAGATTTATGTAAATATGATCTTTTAAAACAGCTTACAAGTGACAATGGGTGGGTAGTGTATACAGCCTGGATACACTGAACAGAGGGATGATTCATGTTTCAGGTAAGACAGAATGGGATGGCATGAGATTTCATTGTGCTACTTAGAATGGTGTGCAATTTACAATATGAATTGTTTATTCCTGGAATTTTCCCTTTAGTACTCTCAAACCACAGTTGACCTTCAACTGAAGCTGTAGAAAATGAAACCAAGGCTTAGCAGTGGCACTGTGGGGTCTGATCCCATCAGATCTCGGAAGCTAAGCCAGGTCAGGCTGGTTAATACTTGGATGGGAGACTGCCTAGGAACACCAGATGCTATAGGCTTGGGAGGAGGACCCAGCAACTTACTCCCAAAAATCAATCTGCTATTGAAAACCCTATGAAGGACAGAGAAGCAACGGGAGACTGCGTAGGAATACAAGATGCTATAGGCTTCGGAGAAGGACCCAGCAACTTACTCCCAAAAATCAATCAATCTGCCATTGAAAACCCTATGAAGGGCAGAGAAGCACTGACAATAGTGTTTCACCTGTTGTACATAGGGTCACTATGAGTTGGACACCAACTCGACAGTACCTAACAACAACAAACCATATTCAGGTTTCAGTTCCAACCTTTCCTTCTTAGAGACATCTCTAATCATGTCCTTTCCACCATCACACTGATCACTTTACCCTGTTATTTTCATCTTTGCATTTGTCACTAACTAAAATTATTTGGTACTTACATGTCTTATCTCAATGTGCCCTGGATACCCAGAACACAGCGTGGCACATGGAAGGCACATAATCCTTGTTTGTTACCTAACTGAATCCCTTTGTCTTGCCATGGAAGCATAAATCAATGATGTCAGGGTTGAGTCTCTCCTCGTATTAGAACTTCTAATAGGTAAGTGTCTAGACAGTCCTTTTATTTTTGGCATTTTTGGCAAAGTGACTTGCTTCTGAAATTTAACAAAACCAGACAACGCCTGTCTCCCTAGAGCTTCATCCAAAGTTGTGCCACCTCTTCATGAATCTGCTGAGATCCCATGGCCCAGCTGCTCTGTAATAAAGAGGCACAGATGAGACAAAGGTCTTACAAATCCCACTGGAATATTTTGCTGCCTGAAAAAAACTGGAGCCTTTACTAGGAGGCTGTCCTAACCCAGAAGGGCCCTGTTCCCCAGCAGGCTGGACACATGGGATTAATTCAGGCAGGAGCCAGGCAAGAAATGCTGGCTTCACAAGTGCCAAAGAAAGGGAATTTTAAGATTCAGACTGAAAGGAAAGCTGGTGTGGGATGTGACAGGAATAGGAACTTTTCCTTAACCCAAAGGATCTTAACCTATGACTGATGTTAAATGTTGAATTTGGGGTACTTGTGGTGTGTGTGTGAGTGTGCATGTGTGTGTGTGTGTATGTGTTTGTGTGTTTGTTTAGGGAGAGGATCATCTCTCTCTCTCTCTCTCTCTCTCTCTCTTTCTCTCTCTCTCTCTCTCTCTCTCTCTCTCTCTCTCTCTCTATATATATATATATATATATATATATATATATATATACTTTTTTTTTTTTTTAAATCAAGGTTGCAATGGGATCTGTGTTACAAAAGGTTCAGAACCACAGTTCTGGAAGGCACGTAATTAGGCGAGCGAGTCACCATCCTAAATATGACCTGAACTGCAACAATCACGAGAAAGGAAAAGTGTTTTACGCTCCAAAGAAAACAAAGCCACTTCCAACAGGAATTGGCTGTCACATTCTCTACACTAGGGGGAAAAAAGTCAACAGAGCATCCGCCCAGCCAAGGCCCATCCCTTAAGCCCAGGTCTCCTGGGAATGCAGTGAGCCTTTGTTTTCCAGTCTGTGGGCAACTGGCCTGGCAAGGAGCCAGTGGGGAGAGACTTCTAACGAAAAATATACCACCATGTGCCAAGCTGCGCGGGCTAGAAGCCCCACAAAGGTGGGCCCTCGCTTTGCTGGGGCAGAGGTGCCCCATAGACCCACCACGAGAGAAGCAATGTGCCCTCGCTAGGACTAGACTGTTTGGATTTCTTCTCTAGGTGCTTGGAGCACCACAGCATGACTCATGGGCCTGGGTGCTTTTCTGAGTAGGTTGTGGACCCTTTGTGGCTGGCAAGGCCATGTTTCTCCCTGGGACCACCTCAGCTATCAGACTGAAGCTCCTGATTATTCAAGGCTGTGTGACATTTGGTATTCAAGGACGCTCCCTTCTTCCCTTGCCCCTCCTTGGCTTTGGAAGGGGAAGACCTGGAGGTGACAGACGTTCCAGTAAACACTGGAAGGAGCCCAGGGAGTGTGCTGGTGGCCAGAGGCAGCATGCGGTGTAACCTCGAGGGTGGGCGCAGCCCACAGTCGGCCTCCCTCCCTCAGCCTGGATTGTCCTTTCTCTGGGTTTGCGTATGTCCTCTCTTTCCTCTCCTCCAGGGTGGATCCTTGGTTTTGCCTCCCAATCTGCTTCTCTTCCAAGCTTCCCAGTTGCCATAAAGGGCACCTTCATCTCCCAGGAGCTCATTTTTGGGGTGGAACTTAAAGAGCACCTCCTCCTTGGTAAGATCTTCCCAGGCAAGTGACACAGAGTGCTGCCACCCTCCCAACAACCAACGTGTTCTTGTCCACATCACCCGGTCTATGGATCATGTTCTGTAATTATTACTTTCTATTGCTCTGTCTCCTCCTTCAGTGTATAAAGTCTCTGTGACTAGGGGAAGCTAGGTGGTCAACTGTTGCTTCTCCAAATAGTCACTGCAGCCTCCTCCCCTCCTCCCTGTGCCCCAGGAGGTCAACTGTGGGTACTGGGACCCAGTGCCTCAGCAAGCCCTGGGTGCCCCCTGTATACTTTGTGCCCACTGGCCCCATTGCCCAAGCTACCACCCTCTGGTTTCCAGGTGTTGCCCCTATGCCAGGCACCAACAGGAAACAGGAAAGGAGAGTGGAAGACCATGGCACCCTGTGGCTGTCTCCCTGCTGAAGCTCCTATCTCCAGCCCTCTGCAACAGCTCTTGCTGGTAACTCCCTTCTGCGTTTTCAGGCCCAAGGTGGTAATGGCTGTCACCTGTTACCAGCCTTGAAATGGTTCATTAGGCCTTCAACCAAGGTTTTCCTTTCCCTGCCCCTACTTCTGGAAGTGGCCCACTCCTTTGGAATGTGCCATTTGTTACCTGCCAGCACCAACACCAGGACCATGTCTAACTTACTGATCACTGTTTTCCCCAGCAACGTGCTGGGCAGTGCCTAGCATGTCTTAGGTACTTAGTACGTATGTTTTGAATAAATGAATGGATGATTAACTGCTGTATTTTTATTTACATTTTTATTAAGATATAATTTATATGCCATAAAACTTGCCCCTCTAAATCATACAATTCAATACTTTTTAGTGTATTTGCAAACTTATGAGATCATCACCATTAATTCCAGAACGTTTTCTTCACTTCACAAAGGAACCTTCATATGTATTAGCAGTCACTCCCTATTTCTCCCTTCTCCCAGCCCTTCAGAATCACTGATTTACTTTTTGTTTACTATGAATTTGCCTATTCTAGATATTTCATATAAAAGGGATCCTATCATATGTAGATTTCTGTCTGGCTTCTTTCACTTAGCATCATATTTTCAAAATTCATCTGTGTGTAACATGTATCAGTGCCTCATTCCTTTTTATGGCTGAATAATATTCTATTGTGTGGGCATCCTACATTTTGTTTAACCAATCATTGCTTGATGGACATTTGGGTTGTTTCTACCTTTTGGCCATTGTGAATAATATTGCTATGAACATTGGTGTCTAAGCTTTTGTGTGAACATATCTTTTCAATCCTCTTGGCATATACCTAGGAGTAGAAATGCTAGTCATATACCTAGGAGTAGAAATGATCACTCAACATTTACCTTTTTGAGGAAAGATACTGTGTTTTAAACTTTTGTGTATTCCATAGCACTAGATCACACTTTATCCTGTGGTGCTAGGTATTGACTTCTGCATGAAAAAGAACCCAAATAGACAAGGATATGGAGCAAAGGAAGTCTTAAACACTGCAGACCCATTCCTAGGTATAGATTAGGAGACATTTTGGCACATGTGCACCAGGCAATACAAACAAAAATGGTCACATTTTTGTAGCCAGGCAGGGAGGTACACACCTGTAATCCCAGCATTCAGGAAGGTTAGGCAGGAGGATCGATGCAAGTTCAGGTCTAACCTAGTCTACATAGTGAGTTCCAGGCTAACCTGGGCTACACAGTGAGACCTTGTCTCAAAAAACAAAAACAAAACAAAACAAAACACAACTCATAGAAGTATTGTTGGTCAAAAATTGGAAATAACTCAATGTCCTTTAACGATAGATTAGATAAATACATTGTGCACTATGCATAAAAAAACATGAACTACACAGCTATGCATAGGAGTATGAGTGAGTCTCACAGAGTGTTGAGAGAAACAAGTCACAAAAGAATACATACAGTATGATTTCATTTATAGAAAGTTCCAAAACAAGGAAAATTAAATCATGTGGTTTAAGGCTACCTAGGTAGGTGGAAAAACTATTAAAAGTTATTATAACAAAAAACAGGATATTGGTTACCTCTGGCGGAAAGAGGGAAATACATGTCAGGGAGGGGCACAGGAAGGTCTTCCGGGCCGTGGCCAATTTTCTAGTTCTCATCCTGGGTAATGGATACACTGAGATTGTTCTGAATGATTCATAAATGTATATAGGTACTTACATACTTAGGTCCTGTTGTGAAAGTCTTATTTCCCAATTCAAAGAATAGACATAACAGAACTCACGTCCAGGTATCAGGAGGCCTGGATTCCAGACTGGAGGCGTGGGGGATGGGAAGCTCTTTCTGCGGGGTGGCTGTAGGGATGACATGACATGAGACAGGTGCTCTCTGACACCAGCCCCCACAACGTAACACCACAGGTTACAAGGACATGAGGGCTAAAATAAAACTTTTCACCCTCTGACACCAGACTCCATCGTTCAAAGCCACAGGCTACGAGGGCGAGATAACAGGGAGAAAACTTTTTCAAAACAAAGTTAATTAGACTAAAACCCCCAAACTCTTCCAAAAGTGAATTCTTTCCAGCTAAGGTAAAGCCAGGTCACATCAGTTATAAAATGCCCCCCAATCCCCTTACAAACACTAGCAGCCTTTTGCCCGGTGCAGAGCAATAAACGTCTCTGGTGGCTCCTGTCTGCTGCCCTCTTGCAGCGTGTTATTAAACTTTTTCCTTTCTATTCTGAGCTCTGGTGAATTCCTTTACCACCCATGACACCGGCCACACTGCCATCAGCTACACAAACAGGTTTACCAGTAAAGAGCTGTGTGGTGCTGGGGGTAGAGCTCAGTTGGTTAGAGGGCTTGCTTAGCATGCACTGAGGCCCTGGGTTCAATCCCCAGCACTGCAAAATTAATTAACTAATTAACTAATTAATGAAACAAAAAGAGCTGTGGGATAACAAGACATTTTATTTAATCTCTTTCAACTTCCTTATCTCTAAAACTGGGGATGATAATAATTATTTCAGATAATAATAATTATTCCAATTATTCAGAGCTTACTATCCCTTGGCACCAAGCTAAGTGCCTTTACATGGTTATCAGCTATCATTCTGAGTAGCCTAGGTGCAAGAAACACATATTGAAGTCAGCTCAAGCAAAAAGTGTGAGTAGCATGAAGAAATGGCCTGCCTAAGGGCAGGGTGCAGCCAGGGAACGAAGTCTGGGGACTCTGGCTCTTATTGCTGCTTTGCTGTCCACAAAGGCTGCATATCCCGTCCCCCAACCCCTCCTATAAGTGGTTTTCTCTGCTTCCTACCCAAAGTGAGAAATGACTACCACAATTCCCAGGTTTGTATCTTCTCCATTCAGGACACCACAGCGTTCATGGGGGAAAGGATTTGTATTGCCCAGGCATTGGTCAAGCATATGCCTCAGATCCAATCAATGGTGACAAAGGAGCAGAATCTCATCATCCAAAATGGGGCACGCATCTTGAAACTAAATGGGGAATACGGTGGTTGGCACTCAGCCCACAGGACTGTAATTCCATAGAGATGAGTGATTCCAAGAGGCCAGTCCCTAGAGCAGGTGTGGAGGAGAAAGAATGGACAATCCAACACCATCTACTACATGAGCTAATCTCTATTTCCTGTCATATTGGTGTCTAGTGAGCTTCTGGGAGTTTAAAAAAGAAAGTATACCCCCACAGCTTCATTTGGCTGCCCAATAAAATGACCATGATATGCCATTTGTATCCTTCCAGTCAAAATATAAAAATTGAAGTACAACTTAAAGGCAAAAATGTACACAGATTGTACATGTGCACCTCTATAAATTTATCCCAAAATACACATACTCATGTAACCACCAGCTTGATCAAGAAATTACTAACTAATTCCAAAAGACCCTCTAAGGTCCCCTTCCAATCACTATCCTCACCTCTCCCTAAAGCCAGTCACTATAATTTTACTCATATGACCTCCATATTTTTCTGTATCTGATGGCCCAGATAATTATCTCTGGAGGTCAGAGTTAATCAGAAGCTAGGAGGAAGGATTATTTCCCCATGAGTCATTTCTCCTCAGAAGTTTATCAGTGAGGATGTTTCTAGCTGCAAGTAATGCAAATCTCAACTCAAATAGTTTCAACAACAGGAAAATTTATGATCTTCATGTAAATAGAAATCCTGCTGTAGGGCAAGCTTGAGGGTAAGTTGAGTGGGCAGTTTGAGTCAACAAAGACCCATCTCTCTTCTTGGCCATGCTTAAGGTTTCCTTTATTGTGAGGCTGGTTACGGATGGCCGTGATAGCTTTTTGTTGGGGCTCTCTTTCTGGAGAGGAAACTGCTCCCAGACATCCCCTCACCTCCCCATGGGGAAAACTGGGTCACATGTGCAACCAACCAGACCAGACGGATAGGATTACTGGAGTTTTCTTAGATTTATCTGCTGGGCTGGGCTGGACGTTGAGAAGTCTACTCAATAACTCCCTACAGAGAGCCATGGAATTAAATGGAAAACGTCTGCTTTTATTTACAAACAACCTTTGTATTGCTTAATGGTAACAAGGATTACACACAGCAGAGATTTGTGGCTGAACATACTGTTGGAGATTCAAGGTTAGGGGTAAGTACCTCTCTGTGAGGAAAGAATAAATTGACCATGACAAAATAAACACAGCAGTTCTTGCCCTCCTTCTCTCCCCTGAATGCTAATGATCTTTCTCTCTGAACTGCCTGCTCGGGCACTGAGTCATAAACATATTTTTTTAAAGTTACTGGGATAGTGTCTGTTACCAGTTATGTTAAGCATAGGACATAATGTTTCAGTATACACTTAGAACAAATCTGGCCTCTTTTCAAATCACATGATGTCACACAGCGCACATGGGGCATGTCATTTATTAAACACTACAAGGTGTGCGAGTGACGGCTCCTCAAAAGATTCCAAGGTCCTTCAATTACTTTGATAATACCCAGTAGCCACTTAGTCTCCCTATATGTTAGAATAGTCTCTCTGATTTAAAGAAAAATCCCATTATTTTCTAAAAAATATTATAAATGAGTCATATATGTGTCCGTATGTACTCATATTCCTTTTCGAGAGGTTGCTGGAAAGATAACATGTTTATATCCCTTTTTTCAATGTGCTACTCGCGTATTAGAACACTGGGGCCGGCTGTGGTGGTGCACACCTACGATCCCAGCAACTCTGGAGGCCGAGGCAGTGAGTGTCGCATGTTTGATGCCAGAGGCAGCCTACATAATCTAGAGAGACTGCATAATCTCTCAAGACAAAAAATTTTTAAAAGGGTTAGGGATGCAGTTCCGCAGTGCAGCAATTGCCAAATATGCCCAAGGCCCTGGATTCAATCCCTAAATAGTAAAAAAAGAATACTGGGCAAACACCTGTTGAGGGAATCTGTCACTGAAGATGTGGGTGGGTAAGGTACATGCATCGGTGAGAAGCAATCAAAATAATGGTGGATACAATAGTGATATCCCTGTGTTAAATGGCAAAATATATGTATCCATAGATAATAGCACAAATAGTATTAGGTTCCAACCATGAGTTATCACATATATATTTATGTAATATTTTATACAGATATGTGTATGTGTACCAATAATTTTATATTTTATTTCAAAGGTCTTTAATGGTTCACAGTGGATTAATACACAACTGATACAATTCTCAGCACTACCAAGGAAGGATGAATACAAGGCAATTTCAATTGAAGAGTAAAACATGATGCATACCCTTCAGAAAAAAAGGTACCACAGCACTAATCTTTCTGAAGAAAATTTTTCCTGACAAGTGTTTCTAATATTTTAATTACACTATACTTATATCTGGGAGAAGGATGTGGGAGCCCACTCCCAAGATAGTTCCAAAAACAATCAGCCATCAAAAACCCTATGAGAGTTGCTATGAGCCAGATACAACTCATTGGCACCCTAACAATATACTTTTATCAGCACAAACATTATAACCGTGATAATATGTATTATTTACCATTCTAATATAAGGAAATACATTAGTAACACACTTCATCTCAATGGGTCTAAACCTCCCCAAGTTTCAGAAAGTTTCTACTAAAGTAAAAACATAATATCCTGAGGTCATCAATCATTTTAGATGCATTATGGTATCCAGCATCCATTCAATATCCCTGGATGTTTGCATTTGCATTCTTGTTAGAATTTCAATTCTTCTGGGGGTTAAACCCAGGGCCTCTCGCCTGCGTGCTCTGCAAGTGCTGGACCACTGACCTGCACCCCCAGTCCATTTTTTTACTTTTTGAGACAGGGTCTCACTAAATTACGCAGACTGCCTCTGGTCTCTAACTTGCGATCTTCCCTCCTCCGCCTCCCAAGCCACTAGGATTACAGGCGTGCACCACCGCGCCCAGCGCACTGTTCGTTCTTATAAACAACTTGGGGATGTCTTTTATTTGTAACTCCATACAACCCCTGTTTTGCTTGGTGATTTAGGTAAGGGTGTTTTAAAATAAGTGGAATATTTTATGATGTCTGGACTCAATACAGTCAAGGATTCTTTTTCATAACATTTAGGATCCTCGTTACAGTTAAATAAATGTCATGAGGAAGCCTCTGCTAATTTGTTCCATCAAGGTCAAATCAAGGTTGTAGATTTTAACAGGAATGCTCTTTCCAACCATGCCAGCAGAGGGCGCATTTTTCGCTTCTTTTTGGCGTAATAGTCCAAACCACGCAATCCCAGTACATGGCTCTGCAGTTTGTTGCCGTGGGTATAGTAAGGGAACACAAAATAAGTATAGTGCCCTGTACGCAAAAAACTCCAGTCTAGCTGAGAAAACTAAAACATGAACTATTCAGGCGCCAAACACTAAAAATGGTATGAGAGTGACAGGCGCTGAGTGCAGAGAATTCAATTCACCTGGACAAGAGTAATTTTGGGTTTCATGGAGAAAGTGAGATCTGGGGTGGATCCCGAAGCCTGGGTATGGCTCAGGAGGGCAACAGGGTAAATATGCTTCCGGTCTCCTGCCCTTCTCTTCATGCCTGTGACAGACCTCGCTAACAGACACGGAAGGGGCTCTAACCGCTGAGTTCAGACCAACACAGTGTTCTAGGCAACCCACACCCAACAGGAACCAGAACTCATGACAAAACCCACATGAAGGCAGGGGTTATTGGGAGTGGGAGTTGGGTATTGGCTTATGAAAAAGAACTCTCCACGGTACAAGAGGTAGGAAAGAGCAGGACAGAAGTAGAAGACAGTAGGAGTAGCTGGCTGAGAGCACATTGTCTAGGGAGTAAAATCCTAAGGTGGAGGAACAGCGTAGGCCTGAGCAAGTGTGCTTTTCTACATTCCACCAATGAACAGGGCAGATTTGCCCCTAGTCACTCACAGGACTGGAAGACTGTGGCCCCTTGGGGTGGAGCCCTGTCCCTGCTCAACCTCCAGCAGAGAGAAACAGCCAGGAGGAGAAAGAGACCTGGGCTTAGCCAAACTAGTTCCTTTTCCCACCATTCACTGGTCAGAACAGATGACTGACTTCTGCAAGGACAAGAACCCAGCAAAGTTCTTCACATGGAAGCTTACAGAGCAGAAAAGGAATAATCTCCCTTAGCAGAAGACTTGAACCACTATTTAACCTTTGGAGTGATGTACATGTGTCAATTAAAAATAAAAATAAAATTTTTAAAATGGAAATTAAAAACTTTTAGAAACTCATTTTGTCAGGCCGGGTGTGGTGGCAAACGCCTGTAATCCCAGTGGCTTGGGAGGCGGAGGCGGGGGGATTGCATGTTTGAGACCAGAGGCAATCTGTGTAATTTAGTGAGACCCTGTCTCAAGAAAAGTAAAAAAATGGGCTGGGGGTGCAGCTCAGTGGTCCAGCACTTGCAGAGCATGCAGGTGTGAGGCCCTGGGTTCAGCCCCAAGTGCCGCAAAAAAAAAAAAAAAAAAAAAAAAAGAAAGAAAGAAAAGAAAAAGAAAAAGAAAAAAAAGAAACTCATTTTGTCATTTTTCCCTCTTGGTTAATATTTGTCTGGTATATAACACACTGGGTGAAATCATGGAGGATATTGAAAATCATGGAAAAAGCAGAGGCAGTTTGTGAATAAAGAATGCATTTAATAAAAATAATTTTCCTGCCTAGCATGTGTGAGGGCCTGGGTTCAACCCCTAGTACTGTAAACAAATAAATAAATAAATAAAATAAATGAGGATACTAACAGCATCCACCTCATCATGTTGGTTGGGCATTAAATGTATTATAATACATATAAGGCACTTAACACAAATGAGGCAGTACCACAAGTGGTTGAAGGAGTGTTTCTAGAGCCAGATAGCCTGCACACAGATTCTGACTCACCACTTACTCAGTGACATTGGACAAGTTATATAGCTTTTTTATGCTTCACTTTCTCTTTCTATAAACTGGGGATGATAGAAGTCCTTTTTTCATAGGTTAAGAGGATCAAATGAGGTAATATGTATAAAGCACTTTGTAAGCACTATGTAAGTGCGAACTTTTATTATTAACAGAGAGGATTATTGCGGCTAATTGTTGATTTAAATGTAGGTCTGATTCTAGGACCCAAATTTTTGGCAGGTGTGCTATATACCAGACAAATGTTAACCACCCTAGAAGGCCACAGTCTTCCAGTCCTGTGAGTGACTAGGGGCAAATCTGCCCTGTTCATTGGTGGAATGTAGGAAAGCGTACCTGCTCAGGTCTAACTTCTGTTCTCCAACTTTGTTTCTGTCAATAACAGAGATAGCATTTTGATATCTTCTTATCAGACTCCTGTCTATCTTGCAACTGGAACAGAACTCGATCAAGGAGGAAGGGTGCATTTAATGGACCCTGTAAGGCTCAAGATGTCTAAAAACTAGCAGTCCTTTGCCTTGTCCCTTTCCAATTCCTGACCCACATAATATACTTCCAACTCTGTCAGCTGTTTCTTCTAGTATTTCCATTCATGTAAAGAACATGTTTCTACTGCTATTTCTTGAATTTTCCATTTTAGATAAAGACATGTTGAGCTTTCTTACACTGCGATCCCACATAGGCTACTCCTCTGTTCACGTTCATAATAGTCAATAATTTTTGTTAAGCATTTACATTATTAGGACTATCACAACTACAGATCTGTGATCACATTTCCTTCCTTGTACTTCCCAAGTTTGAGGCCAGTGGCAGCCTGCATAACTTGGTAAGAACCTGTCTCATACTAAAAAATAAAAGAGGGAAGGACGCTGGGGGAGTAGGTCAGTGGTAGAGCCCTTACCTGTTGTTGTTGTTAGGTGCCATCCAGTCGGTATAGGACTCATAGCGACCCTTCGTACAACAGGCAAAACACTATTGTCAGTGCTTCTCTGCTGTTCATAGGGTTTTCAATGACAGGTTGATTTTTGGGAGTGGATTGCCAGTCCGTCCCCCAAGCCTACAGCACCTGGTGTTCCTAGGTGGTCTCCCATCCAAGTACTAACCAGGCCCAACCCTGCTTAGCTTCCGAGATCTGATGGGATTGGATGCCATAGGGCTACAGTTGCAGGCAGAGCCCTTACCTAGCAGGCATGATTTCTGGATTCAACCCCCAAAAACTGAAAGAAAAAAAAAGTTGCTTCTAGCAACAGAGTTTAAATCTAAATTTTTTTTTAAAAACTGGCTTCAAGAAACAATTTTGAACTGGACATGATGGCACATGCCTATAATCCCAACACTTAGCAGACTGAAGCAGGAGGATTGTGAATTGAGGCCAGCCTGGGGTACACAGCAAGTTCCAGCCCAGTCCAGGTTACATAGCAAGACTCTGTCTCAGGAAAAAAAAAAAAAGAAAAGAAAAGAAAAGAAAAGAAGAAAAGAAAGAAGAAAGAAAGAAAGAGAGAAAGAAAGAAAGAGAGAGAGAGAGAGAGAGAAAGGGAAGAAAGAAAAACTTTTGTAGGGCTGAGAGTATAGCTCAATGATAGAGTGCTTATGTACCATGCATGAATCCCTGGGTTTGTTCCCCAGCACCACACATATACACACAAGGAAAAAAAGAGAAATTTACTTCTACAAAGACAGTTTCAAACTCTGGCCCTTCTCTTAGAGTTATGTGGCTCAAGAAAGTCAAGAGGCTCTCTGTGGCACTAGTAAAATTTGGATACCCCATTTACCTGGTAAGTATTTGGTAAGAATAGGATCGTAAATGTTTGTAAATGACAGACTGCATGGTACACAGTAGGTGTCAGATAAAAGACAGTACTACAACTGCACTCTTATATTTCATCTGAAAAGCAAGCACAATCTTTCCTCAATGTTTCATAATTTTTAAAAATGATGGTATGTGATTAAGCTTTGAAATACAGTATCGGTTTCTATATAGTTAATTAGTATTAGATTTATGCTATCTCTTACCAGAGTTTTATAAATTATGTGGGTATTTCTTACTTTAAATGTTCATAACTGGAATTTCAATCTTCTACCTCAGGTTATCCTAAATCAACCAGCATTTGTCAAGCACCTATTGAATACTAAGCACCAGGAAGAGTGCCGTGATAATAAATTCTTATTAGTATCAAAGATTAAACATTCAATTCAAATGCTGATAATAAGAATGGGGCTATGCTTTCCTGTTACTAATCCTCAATTCCTGTGGTAATGAAATAACCAAGCCCTAACGAATGATTGTGTATCAGTAATCTGGTATGTTAGCAATATTAGAAGGCTATCAGTATGTTTAAAGGTAATTATTAGAATGGTTTATTTTCCTGGTTTTATTAGAATAGTCACTAGAACTTCAATTTCTTTTTTCGGGGGGGCTTACTGAGGGGTTGAACCCAGGGCCTCGCATTTGCATGCTGTGCAAGTGCTGGACCACTGAGCTGCACTCCCAGTCCTTTTTTTTTTTTAATTTTTTTGAGACAAGGTCTCGCTAAGTTACGCAGACTGCCTCTGGTCTCGAACTTGCAATCCTCCTGTCTCCACCTCCCAAGCCGCTGGGATTACAGGCGTGTGCCACCGTGCTGGACTAGAACTTCAATTTCTACGTTTAATTTTTCCCAACAGTGTAGCTATTTCCAGAAAAAAAGAATCTTTTGAAGCGGGGCACCACAGATAAAACATTATTACTTCATATTAACTTCTTTTTACCAGATGGTTTCAGTAGAAACAGAACCCCAAACTGTTACCTGGTTCTGACTTCACATCCATTAATAATGGTCAAAGCCTTGATTTCGCATCTCACGATGACTAAACAAGAAACTCCTAGCAAAGAGCAGTGGCGAGAAGCCTGAAAAACCGCAGAGTTCCTCAACCAAGTTACGCTAAACACAGTCTTAGCACAGACACAGGTGAATTTCATGCTTTTTCAAATTATTTTCCTATAGAACACCTGAGGATAACAGAGCCGACACTTCTACTTTAATTGTACAAAACTGTAGTCAATTCAAAAAAAGGAAAACAGTATCTTTATTGTGTGTAGTTCTAACAAACATTCACTGTGTGCACATTGCAGCAGAAAGACAAAGATCTTTGTTCAAAAATGCTGAAGTTAAATAGGTAAACAAACTCTATCATTAAATACACAAAAGGAATGTTAATATTACTCATTCACAGCTGAAAATGAAAAAAAAAGGAGGTTAAATAACCAAAATAGTGGTTTGCTCAAATAGTAAATGTAAAAGATCAATATGGGCAAGGAGGAGCTATTAAAACTCACAGGAAAGATGCTAGATATAGGCAAATGACCTGACAAATCTCTCTCTCTGCTTCTTGGGACCGCCCTCCTAGGTCACGCCCACAAATTCCAAACCAGGCTCTTTCGGAGCACAGCAGCCAAATGTGACTAAATTCCTCATTACTTTTGTGATATTTGGCAACAGAATGGGATGCTTTAAAACACTGATTTCTTGTTGAGACAAGACATGTCTGAATCCATTCCTCTTGGGGTAGGAGGTAAAGAACACTAAGGTTCTACACTTCAACCTCCTGAAGTGGAATTTAACCAGACAGATATCACTTGAGATCTTAAGTATGAGATGCCATAAGTGATGATACACTTGACCTGTAAAACCAATTTTCATTGCTCCACATTGGAACTAAATAAACATAAACCCTATGGTGTTCTTATTTCACAACACAAGCACTTATGAGGACTCCTAAAAGTACCCTACAGCCTCAAAAGATAGGTTCCGATGGATTTTTGTCTCTGCTTAAGAGGTCACACCAGGCCACCTAAACACAACATACCCTTTGTCCCCATTGTTTCCTCATCTTTATAAATGTATAAATCATCTGGAAATGAAAACTGCCAGGTGTCATGGTGTAACTCAGGTGTCTGAGGTAGGAGGATCACGAGTTTGAGGCCAGAGGCAGCCTGCAAAACGTAGGAGACTGTCTCAAAATCTTAAAAAAATAGGGGGAAGGGGACTGAGAGTGCAGCTCAGTGGCAGAGCTCTTGCCAAGCATACATGAGGTCTCAGGTTCAACACCCACCGTAGTACTGCCAAGAAAAGAAAAGAAAAGAAAAGAAAAGAAAAGAAAAGAAGGTAGGTGTGGTGGCACACACCTGTAATCCCAGTGACTTGAGAGGCAGGAAGATCATGAATTCGAGGCAGAAGCAGCCTGCATAACTTACCAAGACCCTTTCTCAAGATGAAAACAATTTAAAAAGGGGTATGGGTGCAGCCCAGTGTTAAAGCATTTGTCTACCATGTGCGAGGCCCTGGATTCAACCCACAGTACATCCCCCCCCACACACACACACACAAAGTCAGGGGCTGGGAAGTTTTGGACAATGGGTACCAAAAGCCTGTATTTTGGTGGCACAGAATTTCCCTCACCTCTTCCTGATGTTCACCAGCCATTATGTGTACTGTATAGTGTGCAAGTTGGGAGATGGGCCCAGCAACCCACTCCCAAAAATCAATCTGCCACTGAAAACCCTATGAACAGCAGAGAAGCACTGATAATAGTGTTTCCCCTGTTATATGTAGGGTTGCTATGAGTTGGATACTGACTCAATGGCACCTAACAACAACAACAACAACAGTGTGCAAGAGCAGCTGGTCCTCCTCAGGAATAAACAATCAAACACCCCAAAGATGGGGGCAGTGTCAGGCAGCATGGACTGACTCCAGCTGCTCTCCAGAATGGTTTTCATGACCTACTAATGTCAAGACTGTTTTAAGAATTCCAGTTTTCTTCTTAAACAAGTCTTCTTTGATGGAATTGGCTCAGATGCTGTTACTTTATTATTTAGAAAAATCTCTGCAAACTCTCACAGAAGATTTACCTTTTACGTGGCTATTTATATAGGCAGCAGGATTATAGCAAATGGACCCAAAAAGTGTTTTTTATAATACAAAGTGACATCACATTCACAATAGTTTAAAAGAAGTCCTGGGTATTGGATGGATTTCATGGCTGGCAGAGACAAAATCTGAAAATCTTTTCCTTCTAGCTCTAAGTAAAAAATAAATCTAGACATAAACAAGAAAAGAAAACCAATATGAAATAGAAAAACATACTTTTATGCACTGGTGTTTACCCTAGAATTAACTTAAAAACACCAATTTTACTTGAGCATATAGTTCCTTAACTTTTCTTATAAGCCAGATGTTTTTCATTCAATGTTAGAAACTGCCAAACACACTTTTATAATTGATCCAAGTTATCTTCTGGCTTAGTTTTAGCTTGAATGTTCCCTTTCAGCCTCCTCAATGCTCCTTTGTTCTTTACCTCTACCCCAATGTACTCCATGCAATCATGCAAAGTAATTATTACAGCAATTACATACCAATCCTTATTCAAAGCAACCAATCTTTGCCTTTAAATGGGGGCACATTAAGTCACAACATTTTTGTTACATAATAATCAATTTTTTAAAATCTATCTTATAAACATTTTCTAAAGATAAAAAGGTTTTCTTTTCAATTTGTTTATTTGCTTTTGGAGACAGTCTCACTAGGTAGCTCCCACTGGCCTCAAACTTGTGATACTGCTGCCTCAGCCTCCTGAGTGCTGGTATTACAAGCATGTGCCACTATGCCTGGCATAAAAGTTGATTAAATCTATATCTCTAATTTATAAAAGTCAGCCAGAAATTACTCTCAAATTTAATACGCAAGTAAGTAAGGAAAAGGTTAATGTTATTTTGATGAATTCTGAATTCATTCAACTGCTAAATCACAGGATACAAGACCTGGGTTGAACTTTTTCTTAAATAGTTTACATAGGTAGACTCTTGGTTTGCTGGGCAGTTTCCTGTCCTGTCAAATCCTTGGTAAGCTGGATGGGAGGTGGGGAGATACTGTACAGCATATATGGTCCTTCTTGAACCCAGCTGATCGCTGTTGGATACAATGGCAGAAGCAAACTGGTAATCCTCAAAGGAAGGGAGAAAAAGCCTCATAGGTACTTGTGTAAAACAGCCAGTATACTATCTACTCAGGTGCATTCATGGGGAAAAAAAATAATAAAGTCAAATATGCCACAGAAATGCTTAGGCCAATAAGAAACAGTAAATAATTCTAAGTAATAACCTACTTTTCAATGATATACACATCCAATTTTATTCTCAATGGAAAAGCAGAATAAAACCACAAGCTGGAACCATGGAGGTTGAATACAGATGAAATAGAAAATAGTCTTTTGTCGTGACCTCCTACTTTCAAATGACATTTTATATGCAAGTTATTTTCCGGGGCAAACAGATGATCGCATTAGAGTCTCTTTTGTAAAACAGGGAACCAAAACTTTGCTGACTGATAAACAAAAAGCGAGAAAATCTCTAGTAAAGCTGTATAGACACAATTATATGTTTATATTTTACCAATAAAAGATAACTAGAGGAAAAAAGAGAGACAGAAATTGGTGCCAAACCAAAGAGAAAGTGTTGGTGCATTTTTTAAACTTCTGTCCTAAAGTAGTGTTTTCAGTGTTTTTCAAAAGGAAGAGTACTCAGAATTCACCAGGGTTCTCTCACCCCAGTTTATAACTCCCTTCTTTGGTTCTTCTCAATCCCAGTAAATCAAAGAGAAGCCCAGTTTTGTCCAGCACCCTTGGGCAGAAAAGGGGCTGGACTAAGGGGGTGAGAAGAGCTACCAGCTAGCTTGGGAGGAAGGAGATGACCACATAGTTTGTTCTAGTTTTAACAAGCATAAAGAACAAGTTCATTTGGCAGTTGTGTTTTAAGTAATAAGTATGTACCTTAGCTTCATGAATTAAACCCCTTATAAATAACAGAATAAGGTCAGATTTTTAGAAAAATTACTTTTAGGAAAAATGGAAAAAGAAAAGCTTTAAAACTAGAGTGCTGCCCTGTTAGGAATGTCTAATGTGTATTCAAAGTATCGGAAAGCAGGAATTTTTACCAAAGAGCAATGTCACTACAACATATGAATGGTAATCATTAACATAAACTCATGAAATGTGAGGGTACTTGTGGAAAACAGCGAAGAGAAGAAACACTGGCAAGGACGCAGAACAGTGAGCAGGTGCTCACTGGGAGTAAGGCTCGGAGAGATGAAGGACACTGGTCCCAGAGTGGAGGTGGACGTTTTGGCTCCCAGGGGGAAGAAGACAACTGGCAGGATTCAAGGAGGAGGCACTGCTACAGCCGCCAAAGCAAGTCTCTACTTTTCATTCCCAGGTGGATGTGTTCCTAGATGCCACAAGGTCTCCTCAGGAGGATTTGCTTTCTGACATGTAGTAGCGGTACAGGAAACCTATGAGAATAGCGCCGACGACGGGGAAAATCCAATATGCCCAGCAACTAGAAGGAGGGAGAAAAAGCAAAGAAGCTGTGAATATTTTATACCAAATGTTCACTATCTTTCAGCATTCACACATCAGTATTTATGTGTGCAAGGAGCTTTGATTTATCTTGGGAAATGCAACTGCTTTTATCACATAGCAGTTGGAAAGAACCTTAAATATTTGGATTGGAGTGAAATATTAAAAATAATTTTTGAAAAAGCTTAAAAACCAACTGGGGCCAGGTACTGTGGCGCATGCTTATAATCTCAGTGACTCAGGAGGTGGAGGCAGGAGGACTGCAAATTCAAGGCAAGATGTAGCCTGCTTAACTTAAAACCCTGTCTCAAGAAAAAAAATTAAAAAGGGACTGAGGGTGTAGCTCAGTGGCAGAGCACTTGCAAAGTATGTGCAAGGCCCTGGGTTCAGCCCCCCAGTACTGGGAAAAAAAAAAAAAAAAACAGCTGGGGTTGTAGGGCAGTGGATGAGAGCTTGCCTAGCGTGCATGAGGTGCTGGTTTCAAACCCTAACACAGTAAAAAAAAAAAAAAAGTTAAAAGCCCTTTTTACTATTTTTGTTTTTGGTACTTAGGGGTTGAACCCAGGGTCTTGCTTTGTTTAAAGATACAATCAAGATGGCATGTGTAACAGCAATGTGGCATGTGGGAAATTTCCAGTAATCTACCCATAATAGAAATGAATTTTGACTTCTTAAAGAGCAACTGTAAGACTGGAGGTCAAAGGTAGAGCCCTTGAGAAAACACTGCAGAAAAATTCTTCAGTACAAAAGGCAGTAATGTTTGACCCCCCAAAACTTATATAATCTTTCCTACTACTTGTCACTGAAGAGAGAAGCAAAGGAAATGTATTTATATTGCACTTAAGGAGATTTAGCTTCAACAAAAACGTCCTGCCATACAACAGAATTTCCTTCTTAGAAATTCATCCAGGTTATTTCATGTAGTTACTGCACACAATTGTGACTCAATTACTTTTACTGCTTTGTATTATTCTACTATATGAATATACTAGATTTATTCATTTTATTAGTGAATGGATATGTGGATTATTTCCAATGTTTGAAAGTCTTGAACAATGTTAGTGTGAACATTCTTGTACCTTATATCCTGGTATACTTATGCACTTTTCTTTTCTGTTCTTTTTTTTCCCCCTTTTCTTTTGAGTTGGGGCCAAAATGGTTTCACTATATTGCCTAGGTTGGTCTCAACTTCCTGGGCTCAAGCAATCTTCCCACCTCAGTCTCCTGAGTACCTGAGACTATAGATAGGTATGGGGTACCACAACCAGGTTGCACACACATTTCTATCGAGTATATCCTTAAGAAATGGAATTGCTGGGTCAAAAGTTATTCATACTGTCAAATTTACTAGATAATGCAAAATGTTTTGCAAACTGCTTATACCCACACACACTCCCCTAGGAGTACATAAGAGTCTTGGTGATTCACTTCTAACCAAATCATCTTATTTCAGAATTTTTAATTTTTGCTAATCTAATGGGTATGAAATACAACTATGATTTCAATTTGTAACTCTCTGATGATGAATGACAGTAAGCCTTTTTCCACATACCTATGTTTCTTCTTCTGTAAAGTGCTTAGGCCATTTTCTCATATTCCACTGAGTGATTTTTTAAAGATTCACTTGCAGGAATTCTTTATGTATTCTGCAATAATAATTCTTTATTTTCTTTTGGGTGGGGGAGCAAGCAGTACTGGTAATTGAACCCAGGGCCTTGCATACACTAAAAAGTGCTCATATCCCCAACTCCTGTGTAATTCTTAATCAGTTTTATGTGTATCATAAGTCTACTACAAGTGCGTGGCTTCTATTATACAGCATTTGGCTGAGCCAAAGTTCTAGTATTAAGAAAACTGAATTTATGAATAAATTGTACTTTCTTTTTTTCTCAAACTTTTATTTTATTTTATTTTGTTTTATTTTTTGAGACAGGGTCTCACAATGTAGCCTAGGCTGCCTCAAACTTATGATCCTCCTACCTCAGACTCCTGAGTGCTGGAATTATAGGCATATACCATTATGCCCAGGTAATCTGAACTTTTTTATACTGTCTTTTACTGCAAATAAGACTCACTATTTTATGGGGGGGAGACATTTTTTGCTATATCAGAAATTCGTTGAGAAATCCAAAAGATAGAGAAGATCTCTATGAAGATTTTTTATAAACCCAGGATTCCACAGTCACCTCAGGTAGAGATATGTGATAGTAATTTATACCTTTTTTTTTTTTTTTTTTTTGCTGTACTTGGGGGTTGATCCCAGGACCTTGCGCTTGTATGCTCTGCAAGTGCTGGATGACTGAGCTGCACCCTCAGCCCATTTTTTTTTAGTTTTTGAGACAAGGTCTCACTAGGTTATACAGACTGCCTCTGGTCTCGAACTTGCGATCCTCCTGCCTCTGCCTCCCGAGCCACTAGGATTATAGGCATGCACCACCATGCCAGGCTGGTAATTTATACTTTTCAGAGCTAATACTACCATATTACTAATATTACTGCAAGGGATATAGTATAACTAAACCTTTGAGAAGACCCAAATTATTACATATAAGTATATTTTTCTTCTGTAAAATGTAATAACAGCACCTACCTTACAGAGTGGTTGTGAGGATAACATGAAATTATGTTAAGTGAAAGTATGTAGAGGTATGTAAAGCAGAAGGAAGTCTTTATAGGAGTGACACTAACCTTTTGTACGTATTGTTTGCCGAAGGATCCTGGAGAAGTCACATATTCAAAAAGAACAAAAAGAAAAAAGATTAACGCAGCACATATAAGTCTTCTTAAATATCTATATAAACTCTGTGCCTGATAACGGACTTTACCTTTCATGCATTTTGATGTTTACAAACCTATAAGCAATATGTGGACTGGGAATTTTATTTCTAATAACATATTAGTATACTCCCTACTAAAGAATCACTAATGAAAGCATAGAAATGACCTATACATTTTTAGATGTAAAAAAATGCTAATGATACAAACTCTGTGGAAATGGACTCAGTTTTTTTCAGTCACAATGTCTTGTTCAGCTAGGCTTGCAACTGGCAGTAGCTAAAATCATACTCTTTGAAAAAAACTTTTTTTTTGCAGTGCTGGAGATTGAACCCAGGTCCTCAGTGCATGCTAAGCAAGCACTCTACCAAGTGAGCTAAATCCTCAGCCCTCTCTGAAAACACTTTTTTAAAAGCCCCACATACTCTTCTTTTGTAAGATATAAATCAACTGTGAAATGCTCTATGATCATGTAGATGATTACTTTGTGACTCAGAGAAATGAAATGGCTCATTCTTTGAAATCATAATAATTATGACTAGAGACCTTTGGGTTTATTTCACAATAAAAGGGAAAGCAAACACTAAAATAAGCTGGGTTAGTGGTGCACACCTGTAATTCCAGTCACTTGGGAGGCAGAGGCAGGAAGATCATGAGTTTGAGGCCAGAGGCAATCTGCATAACTTAGCAAGACTCTAACTCAAAATAAAATATAGAAAATGGGCTAGCTGTACAGTCTACAGATAGAGCACTTGCAAGAGTATATGTGAGGCCCTGGGTTCAACATCCAAGTATACTAAAAAAGTAAAAAAGAAAAGGAAAAAAAAAAAGAAGCCAGGCTTAGTGGTGCACACCTATAATCCTAGCGACTTGGGAAGCAGAGGCAGGAGGATCGCAAGTTCAAGACCAGAGGCAGTCTGCATAATTTAGTGAAACCTTAAAAAGTAACATGTATTAGGACATGCAATCTATAATTACATTAAAAGTCATGCGGTTCATATAAATAAATTGTCTACCTTTCAAAGCTTTTGGCCTCTTTTACAACCAAAAGCCCTGGATGTATGTGTGCTAACTAGAGTGAGCTTTGGGCAATGTAATAAGCAAGGAGAAAGAGAGAGTAGAGAGAATCAAAATCATTATATGCCAAAATGGTAATGATTTCTAATAAACAATAATTTAAAATGTGGTGGTTTCTGAACTAAGTACCCCAAAATGCCTCTGTTTTAAGATCAATCCATCACTGCAGGCAAAAAACACCATCTTGTCTAAAACACTGGAGAACAGAGAAGAGAAAGCAGCAGCCTCTCCCTTTAGGACACTGACAGACAAGTGAATGCCAAACTATAGTGGCCACATTTTTAGTCAATTATAATGAAAGAAGTGTTTAAGGTACAGCTCTTAGCTGCCAAGTCCTTTAGCCAAGTTTGCAAAGAAGCCATCTAAGGTTGTGGTTTTTAGTTTTTGTTTTTGTTTTAATTTTCCAAAACTGAAAAAAGTTCTAATAACATATATCCTCCCTTCACCTCCACCCTTCCTCTACCCACAGTTCCCCAGTCTTCATTTTCACATCAAAGCTCTCTGGGCTAATGGGTGCTTAAGTGAAATTCCTACAGTTTATAGCTAACTTTAATTTATTCCTTTGGGTGTTCAGGCATATCTAGCTGGCAATGTTCGTGCCCAGATTTTAATACCCTCTGCTTTTCATATGGAAAGTAGTCACTGAAATCCTATGATTTTAGTTACAAGAGAGATCAAATCCAAAGTTCTTCTAGCATAAACCATACCAGGGAATTAATATGCATATTTCTTTATTCTCCAATGAGCTTAGAAAACACTTGCAAACAGCAAAATTACTATGAGTCTACTATGATTTTAGCTTAAAACTAATAGTAGTTAATTTTAAATAAAACTGATTCCTAAAGTTCAGGGTTTGTTAAGGTCTTAATTCTCTCAGAAAACAAGTAAATAAATGTATTTATATAGATATAAATACTAAAGATGGGCTTTGTAGAGCAAAATGAAATATAATACCTGAGCAAACTTTTTATAAAGCTGCTCATAACTGAAATTATGTCTATGTCTTCCAGCTCAATGTTAAATCAGTTTCCTTATTTGTAAAATGAAAGGGGCAGATAAATCTGAATTCTAAAATCATATTTAATTATTTCAACACAATTTTCTGAGGCAAGCACATTTTAGTAAAACCTACAAGAGCAGCCTTCTAGAGGCTACACCATTCTCTCCTGTCTAAGAAGATTAAAGGAGAGATAGGGATATAGGTCAGTGGTAGAACACTTGCCTAGCATGCGCAAGGCCCTGGGTTCAATCCCTAGTGCTTGCAACAAAAAGAAAAGATTAAAGGAGCACTACCACATGCAGATTACTCTTTCTTCCACCAGCTCTCAAGAGTACTATTTTCCCAGATACTCTTCCAAGAGGCAGTACTGACATAATAAATACTGACATAATCTGATATGGTTAAGAGAATGAATAAGAAATGTCACATGTGGCAATTCCACAGGAAGGAATGTTGGGGTCAATGCAGGTGGATTTCACCATGAACTAGGTTTGTGAGAAAACATGAGAGAAAAGTACATAAACACTTAAGGAATGTGCTGGACTTTATCATCAAGACATAAATGTAGGAAAGAATAAGGGGGAATAATGATTATGATGGATTAAAACATAGAGAAAGGGCATAACTATACCTTCAGCCTATAATAGTTTATATTTAAGCTTTCGAAAGCTTAAATAAGAGGTGTATAAAATGTACAAGGAACTTATGTTTTAATTCCTAAGTTGAATGTTTCTTATTCCAAAAGTATTCAAAGCATTTAAAATTGGAGGCAATAGATTTTAAGCTACAGGATACTTTCAGCAAATTTAATAGGCATTTGGGTGGTCTGGTGAAGCTTCTGCAGCTTTTTACTCAGAGCATTGTGGTATCTCCATGGCCAGTAACTCACGAAAAACAAACCTGGGAACTTTTGGCTTCAAACACTCCTAGAAAGGACTTTTTCACCCATAGTACCATGGACTTCATATCATGAGCTACCACAATATGAATTTTAGCATTAGGTGCATCTCACCACCTAAAACTTTAAGGACTGAGGATATATAATTTAAACATTTCATAGTCCCAAATATGGTTATGTGGTATGGATCTTGGGGTGAGTTTTCACATGAAGCCCTAGCATACTAAAATATACAAGTTACTGCAAACCATTTCCTTCTAGACGAGAATACAGTTTAACAATTACTGATTTGCAAAGTATATGTCCCTAGGGTTAGCCTGTTATATAAAAAATATTTCCTTGTGGATAGGGCAAAATTCAAAAACAAAAAAATACTAATACAAATTCCAATATGACTCTCTTAAGAACTCACTATTATAAATAATACATCACTTAAAAAAAAAGCAAAACCCTAAAATACTCATCATCCTGTGAGTATTTTGGAACTATTGGAACTAAGAAGTGAAAAACATGTTATAACACTGGAAGGCTGATTTGAAAAGAATGTTACTTTGCACTTCTGATCCCTTGTTTTGTAAAACTACATATCATTTCTAAATGGAGCTTCATCAGGAGATGTTAATCCTTGACATCACTCAGAAAAGGGTATTTTGCTTTGTAAGAGCAATTTTGCCATGACATTCTTTGCTTTCTTTCTAACAATTATGTTATAAAACACAAATGTCATGCAAAAACCAAGAACAATGAAACAGCCAGACAAAATTCTTTGGTAAATAGCAATCACTACTGATGTAGAGGGCATCCCCATTCCAGGTAGTAGGTAAGATAGGAATGTTAAAGAACTCTTAAAAGTACATTTCTATGTTATTGTTGCTGCTATGGTTTGGATAATGGTTTGAGTATGTCCCTCAAGAGTTCAATGCGTTAGAAACTTGGTCCTCAGTGTGGTGATTTCAAGAAGTGGTGGTACCTCTAAGAGGTGAGGCCTAGTGGGAGGTCCTTAGGTCACTGGGGGTGTACACTCTGTAGGGATTAAAGTAGTTCTGGTAAGGTTCCTGGTCTTCTCTCTCTGGCTTCCTATCTTACTACGGGATCTCACGTGCAGCACTATCTCTGTTAAATAAATGAATGAAATGAGCCGGGCGCGGCACCTGTAATCCCAGCGGCTCAGAAGGTGGAGGCAGGAGGATGGCAAGTTCAAGACCACAGACAGTCTGTATAATTTAGCAGACCCTGTCTCAAAAAGTAAAAAAATGGGCTGGGGTGCAGCTCAGTGGTCTAGCACTTGCAGAGCATGCAAGCACAAGGCCCTGGGTTCAATCCCCAGTACCGCAAAAACATAAATAAATAAAAATAAATAAATAAATGAATGAAATGGTGTCCACTGCTTTAGTCATGTTAGGATTTGTATGGACTTTATCTCCTGCATTGATGGCAGACCAAATAAAAAACAGCTAACCAGGAAAAAAGTACATAATCAGGAGACAGAATTCATGGACCACAAAGTTCTGTAGGTTACTTGCTGCAGAAAAGGCAGGCAGGCACACTGACAAGTCAGACCAAGTCTGTTTGTAAGGTGAGTGTCCATAACCAAAAGTAGACCAGAAAAGTACTAAGTCAAATATGAGTAGAAGGTTGCTGCTTCTCAGCGTGGGGTTTAATCCACCAAAGAAAATACTCATAAAGACAAAAGAAAAAAAAAGAACGAAAAGAAAAAGAAATGAGGGGCGGGTTGAGACAGTTTTGCTTATCTACCCCAGGCTGGCTTGGAACTCGATATGTAGACCAGGGTGGCCTCAAACTTGCTTTGATCCTCCTGCCTTAGCCTCCCAAATGCTGGGATTACAGGTGTGCACCACCCTCAGAAAAAAATGTTTTTTAATTCTAGTTAGTTATCTTTGACCTAAGCAAGTTAGAAGGATATCTATTGTCAGATATGTAAGTTCTGAAGATTTTAAGTCTGTATTATAATATTTCAGGGCCTTCAAGTCAAGTATTATCAATCTAACAATAAAACAATAGTGACTACTGATTATTTACCTGTTGTAGTAAAAGCAATATGAAAAGTAGTTTCTAAAAGAATTGGGAAACGAAGCTGGGCGTGGTGTCGCACGCCTGTAATCCTAGTGGCTTGGGAGGCGGAGGCGGGAGGATCACAAGTTCGAGACCAGAGGCAGTCTGCGTAATTTAGCGAGACCCTGTCTCAAAAAGTAAAAAAATGGGCTAGGGGTGCAGCTCAGTGGTCCAGCACTTGCAGAGCATGCAGGCGCGAGTCCCCAGGTTCAACCCCCAGTACTGCAAAAAAAAAAAAAAAAAAAAAAAAGAATTAGGAAACAGTTCTTGATTTATACTCTGAAATAGCAGTATTTCAGGTGTTTTTAATTTTGTTTTATTTTTTTAATGGGAAGACTAGCATAGGGAGAAGACATGGGTCTATGAGATGGAAGAGGAAAGTAAAGAAAGGAAAAGAGAAGGAGATTAGAAATTTAAAACTCTGTCTCAAAAGGCTGAAGGGTTTTGTTTGTTTGTTTGTTTGTTTGTTTAGGTGCTTAGGGGTTGAACCCAGGGGGCTCGCATTTTGCAAGTACTCTGCCACTGAGCTGTACTGCTAGGCCATTTTTTATTTTTTTGAGTCAAGGTCTCACTAAATTTACGCAAGCTGCTTTTGGCCTTGATCTTGAGATCTTCCTGCTTTCCCCTCTCTAGTCATGGGGATTACAATGGTATGAAGATTCCTCTTAATTAGGTTTCACAAAAAAAAAAAAAAAAAAAAATCACTTCTTCAAAGTAGGCACTGTGATATACACTTGTAATCCCAGCAACTCAGGAGGCTGAGGTAGGAGGATGCTAAGTTTGAAACCAGAAGCAGCCTGTGCAATTTAGCAAGACCTTGTCTTAAAGTTATAAAAAGGGCTGAAGTTGCAGTTCAGTGGTCAAGCACTAGCTTTGCATGTATAAGGCCCTGGGTTCAACCCCCACATAGTGAAAAAAAAAAAATTCTTTATAGAGATTCTGAAAACTTGAACCAAGAAAAAGGAAAGTAATTAATGAAATGAACTTCACTTCCATTTCTTAATGGTGAATGCTTAAACAAGACATAGAAAAATGAAGGACAAGAAAGGTACCTATATCCTAGACACAGAAGTGCTCATGTAAACTTCTGTAAGAAATAAATCTGAGAGATCAAAGATTTCTTCCTGGAGCTGAAATCAGGATGGAATATAACTGTGAAAACCTACGTAGGTGGTCTTGAAATTTTTCCAAAGGGCTTTCTTTGCCTAATTTCCTGAGGTGCAACAGTGTGACTAGAAACACACAACAGTAGGACTCTCCTTGTAGAGGCAAGTACCTTGGCTACAAGTGATGTGAGGAAAACAGAAAGCACTGCTTTTAGTCACTCTTTAACCCAGCAAGGGACTAAACTACATTTGGAGACTTCTAAATTATTATAGAACTTGGTAAACTGAATACCACCCCTTGGTACATACCTGAAAGAATCTAATTAGGTCAGCATACAAGAGAGATACCTGTGCATCTGTTTTTATTGTGGCACTATTCATAGTAGTTAAGTTATGCAGTCAGCCTAGGTGCCCATCAACAGATGAACAGATAGAGGCAATGTGGCATATCAACACGATGGGTTTTATTCAGGCAAAAAGAAGAATAAAATTATGTCATCTGTAATAAAATGGATGGAACTGGAGGTCATCATGTTAAGCAAAATAAGCCAGAGTCAGCACATTTTCTCTCATCTGTGGAATTAGATTTAAAAAAAAAAAAGATATGAAATTAAAGGGAGATTATTTGGGAAGAGGCATGGATCCAACAGGAGGGCAGAATAGGGACAAGAGAGGGTAATGCTGAGGTAAATATGATTAAACTACATTATATACAGGTCTGAAAATGTTATAATGAAACCCATTATTTTGTACAATAAATATATGCTAATAAAAAGGGAGGGGGAGGCTGGGAGCAGTGGTGCATGCCTGTAATCCCAGAGACTTGGGAGGAGGCAGAAGGATCGCAAGTTTGAGACCCAGTATAGCCTCCACATTAGCAAGATCCTGTCTCAAGATAAAAAAATTTTAAAAGTACTGGGGGTGCAGCTCAGTGGTACAGCACTTGCAAAGTATACACTGTGTTCAACCCACCAGTCCCAGGGGAAAAAAAAAAAAAAAAAAAAAAGCACAGAGTGGGGGAGAACTTGGTGAGCTGAAATGCTTTCTTTTCCTATACATTTAACAAACAGTCCAAGGAATAACAATTTTAATTCAGCTGACAAATCTCTAATTAATTCTTTGGCCTACAGAAGAGAGACAATACTTTGCACAGAAGAAATTTAATTTCCCTAGGTTTTCAAATGAAAAGATGGGCATATCATTCAGCAAAAAGTTTGGTGCTTAACTACCTACTTATCACTTGTATTACTTAAAACGCAAATTCCCAAGTCCTACCTCCAGAGATTCTGAAGGGGCAGTAGTGGAAGCCCAGGAAATAAAGACTTTATGTGTATTTTTTTTTTTTTTTTTTTTTTTTTGCGGTACTGGGGGTTGAACCCAGGCCTTGTGCCTGCATGCTCTGCAAGTGCTGGACCACTGAGCTGCACCTCAGCCCATTTTTTTTTTTTTTACCTTTTTTTTTGAGACAGGGTCTCGCTAAATTCCACAGACTGCCTCTGGTCTCGAACTTGCGATCCTCCCGCCTCCGCCTCCCGAGCTACTGGGATTACAGGCATGTGCCACCACACCCGGCCCGACTTTATTTGTATTTTCACATTCATTCCAAGAGACTGCAATTTTGGTGATACAAGGAATGGCATTTGCAGAACACTGCTTTCTGTTCTTAAGAATGGCCCTAACTACCTACTGTAGTACCAAGGAAGAAAAAATCATCAGCAAGAAGCAATTTATAAACTTCTAGATATTGTAATTGCAAAAATATTTTTCTACTGTTTTAACATAAAGGGTACTCTCATGACTGTTGTGGAATAAGTTGTGGCTCCTAGATACAACGTATGTATCTTTTGTAAAAATGGGAACATCTTTTGAATGAAATGTTGATCTCTGAGAGTGATAGTTTCTAGACTTTTAATATCACAAGTGAGAATTCAAGAATGCTGTAGTACAGGTGTAAAGAAGGGAGGAAAAAACCAACACCACAGCACTTACAAAGGGTTTAAAGAACCATTTCATTGCCCTTTCATAAATAAGTCCATAGTTCAGAGTAGTACAGTGTATCAAGATGGAAGAGATAATTTATACAAACTGGGCATGGCAACACATGTCTGTAATCCCACTGAACCAGGACGTGGAGGCAGAAGGATTACAGGTTTGAGGCCAGAGGCAGCCTGCATAATTTAGTGAGATCCTGTCTCAATTTAAAAAATAAAAAAAGGGTTGGGGGTGCAGTCCAGTGGTAGAGCACTCACAAAGTTTTCACAAGGCCCTGGGTTCAGCTCACCAGTACCTCAAAAACAAAACAAAACAAAACAAAAACAGAACACAGAGATAATTTATACAAACTCTCTGATTGCAGGGGCAACAGATGGCAGATGCTCCCAAGTAAGTAAGCTCTTAAATTAAAAGAATTCTTGGGTCTGGGCCAACTTGAATCACTGTGTCAAACCTGTTAATAATTCTGGCTCAATGAGGATAGGGAAATAAGGGGCTAGAACAAGGGAAAGAGTTTACATTGCATCCATGATGTTCTAGGCAGCACCTAGACTGGTTGTCCCTTTAAATCAGAAGGCAGTGTAACAGCAATTTGAAGGACTGAAATCAAGGGAAACTGTAAGAAAATATGGAAGATGGAACCATCCACCTTGTGGAAAGCAGAAAAGTCTTTCATATTTTCTTCCTGATATAATACAGAATACATTAAAATTCTCAAACACTCAAATATTGCTATATCACTGAGTAACTCAGAAGGGTGTGGACCTATTTGAGCCTACAGGATAAAAGAATTAAATTCAAGAAACAGGGACAGAAAGCCCTCTGTATTATGGATAAAGAAGATAACTTGTAAGAAAAATTAACTTTCTAATTCTTTGTCAGACAGAAGCAATTATTTCACCTGTTCTGTACAAGGTAAGAGTAAGATGCTTTTCTATAATTAAACCCATAAACTAATTTCTTTCACAATCATATAGGGCATACTTTGGAGTTTCCATTAAAAAGAAAGAGAAGAAGAAGCAGAAGCAGAAGCAGAAGCAGAAGCAGAAGCAGAAGAAGAAGAAGAAGAGGAGGAGGAGGAGGAGGAAGAAGAAGAGGAGGAGGAGGGGGGAAGAGGAGGGGAGGAGGGGGAGGAAGAGGAGGAGGAGAGGAGGAAGAAGAGCTACAGGAGGAAGAGGAGATGGAGGAGGAAGAGGTGGAGGAGAAGAAACAGAAGCACTAATGAAATGTTTTGTAGTGTTGAAAACTCAGCTACTCTTTTTTCTTGAGAGATACTGAGTCCAAATTCCTGAAAAATAGGATATCTGCTTGGGCAAAACGTAAACACTTTTAACTTCTCTTGCTAAGATAATTGTTTAAAAAAACAATTCTACTTATTATTGTTAGGTGCCATGGAATCAGTGTCCTATTCATAGTGACCCTACATATAACAGATGAAACACTATTGTCCTGCTTCTCTGCTATTCATAGGGTTTCCAATGGCTGATTATTTTTTTTTGGAGTGGGTCTGTCTCCCAAGCCTATAGCATCTGGTGTTCCCAGGCCATCTCCCATCCAAGTACTAACCAAGCCTGATCCGGCTTAGCTTCTGAGATCTGACTGGATCGGTCTCTATAGTCATACTTGAGTAAAGAGAAATATGAACACTTGAAACACACAAGACAAACTGATAACTTCTTACCTTACTACCACTTTCAGGTTTAAGGTCACTCTGTTAAAAAGAGGAAAACAATGTTTCAAGATATATTCAAACGAACTCTTGAGCTTGTTATTAACCTTGGAACACAAGACTACATTTTGGTGGTAGTAAATTCTCTGGGAGACTTCAAGATCTAAAGAAGGGGCTTGACTCTCCACTCTTAACATATCTGGATCCCCCATCAGAATGGTATGTATGAAGGATTTGAAAATCCATGGTTATTACCTCTAGCAAGGACTTGCAAGAACCCAATTACTATTTTAGATACAGATGTTATTAGTTGCATTATAAAAATAATCCCAAACCAGTTCCCTTAGCTTTTCAGAGATATTATATGCTGCTTAATAAGACTAGATGATAGCTAGATTCAATTAATTTCTACTTTATTAACTCATTCTCTCATCCTGTTATGTGGCTGTTCAGTAGTTTTCTCTGCGTAAATGATTCTAGTTCTCTGACAGTTCTTACCGGATGGACATCACCAATGTAGTATTGCTTTAGCATTTCTCTGGCATCAGAAGAGTGGCCTACATCTTCAAAGCTTTCACTTGCATCTGCACCAGCTTGTTCAAGCAGAACCTCTTCTCCACCAGGATGCTACAAAGAAAAGATATTTACTGAACAAAGGGTTCTATGAAAAGTAAACAAATGTTTCCTCCTTCCATCCCTGTTCCTTCCTTTCTCTTTTCTCCTTTTTATGGGAGTAGTAGAACAAATTGACATTGTGTGCCACCTGTGTGGATGCCACAGGAAGAACACTGCACAATTTCTACAACATTCTGGCCAAAAGTGCATAATATGGGTATTATTGTTAGGAAACCTAGCACTGTAAATTGAGCAATAATCTATAAAATGACTGGCCTGTATCTATAAAATACTGAGGTCAGGAAAATGAAGAAAACGCTGAAGAAATTATCTTAAATTAAAGGAGGCTAGACAGGTGTGATAGCTGGGAACCTGTGATTCTGGGTTGGTTCTTTTTGCTAACTTTATTAAGGTTGCTGCAGAAAACCAAATGGGGACTCCAGGGTCTATGGAATTCTTTATTCTATTCTTGCAACTTTTCTGTAAGTTTAAAATTGCTTCCAAATAAAAAGTTAAATAAATAAATAAGTTGCACAGGGAAAGTAGATTCTATAACTATAAGCTATGTGACCCTGGCCAAGTTATTAAAACAGAGATGTCTTTGTATCCTTATTTGTAAAATGAAGATAGTAAGACTGCCTGTCTCGACAACTATTGTTATTAAATGAGGTAAGGATATAAAACACTTTGTTCTTGAGATGAGCAAGGCACAGTAGGCATAACAAACTGCCCTCTATAATTTTTAAAAGTGGGTATCTATAGTTTACATGGGAGAAGGACCTGGCATTTGATTCCTGAAACAATCTGCCATTGAAAACCTTATAAATAGAGCCAGGCATGGTAGTGCATGCCTGTAATCCCAGCAACTTGGGAGGCAGGGGCAAGAAGATCACAAGTTCAAGACCAGAGGTAATCTGCGTAATTTAGTGAGACCCTGCCTCCAAAAGTGAAAAACTGGGCTGAGGGTACAGCTCAGTGGTACAGCACTTGCAAAGCATGCAAGCGCGAGGCCCTGGGTTCAACCCCTAGTACTGCAAAAGAAAGAAAGAAAGAAAGAAAGAAAGAAAGAAAGAAAGAAAGAAAGAAAGAAAGAAAGAAAGAGAGGACAACCTCATAAATAGCAGAGAAGCACTGACAATAGTCCTGGGCATGGCAACGTGTCAGGGAGTGTTTTGTTCTGTTGTACATAGGGTCACTATGAGTTGGACCGACTCAACAGCACCTAACAACCATATAGTTTACACACACATAAAATATCTCTGGAAATACTCAAGAGAAGCTGGGGGCTAGGAGATAAGGTGGAGGTCAGACTTTTCACAGTACATTCTTTTGAAATTGTCTTACCAAGTATTACCTATTCAGAAAGTAAATTTATTTGCTTCCTAAAATTACATTTAGCACACTCTCTGTCTTAAATACTCAGTAGACATTTACTTATAATTAGAAATTTTAGAATTTTCCTTGTTCAACATAGCAAATTTATATTTCTATACTAGTAATGCTATTTAGTTACTTTTTCTAACAATCTTTTAAGCAGTACTAATGTGATCATTCCTGTTTTAAGATTAATTCCACAGAAGTACAAAACCCCTAAAATAACCTACCAATCATAGTCACTTGCTTATGAGTTCCCTGACAATAAGGACAACTTCTATTTTGATGTCCTAAAAGGTCTCCACCCAGGGAGTAGGTCTGAGAGCCTAGTATTTAAGCATGCTGTTATTATAAAGCAAGAATAAGATTAGCACTATTCACTTGTTCTATTTCATCTGAAAGTTCTCAGTTCTGTTTCATCATAAAATAAAACTAACTCATTAGTTTTGGAATTATATCCGTTTGCTCTGTATATCCAAACTATGTAAGACATTTTTCCCTTATGACATATCCTAACAATTATGTGGCCTTTCGCAGTAAAAGGATAACAAAACTTAGCAGCTTGAGATATTTTAGAGAATGATTGAATTTATGACTTCCTACAAATCTTTCTACAAAGCACCTTCATTTTCACCAATCACTTACCACTTATAAATAAATGAGTAAAAAGAGAAAGTAGCCAGGCATGGTGGGGCACGCCTGTAATCCCAGTGGCTGGGAAGGCGGAGGCAGGAGGATAGCAAGTTCGAGACCAGAGGCAGTCTGTGTAATTTATCGAGACCCTGTCTCAAAAAAAGTAAAAAAATGGCCTGGAGGCACAGCTCAGCGGTCCAGTACTTTCAAAGCATGCAGGCACAAGGCCCTGGGTTCAACCCCCAGTACCGGGAAAAAAAAAAAAAAGAGAAAATATAGCACTCTAATACAAGTAAAAACTGCATATTCATTGTGGTAAATTTGGAAAAAACAAAAATAACAAATCAACAATAATCATGTAATAGAAATAAGTATAGTTAAATTTTGATGCAAAAAATTCCATTGTCTTTCCTGTACATGCTATCACTAATCTACATTTTTACTGAGCTCTTACTATTTTAAATATTAGACAATGATAAATAAAAATTTTTGTGTTTTTACAGAAGTGAGTTCCTGTAGTACATGATATTTTATAAGCTGCTTTTTTTGTCACTGAGGCAAGGGGGAGGATCAGAGTGGCTTGGAAAAGTTTTCTGTTTAATAACTCGCACTCTGAAATGTGTTCTCAATATTGATGGTTTAAAAAAGCAAAAAGATGTCAAGGAACACTTGGTTTCTGTTTTAGAGCAGTATAATCCTCAGATACTGTTATTTATTTATTTTTAATCATTGTTGTTAGGTACCATCGAGTTGGGACTGACTCATAGCAACCCTATGTACAACAGATGAAACACTCCCCAACATTGCGCCATGCCCAGCACTATTGTCGGTGCTTCTCTCCTGTTCATGAGGTTTTCAACAGCTGATTGTTCTTTGGGAGTGAGCTGCCAGGTCCTTCTCCCAAGCCTATAGCACCTGATATTCCCAGGCATTCTCCCAACCAAGTATTAACCAGGCCCAACCCTGGTTAGCTTCCAAGATCTGCCAGGACTAGACACCAGGACTGGACATTGCAGTTGTACGGCTGCGGGGATTTTAATTAGCATACAATATAATGGGTTTCATAATAGCATTTTCTTTCTCCCCTCCACTCCTCATACTTGGGTTGAACCCAGGGCCTTGCACATACTTTGCAAACTAGGCTGCACTCTCAGCCCACTTTTTATTTTAAGTCAGGGTCTCCCTAAATTATACAGGCTGTCTCAGGCCTTGAGTTCACAATCTTCCTGCGTGAGCCTCCTGAGTTCCTGGGATTACAGGCCTGTACCACCACACTGGGCCTCCTACTCTCCCTCCGCCACCCCCACAGTGTTGGGAATAGAACCCAGAGAACTGCACATGCTAGGCAAGCACTCAAAATCACTGAGCTACAACCCCAGCCTCTACTCTTTCATAACATGAAAGTATTACTTCATTAACTCAGAGAATGGATTTTTCAAAAATCTACAAGGAAAATAGTGCTACCTGTTCCTATGACTGATACCACTATGCTCATGGACACAATGAAAGGGAATGTAACAAAATGTCTTCCCTAAAATTCTTATTGGTGGATGGATCAACATGACATTCTCATATTTCATCACAACTAAAGTCTTATTTCCACTGATCCTCTGTTTTGATCCTATGCAGCGGTAAGGAATAGAACTATTCACATTGGGTGCATTCTGGTGCTTCCTCAATGTACTGTATTTGGGCTTCAGAGTATTTATTCTCTGATTCTAGAACAAGGACTAAGAAGGAATGAGGCAAGAGCAGGTGACTGGAGCAGCCATGGCCAGGCCAACTGACATCAACACAGCTTTCAAGACCTAGTAGGCAGTTTTGGAGCTGACAGATCACCAGGGGGTACCAGATAATGTCCAAGGAGTGTGTATGGAAAATACCTCCCTTTTGCAGGCATATTCAAAAAAGAATTGCAAATGTCTATGTTTTAAAGACAAAGTAGAGATTAGCTCTGCCAGAACTTGGAGTCACCCTTAACCTCGTAACTTTCACTTGAACTGGAGCCTCTCAGAATAAAGAGGATGTAAGAGTAAGTAGGTGTGCAGCGGAGATCACTCTTATCTGAGCCATTTCTCCTGTGGGCTTGAAACTACAGGAAATGAGGAATGTGTGCTGGATGACTTACAGGAAAAGAGCCATTTAAAAAATGGTTTAATTTTCCTTTTTGGTGACTGTAGAAATGAAAAGTAGAAAAAAGAGAAAACTTGAGCTAATGCTAATATATAAATCCTTAGCAAAACTTCAACTCTGAAAAAAGTATTATCAATTATAACTAATTATTATTTGTCGTCCATCCAACCTTTAACCATGATAAACTCCTATTTTCTAAGGATCCAAGCACTCTGTATATTTACATTTAATTGTATTAGTACTTTTATAACTTTCTTTACAAAGGTCATAATTTGCATTACCAAAAATTTGGAAACTACAGATAAGCAAAATGAAATTTCCCTGTATTGCTCATTTTAACAACTGACATGAAGAACAATTATGTCAAAACTTTATTCATGCCGGGCACGTTGGCACATGCCTGTAATCCCAGAGGCTAGGGAGGCGGAGCGAGAGGCCAACTTTATTCATATAAATTCTTTTCAGAGTGAAAAGGCCCAAGAGAGACTGAGCAAGTCTTCCATATCTTTTAATATTCTCCAGGGAAAACTGGTGACCCTAACATACTGCTAGATTCTCATTTACTTTCAGAAGCATCAAAGATAGGTTAAATTAGGGAGGTTTTAAACTTGAAGTTCAGAATATATTAATACACTGAGAAAATCAAGTCAATGTTGCTATACCATATATGGCCACTCAGTTGAACTAAAGACCAAGTTATTCTGGATATAAAACGTTATAAGACAGAAGAGAAAGCAATTGTTTGCAGACACATAGATAAGGGATACCCAGAAATTATTCTACCCGGATTGAGTGCCAGAGACGTGGCAGGATGCCACTTCTGTGTCAAGAAGTATATGTCATTTGCATGTTAAGCATTATAACCATAAACAAATGCCTTGAGTCTACAAATTAAACTATCCCATTTCCTCTTTAAATCAGACACAAAAGAAGATATACTGTGAAAGTACCATTTATAAAAAGTTTTCTTTATTTCAAATGAAAATAAAACTAGGGAAATCAGAATAAGATCTATGGATTGTATCAATGTCAATATTGATATTATACTACAATTTTATTTTTATTTTTTGTGGTACATCGGGGTTGAACCCAGGGACTCGCACATACTTTGGAAGTACTCTACCCTTTTTCTTTTTTTCTCTAAAGACAGGGTCTCACTAAGTTACACTTGCTGCCTCTGGCCTCGAACCTGTGATCCTCCTGCCTCCATCTCCCAAATCACTGGGATTACAGGCATAAACCATCACACCCAGCTATACTATAATTTTGTAAAATGTTATAATCAGGAAAAACTGGGTAAAAGGTACAACTGCACATGAATCTATAATTACTTCAATACAAATTTTAATTAAAAATTCAAATGGGATTCCCTAAATATATGCTCAAGGGAAATGTGTAAGATACACAAACACATGTGCATACACACACAAATAATCAAAGAAATATCATTTCTTATGGACCTAAATTAAAAATAATGCAAATATCTATAGTAGAGTATGAATAAAGTATAATCATGCAATAAAATCCTAATCAGCAATGAAATACAATGAACCATTGCTACATATAAGACAGTAAAGAATATAAGACATGGAAACAAAGAAACCACACACAAAAGAATATTTACTGTGAAAACTCCCATTTATAAAAAGTTCACACAACCTGGGCGTGGTGAGGCATACCTGTAATCCCAGCGACTTGGGAGGCAGAGGCAGGAAAATTGCAAGTTCGAAACCAGGGGCAGTCTGCCTAATTTAGCGAGACCCTGTCTCAAAACGTAAAAAAAATGGGCTGGGCATGCAGCTCAGTGGTCCAGCACTTGCAAAGCATGCAAGTACAAGACCCTGGGTTCAACCCCCAGTACAGCATAAATATATAAATAAATAAAAGTTCACACAAAGGCAAAGCATATCTATACTGTTAGAGCTGAGTTGGTACCTTTGAGGATGAAGAAGAAAGTACTGATTGGGAGGGACACAAAGAGGGGTTTTATAACACTATAATTTTCTAGATGTGATTATAAAGTACGTTCACTTACTAGACTGATATCATAAGGATAAATCTCAGAAATATTTAATTAAATTAGAAAAAAGTTCCAAAATATTACATGCAGTATGATGTAATTTTAAAAAGTAAGACATAACTTCTCTTGCGTATATGGGCAATGAATGACCTTTGACAACCATGCCAAGACCATTAAATGGGAAAAGACAGTCTCTTTAACAAATGATGATGTGACAATTGTATATTCACATGCAAAAGAATCTAGTGGAGCCCTATCATACCATAAATAAAAATAACTCAAAATGGACTAAAAATCTAAATGTAAGACCCAAAACTATAAAACTCCTAGAAGAAAACATGGGGAGAAAGCTTCACAATATTAGATTTGGCAATGACCTTGGATATGACAACAAAAGTCCAGCCAACAGAAGCAAAAACACAAAAACAGAAATATACCAAACTTAAAAACTTTTGTAGAGGTGAAAGCAGAGGATTGTGAGTTTGAGGCTGGCATGAGCTACACAGTAAGCTGAGGTCTCAAAAACCAAAACGGGGAAAAACAACTTTTGTGCATCAAAGGTCACAAATAGAAAAGCAATAGGGCAATATATGGAATGGGGGGGTTGGGGTTTAGTTTAATTGGTAGAGCACTTGCTCTGCATGCTCTGAGGCCCTGGGTTCAATTCCCAGCACCACAAAAATAGGAGAAGGACCTAGCAGCCCATTCCCAAAACAATCAGCCATTGAAAATCCTATGAGCAGTAGAGAAGCATTGACATAGTGCCAGGCATGGCACAGTGTCAGGAAGTGTTTCCTTCTGTTGTACATCGGGTCACTATGAATCAGACCCAATTCAATGGCACCTAACAACAACATATAGAATGGGAGGAAATATTTGCAAATCATAAATCCTAAAAGAATATATAAAGAATTCCCAAAATTCAACAAAAGTTTGAATAACCCAATTTTTAAAATGGGCAAAGAACCTGAATAGATGTTTCTTCAGATATAAAAAATGAACAATTAAACATATAAAAAGATACCCAACTTCACTAATCAGAAATGAAAATCTATATCACAATGAGAAACTACCTTATACCTATTAAGATGGCTACCATCAAGAAAACAGAAAAAAAGGACCAGGGGTACAGCTGAGAGGTAGAGCACTTGCCTAGCACGTTCAAGGCCTGGGTTTGAATACCAGTGCCACAAAAACAATTTTAAAAATAATAATAAAAAAAGGAGCCAGGCATGGTGGTGCATACCTGCAATCCCAGCAGCTCAGGAGGCAGAGGCAGGAGGATTGCAAGTTCGAGACCAGAGGCAGTCTGCATAATTTAGCGAGACCCTGTCTCAAAAAGTAAAAAAAAAAAAAAGGGCTGGGGGTACAGCTCAATGGTCCAGCACTTGCAAAGCACGCAGGCACAAGGCCCTGGGTTCAACCCCCAGTACTGCAAAAAAAAAAAAAAAAAAGTAAAAAAATGGGCTGGGGGTGTAGCTCAGTGGTCCAGTACTTGCAAAACATGCAAGCGCAAGACCGTGGGTTCAACCCCCAGTACTGCAAAAAGAATAAATAAGATAATGATAATAATAATAAAGGAACATAGAATTAGGAGTGATGGTTATTTTGGGGTAGGACAAGAGGTAGGAGGAAACATTGGGTAGAAGACCATTTGCTTAGAACCAGGTTATTATGAAGGTCCTAATTTTTGTCTTGGGTGGTAAGTTAATAGGTACTTGTTACATTTAAAATAATAACTACCTACATTTTTATATACATACATAAAAAGGACCATAGTACATACAGAGTATATTATGCAAAAAGAGGCATTTGGAGTTAGAAGTCAGGGTAGCAGCGAAATTGGGGTAGGGGGAGGACTACTGATTAGGAAGGAGTATTTCTAGGGTGCTAGTAATGATTTTTCTTACTTTCAATAGTGGTTGCAAAAATGTGTTGAAAACTCATTGAATGTGCTTTCAGGCTTTGTGCATTTTTCTGTTACAGATTTTAAAAATATGTCTTAAAAACCACGCAACTGACATTTGAAAAAAGGAAACACCTGGATATGTTTACAGACTGGACACAAGGCAGTCTTCCAAATATTTTTTAGCTGAAGAATACTTTCTTCAGACAATATTTTAGATGGAAGCTCAATATACACAATCAAGTATAAGTGATTAAAGTGCTCAGCAATCTTCAAGCATCATTTTGAAAACCACTGACATACACAAAAGGAAAAATAAGACAAGATTTCAAATTAAGTAATACCAATGGCAGACGCAGTAGGTTTTGGAGGAAGATGAGTTTAATTTCAATCATTCTTAGTCTTACCTAATATTAGGAACTGCAAGTACCAGGAGCTAATCTCAGTCCACAAGGTCTTAGAGACCATACTTGTACATCATCGATACATAGAAATGTGCTTCAGCAAATTTAATGCACTTATCAAAATTTAAAATGCACCAGAAATGGTCAGATAAGAAACTAGAATAATGCACAAAAAGTTCCACTCTTTAAACTGCTTCAAAGACTGAAAGGCCAGTGCTAGATAAGAGAATGTTCCAACCCTAGCTTGAATGTTAATTAAGATAAATAGGACAAGATTTGATTTCAGAGACCTGTCTATCATCAGTTTGGACCAAACAGTTCCTGTATGTAAGTAGTGATAAATATCACCTTGTCTTAGAAGAATACATAGGACTAAATCTTCATAACTTTGGGTTAGGGTTCACCAATGGTTTCTTCAAGACAGCAAAAGCATAAGCAATGAAAGAAAAATAGAAAAACTAGGCTTCATCAAAATTAAAAACTTTTGGGCTGGGGGTATATTTCAGTTGTAGATGGTGTATTCAGTTTTGGGTTCAATCCTCAGCACCAAAACAAAGCAAAACAAAACAATAAACTTTTGTACTTCAAAGAATAATGAGGCACATTATTAAGAATAATAGGCCCAGTCCTATTTTGTTTTGTTTTTTGAGACAGAATCTTACTATGCAGCTCATTGTTGTTGTTGTTGTTAGGTGCCGTCGAGTCGGTATCTGACTCATAGCAGCCCTCTGTACAACAGGAGAAACACGATTGTCAGTGCTTCTCTGCTGTTCATAGGGTTTTCAATGGCAGATTGATTTTTGGGAGGGGGTTGCCAGGTCCTTCTCCCAAGCCTACAGCTTCTGGTGTTCCCAGGAGGTCTCCCATCCAGGTACTAACCAGGCCTGACCCTGCTTAGCTTCCGAAATCTGATGGGATCGGATGCTACGGGGCTACAGCTACAGGCTCATACCAGTCCCAAACTCCCAATCCTCCTGGCTCAGCCTCCCAAGAAGCTGGGATTATAAACATATGCCCTCATGCACAGCTAGTTGTTTTTTTACAGTGAAACTTTTTTTCCTAGTACTAGGAGTTGAACCCAAGACCTCATACATGCTAGGCAAGCACTCTACCACTAAACCAGACCCCCAGCTCCTTTTTTATTTCTTATTTTGAGACAAGGTCTTGCTAAATTGCACAGGCTGCCTCTAACCTCAAACTCAGAATCCTCCTGCCTCAGCCTCCCCAGTTGCTAGGATTACAAGCCAAGTGCCACACACAGCACCTGCCAATAGCAAAAAAACTTAATTTTCATCTCATTTCCTTTTTTGTAGAGGTGGTTCCTGACTTACAAGGACTTACTTTGCAATTTTCTGACTTTATGATGGTAAGAAAGTAAAATGCATTTGGCAGAAACATATTGAAATTTTGGTATTATTTGGGCTAGTGTTATGCAGTATGATTGTCTCTCACAGTGCTGGACAGTGGTAAAGAGCCCCAGCTTCCAGTCAGTCACACAAACTGCCAGGGCAGATAACTAAAACCCTAGAGTATACCGTATGTTGGTGTTGTTAGAGGCCATCAAGTTGGGTCCAACTCATGGCAACACTCACAGGGTTTTCAATGGCTGTTTTGGGTTTGCTTCGGGAATGGATTGCTACATCCTTCTCCTGTTTTTGTGGTGCTACGGATAGAACTGAGGGCCTCAGAGAGTACAGAGCAGCACTCTACCAATCGAGGTAAACCCCAGCCCTATAGTATACTATGTAGTATTTAATAACTTATGTGATATTCAATACATTATTATAAAACAGGCTTTGTGTTATATGATTTTGCATAGCTGTAGGCTAATAAGCACATTTAATGTGGGCTAAGCTATGTTGTTTGGAAGGGTATGTGTATTTTCTCTGCTTTTTTTTTTTTTTTTTTCAGTACTGGAGTGTTGAACCCAGAGTCTTGCACATGGTAGGCGGGTGCTCTACCACTGAGCTGAACTCCCAACCTCCTTTTTTATCTTTTTATCTTGAAACAGTGTCTCATTAAATTGTGCGGGCTGCCTCTGGCCTCAAACTCACAATCTTCCTGCTTCACCCTCTCAAGTCTCTGGGATTACGGATGTATGCCATGCTGCCCAGCCTAAATACACTTTCAATTTAACAATATTTTCTTTTTTCTTTTTGTTTTTTCAGTGCTGGGTATCAACCCCAAGGCCTCACGCATGCTAGGTAAATGCCCTACCACAGAGCTTCCATCCCGCAACTTAGTATTTTCCATTTAGTAGGACATAACCCCATTGTAGCCTGCAGCTCTACTACTGGGGCGTCAGATCTCTAGAGTTAAGCGGGGTCAGGCCTGATTAGTACTTGGATGGGAGACCTCTGGGGAATATCAGGTACTGTAGTTTTGGGAGAAGGACCTGGCAGCCCACTCTTGAAAACCCATTAGCCATTGAAAACCCCATGAATAGCAGAGAAGCATTGACAATAGTTTCAGGCATGGCACAGAGTCAAGTAGTGTTTTGTCTGTTTTACATAGGATTGCTATGAATCAGACACCAACTCAACAGTGCCTAACAACAACCCCATTGTAAGTTAAGTAGCAGCTATAGATTCTATAGCTTCTTTATAGTTACCATGGGGATTACATTTAACACCCTAAAATTATAACATATTAATTTGACTACATACCAACTTAACTTCAATAACACAAAAATTCCAATGTTGTTGCACATGTCTGTCTCAATTATCTTGGGAAGCTGAGACAGGAGGCTCATTTGAGCTCAGGAGTTTAAGGACAGCCCAGGCAACACAGGAAGATCACATCTCTTACAAAAATTACACACACACACACACACACAATGTTACTCCTCTAATTCCAGTACTTGGGAGGCAGGGGCAGGAGGATCACAAGTTTGAGGCCAGCATGGTCTACATAACAAGTGTGCACTATAGACTGAGACCCTGTATTAAAAAAAAAAAAAAAAAGAACAGTAAAACAAAGCAAGGCCTCCCACTCCCACACTCCTTTTGTTACTCTTTTCACAACTCATTCATACTTCTTTTAGTTGTTGATTCAACAATGAAAAATAGGTGCCGAATTCAGAATAGGAAAACCTTCCCATTATTGGCCCACATGAATAAAATGATAATGCTCCATTGGGAGTGACAGATTGTGTAATAACATATTCAGCTCAACAGCAAGCCAAAACAAAGGCTTGAGACACACCCAGGGATTTTCTTATTGCTCAATATTTGCCCAATAGGTGACCTTTGCCATCTAAAGCTCTTAACACACTTCCATGCTTGCAATGTGATAATAAAAAGAAAAAGATTTTACTTCATCTTGTTCTCAGGAAGGTCGGTGATGGCAGTTCAAAGTCAGAGCTTGACTTCCAACCCTAATATATGCTATTGGGTTGTTAGGTGCCATTGAGTCAGGTTGGACTCATAGGGACCCTCACAGGGTTTTCGATGACTGATTTTTTGGGGGAGTGGATTGCAACATCCTTCTCCAATTTTTGCCATGCTAGGGGTTAAACCCCGGTCTCAGAGGATGTAGAGCAGACACTCTACAAACTTAGCTAAACCCCAGCCCTTAATATATAGAGATACATGCAAATAATGCTAATGCTAACAAAATAGAAAATGCTAAGGTCAATATTTTAAGATCAAAATATACTGTTTCTCATACTTGAAAACAGCACATTTAAAAGCAGGCTCACCACGACCTCATCTAAAACAATCAAAATCTTTTTTTTTTTTTTTTTTTTGGTGGTACTTAGGAGTTGAATCCAGGGTCTCATACATACTTTGCAAATGCTCTACTCTGGCCTCGAACTCATGATCCTCCTGCCTCCACAGCCCATCACTGAGATTACAGGAGTATACCACAGGGCCTGGCTAAACACCATATTCTTTTTTTTTTTTTTTTTGTGGTACTGGGGGTTGAACCCAGGGCCTTGCGCCTGCATGCTTTACAAGTGCTGGACCACTGAGCTGCGCCCCCAGCCCATTTTTTTACTTTTTGAGACAGGGTCTCGCTAAACTATGCAGACTGTATCTGGTCTTGAACTTGCGATTCTCCTGCCTCTGTCTCCCGAGCTGCTGGGATTACAGGCGTGCGCCACCGTGCCCGGCTAACACCATATTCTTAACAAAACTGTAGAGAAGATTCACAGGAACTATATTGGGGATTCCTTTCCTCCTTGAAATTTTGAAGACTTGGAAAATTAGGAAAACAAAAACCTCTTTTCCATCTGGAAAATGTAAATGGTGGGAGAAAAATGTGAACAATTATACCCACATAATTTATCAAAGTGTTTATTTTTTTCTCCAGTAATGTTATTTATTTTTCTTTTTGCTTTGCTGGGGATTGGACTCAGGACCTCAAGCATGAGAGGCAAGTGCTCCAGCCCTGAGCTATACCCTCAAACCTCCACTTATTTCAAATGTCACCTTTACCATATATCAAATTCCCATGCATAAATAAAGACTTTTTGGTTTTTTACTCTAATTCAGTTCCATTGACCTATTTGTTGATTCCTATGCTTGCATTGGGCTGGGATTTAGCTCAGTGGGTAAAGCGCTGCGCTGCAGTCTCTGAGGTCCTGAGTTCAATTCCCAGCACCGCAAAAAATGGGAGAAGGGCCTGGCAATCCACTCCCAAGGCAATCCCGAAACAGTCAGCCATTAAAAACCCAATGAGGGTCACTATGAGTCGATACCAACTCGACGGCACACAACAACAACAACAACATGCTTGAATTATTAGATAATAACCATGACAAGAGATTATCATGGTCCTGATGACAGTGGGCAGCAACCCCTAGCCAAGCCCACATCTAGACTTCAAGGCATTTTCATTTTAAGGAAAACAACATGTAAATCACATTTTTATGCAAATAATTTTTTAAGAGTATAGTTGCATTACTGTTTCAGTCCTTTGGCAATTGTTCTGAAATCCGATAGAGCATTTATTTGAAAAAGGAAGCTCTTCGGGTGATTATTTAAGTGGCCAGGAACCATCCCATACCTACTGAGTCATAATATCCTGAGAAAATTCTTCTTATTTTCCTAATACCTTTGTCATGTATATGTATTACAGATATTTTCTCCCAGTCTGTGGCATGCCTTTTCATTATCTTGCCAATGTCTTTTGAATAGCATTGTTGTTGTTGTTAGGTGCCATGGAAGATTCATAGAGATCCTCATAGGATTTTCAATGGCTGATTGTTTTGGGATTGCCTCAGAGTGGATTGCCATGTCCTTCTCCCATTTTTGCAGTGCTGGGAATTGAACCTGGGGCCTCAGAGATTGCAGAGTGGGGCTCTACAAACTGAGCTAGATCCTACCCCCTCTGAATAGCATTAAGTTGTTAATATTAATGAATCTAATATATCTTATTTTTTCTTTTACAATTACTGGTTTTTGTATCCTCCATAAGAAATCTTTTTCAGGCTGGGCACAGTGGCACACGTCTGTAATCCCAGTGGCTCAGGAGGCAGAGGCAGGAGGATCACAAGTTTGAGGCCAGAGGCAGTCTGTGTAATTTAGCGAGATCCTGTTTCCAAAACAGTAAAAAGAAAGAAAGAAAGAAACCTTTTTCAGCTCCAAAGTTGCAAAGATTTTTCTCCTAGAATTTTTATAATTTTAACTTTCATATTTATGTCTGCAATTTTGAGTTACTTTTTTGCTTATTAGGAGAGACAGAGATAAAGTTTCTCTTTCTTTTTTTTTTTTTTTTTTTGGAGTTTTTTTTGTTTTGGAGGTTTTTTTGGTTGTTTTTTGGTTTTTTTTGGTTTTTGTTTTTGTTTTGCAGTATTTGGGGGCTGAACCTGGGGCCTCATGCATGTTTTGCAAGCACTCTGCCACTGAGCTGCACTCCTAGCCCCTTTTTTATGTTTTAAATTGCAACAAGGCCTCACTAAATTATGCAGGCTGCCCCTAGCCATGAGCCTATGCTCTGCCTCTGCCTACCAAATCACTGGGATTATAGTTGTGGGCCACTGCACCCGCCTCTCTCTTTTTTAAAAAAACATACTCATGTCCAGTTGTTCCAGCACCACTTGTTTAAAAGGCTACCCTCTCCTCTAGTTACTCTTTCCTCTAACCAATCATTTGTGTGAAGGTCTATTTCTGGACTCTATTTTTGTTGTTGTTGTTAGGTGCCGTCGAGTCGAGTCCAACTCATAGCGACCCTATGTACAGCAGATGGAAACACTTCCCGATTCTGTGCCAGGCAAACGATCTTATTTATGTTTAAGCCCATTGTTGCAGACACGTGTCAATCCATCTGGTAGAGGGTTTTCCTCTTTTGCGTTGACCTGCCACTCTCTCAAACATGATGTCTTTCTCCAGGGATTGTTCTCTCCTGACTACATGTTCGAAATACGTAAGACGCAGTCTGGCCATTCTTGCTTCCAAGGAGCACTCTGGTTGCACTTCTTCTAGGACAGATTTGCTGGTTCTTTTGGCAGTCCATGGTATATTCAATAGACGTCTCCAGCACCACAATTCAAAAGCATCAATTCTTTTTCTGTCTCTCTTGTTCAATGTCCAACTTTCACAACCATATGATGTGACTGAAAATACCATGGCATGAGTCATACGCACCTTCGTCTTCAATGTGACATCTTTGCTTTTCAATACTCTATTCTAGTCAACTGAAATATCTAACTTTATACCAATACCACACTCTGTAGATTACTATAGTTTTATAGCAAATCTTATAAAGACTACTATAGTTTTCTAGTAAGTCTTATAATCAGCAAATATAAAGAATCCTTTAACTTCTTTTTCAAAATTGTTTAGGCTATTCTAGCTTTTTTTTTTTTTTTTTGTATTTCCATAGACAGATTAAAATAAGTTTGTCAACTTCTAAAAAAAAAAAGAGCCTGCTGGGATATTTAATTTTATTTGTTTGTTTGCTTATTGAAGTAGTGGGGATTTAATTCAGGGTCTTACACTAAGCAAATGCTCTACCACTGAGCTTACATCACCAGCCACTTTTTAAATTTTTTATTTTGAGACAGAGTCTTACTAAGTCCCCTGCCTCTGGCCTTGAACTTAAAATCCCCCTGCATAAACTTCCTGAGTCGCTGGGATTACAGGTGTGTGCCACAGCACCAGACCACCATTTGGATTTTTATTTGGAATTATATTAAATCAATCAATTTGGGGACAATCTACATTTTAACAATACTATGTTTTCCAGTCATGAACTTATATTTCTGGGTTTTATTTTTTGTTTTGTTTTGTTTTTTGCAGTACTGGGGTTTGAACCCAGGGCCTTGTACTTGCATGCTTTGCAAGTGCTGCACTATTAAGCTGCACCCCAGCCCATTTTTTTACTTTTTTTGAGACAGGGTCTCAATAAATTATGCAGAATGCCTCTGATCTCGAACTTGCAATCCTCCTGCCTCTACCTCCCAAGTCACTGGGATAACAGGCATGTGCCATCATGCCCAGCCCTTTATTTTTCTGTAAAAAAATTTTTTACATAAAATTCTGTCTCCATTTATTTAGGGAACTGTAATCATCTGCAGTTTCACTTTTACAGATACTTAGCCATACTGTATCCTGAAGGTAATTTACTTTCAAGGCCTCACAAGTGATTTGGAGGCAGTCAAGAGTTGCAAAGCACTGCTTAAAGGTCTGTCATTCAGTGTGGTAAACAGTAATAGTTCAAAGTGTGAAGCAGCAGAAGCAGCTTCCTCTGGAAACTTGTTAGAAATACAAATTCCCAGGTCCTAACCCAAGTTTTGCTCTAGTAAATCAAAACTTCTGGCAGTACAGCCCAGCAACCCATTCAATCTATGCTGCAACAAATCCTCCAGGACACCAATAAACAACCCAGGTTGCAAACCACTAACATAGAAGGAAAATAACTAGATTGAAATTCAGGAAACTTGCATTCTAGACTTACTTTCTTTCTTTCTTTCTTTCTTTCTTTCTTTCTTTCTTTCGCTTTTTAAGACAAGGTCTTGTCACTTAGTGCATGCTGCCCTGGAACCCATGATCCTCCTGCCTCAGCCTCCAAGTGTTGGGATGACAGGTTTATGCTACCACCCTTGATTAGCATACACAAAAGCCTAGGTTTAACACTAGCACCAAAAAACAAAGCAAAATAAAACAAACATAAGTCACAACAACATAAGCAACAACAACCTAAATATGATAGCTAAAATCATAAAACTCTAGGAAGGGTGCATATACGGCAAATCTTTATGACCCTGGATTTGGCAGTGTATTCTTACATAAGACACCAAAAGCATACACAAAAGAAGAAAAAATCTGGTAGATAAATTGGACTCCATCCAAACTAAGGTGCCATCCAAACTAAGAACTTCTGCATGTGTGAGGCCCTGGGTTTGATTCTTCAGCATAAATAAATAAACAAGAAACTTTTGAACATCAAAGGACATCAGGAAAAAAAAATAGGCATAGGAGGATCCTGAGTTTGAGGCCAGCCTTGCCTACAGACTGAGACTCTGTCTCATAATGGGGGGTGGGGGGATTGGGAAAAAATCCAAATGGAATTCCATATGATCCAGCAATTCCATTCCTAGATATATCCTTCCAAAAAATTGAAAATGAGGGTTCAAACAGATATTTGTGCGATGATATTCATTGAAAAATTGTTCACATGGCCAAAATGTAGAAAGATATCATATCCATAAAGGGATGAATAAACAAAATGTGTTTTAAGGTAGAGTGCTGAGATACCACTGTAAACCTAAACTGGGCACTGTGGCACACGTCTATAATCCTAGCAACTCTAAAGGTTAAGACAGTAAATTTGAGGCCAGAGGCAGCCTGCACAACTTAGCAAGACCATGTCTCAAAAGTGAAAAATAACAAAGGGGCTTAGGGTACAGCTTAGTGGTAGAGGATTTGCCTGGTATATACAAAAAGCCCTGAGTTCAACTCCTAATACTGGAAAAAGATAAAAAAATAAACATCCTGTTAGTACATATTTCCAACTTTTTCTAGGACTTGCTTTGTATTTAAATTTCATGTAAATTTGCAAAAAAGATTATTTTGACTGATGTAGACTTTGTGTTTTAATACCAATGGACCTGGTCTCTGGTTACAATATGTAAGGTAGTGGTTGTTGCTGTTGTTGTTAGGTGCCATTAAGTTGGGTCTCACTCATAGTGACCCTCATAGGGTTTTCAATGGCTGATGGTTTCAGGATTGCTTCAGAAATGAATTGCCATATCTTTCTCCCATTTTTGCGGTGCTGGGGATGGAACCCAGGTCCTCAGAGAGGGCAGAGCAGCACTGTACCAAGTGAGCTAAACCCCAGCCCATCGTATGGAAGGAGTTATATAAAATTACAAATGAAATGTTTCAAATAAACTATATTGCAACTAAGATAATAAATTATAGAAAGAGATGTATTCTTTTTTATCTCACTCAAGCAATAATAAAGTTAAATACTTTACAGCTACAAAGGAAATTTTTTAATGTCCCTTTGTAAAGGATTTTAGTTCAACTGTCCAAAAAATGTGTGGTAGAAAGCAAAGAAGACTTTGACTTCTCCTGAAGTTCAATTACTTTACTAAGTACCACCGGAAAGGGGACAGAAAATCTTCGATTCAATAAAGAAAAGAAAAAGGACAAATTACTAATAGAAAATAATTCTTGCAGGTTATTAATTCTATGGAAAGAACAGAGAACTGATAGACCAAAAGAAGAGAATGTGAAGAATGACAGTTACAGAACAAAATCCTGTTGGAAAAAAATTACATAATTTCTCTGCAGATGGAAATTCCATACTCATGTAATCAAAATGTTAACAGCAGAGATCTACTAGAGATTACCTGACTTGGAAAAAGAAATTGAAAAATATTAAGTTTGAGGAAGGTGCAAAAATAGGCCAGATGGTGAAAAGGACAAGATGTAGCCAAACATATTATATCATCAAAATAAAAGATGAAAATTAAAGTTTTGGCGAACACAAAAACAATTTCCTAATAAACAGTCTGTCAGGGCAGAGAAAGATAGTAGAACTGGCTAGTGAACAGCAGGAAATGGTGTAGGTCCATAGGTATTTGCTTTTGGATGAGCATAGCCCTGAAATGACACGGTGTCACCTATGAGAAGCAAACTAGCTTGCTGCCAAAAAGGTGTAATCTGGCAAAGTTACCACTACCTGCAGTCTGAAGTTCAGGTCTGCAAATTCAAACATGACCAGACATCTTTTTTTTTTTTTTTTTTTTTTTTTTTTTGCGGTACTGGAGGTTGAACCCAGGGCCTGGCACGTGCATGCTTCGGAAGTGCTGTACCACTCAGCTGCACCCTCAGCTCATTTTTTCACTTTTTTGAGACAGGGTCTTGCTAAATTACACAGACTGCCTCTGGTCTCGAACTTGCAAACCTGCTTCTGCCTCCCAAGTCGCTGGGATTATAGGCATGTGCCACTGCGCCTGGCTCAACCTGCTATCTTTATCCCTACCACATTAGGTCCCACTGCTATGGGTTCTCACAACTTCTTATGCATGGTCATGATACTTATTCATCACAATTACAATTATTTATTTAATGTCCTACTTCCCCACCAAACTATAAACTCTTATGAACAGGGACCACAGCTGTCTTATTCATGACAGTTTCAGAAAACAGCATGATGCCCAGAACACAGTGACATCTAGGGAGTGGTCACTCTTCACTAGTGGGCACTTGAGCAAACACACACACGCCCATGCTCACAGGCAAAATGAATAAATAAATGAAAGTAGATTCATTGATGAAAAAACATTCTTTCTACTGATAAATTACCCCCACAGCTAGTTAACAATTGAATTGCACTTTTTTTGACCATCCTCAGAAAAATCCAATAAGAATTCAAACTCCAAAGCTTCCAAGGGTACTTTAGAGGTACACCGAACAGAGCCTGCATTCTCTGCTTTCCTTCAGGCAAGGCTACCGTCTACCTTGCATGACAATTACTAGTGCACAGATCCTCCCTGCCAGTCCTCAAAGCACCTGTCACTTATCACTCCAAAGATGTCACTGCACACAATGTAAGATTGTATTAATTACAAAAATAACCACTAACACTGAGCTCTTTATGCCAAGTACTATAAATCCTTATATACATTATTTAAAGTAGCTGTCACAACCACCATCACCCTGCCAAGAAGGCACTATTTCTCATCTCCATTTTACAGGCAGGAAAAGGGCATTTACAGAGCTTACTTACACAAGGTTACACAACTATTAAATAGTAAAGTAGGAAGCTGAACCAGGCACTTAGGCCACAAAGCTAGTCTCTAGCAATTAGAAAAAACACTCTTGGGACAATAATAAGATAACAAAAAACTGTACTAAAAAATGGGCAAGAATGAGCCAGGCAATCCCAGCGGCTTGGGAAGCGGAGGCAGGAGGATCACAAGTTAGAGACCAGAGGCAGTCTGCATAATTTAGTGAGTGAGACCCTGTCTCAAAAAGTAAAAAATGGGCTGGGGGTGCAGCTCAGTGGTCCAGCACTTGCAGAGCATGCAAGCACGAGGCCCTGGGTCCAACACCCAGTACCGCAAAAAAAAAAAAAAGGGCAAGAATGAACAGGCACCCTACCAAAAGACATATATAAATGGCCAAAAAGCCCATAAAAAGATACTGAACATCATTAGTCACCAGGGAAATGCAAGTTCACACTACAATTATATACCTCTATATACTCATTGGGCTAGGATTTAGCTCAGTTGGTAGAGCGCTGCTCTGAGATCCCGGGTTCAATTCCCAGCACCACAAAAATGGGAAAAGGATGTGGCAATCCATTCCTGAAGCAATACTGAAACGATCAGCCACTGAAAACCCTTTGAGGGTCACTATGATTTGGACACGACTCAATGGCACCTAACAACAGCAATATACTCATTAGAATGGCTAAAGGTAAAATGAGTAACAAATGCAATGTGTCGATGAAGATGGGGGAGGCTGGGAACTCATGCATTGCTGGTTAAGTGTAAAATGATGTGAACTCTTTGGGAAAAGCACTGGTAGTTGCTTAAAAAGTTAAAAAGACATATAATTTCACTCTTACCAATTCTATCACTCATCACTTACCCAACAGGAATGGAAATATATGTCCACACAAAGATTTGTACATGAAAGTTCACAGCAGCTTTATTTATAATAGCAAAAATCATAAAATACCCAAATGTCAATGACATTAATCCATGACATTAATAGGGTCATTCTGATAACAGTGTTACAAAAGCAGTGAAGAAGGGCAAGGGCAGAACTGAGGAGTCCAGTTAGGAAGCTGTTGTAATTCAGGCAAAGGATGTGCCTTGAACCAAAACAGTGGCAGTGGTGGTAGTGAAGTATCAGATTTTGGTTGTGTTGTGTTGGTAAAACAGCCCATAAAAAGATACTGAACATCATTAGTCACCAGGGAAATGCAAGTTCACACTACAATTATATATCTCTATATACTCATTGGGCTGGATGGATCAATAAATTTTGGTATACCATAAAATAAAAGGTAATAAAGATGAACAAAGTATTGATATATGGGAAAAAACAGATGAAAGAAGCTAGACATAAATGTAAACACTGCTCTACAGTGTTAGAAATCAAATCAGAGCACCATAGTACATACCTATAATCCCAGCTACTTGCAAGGCTGAGGCAGGAGGATTGCTGGTTTTAGGCCAGAGGCAGCCTGTGTAATTTAGCAGTCACTCAATAACGATATGCACCATTTTCATTTAAGATTTCAATAAATTAAACCAATAGAAGTGATCCAAAAAAAATGGAAAATTAATCTGAGGAAAGATAATTCAATTATATTGTTGCTGTTGTTAGGTGCCCTCAAGTTGGTGTCCAACTCATAGTGACTCTATGTACAACAGATGAAACACTATTGTCAGTGCTTCTCTGCTATTCATAGGGTTTTCATGGCTGAATGTTTTTTGGGAGTGGGTTGCTGGATCCTTCTCCCAAGCCTACAGCACCTGGTGTTCCCAAGCAGTCTCCCATCCAAGTACTATCCAAGCATGACACTGCTTAGCTTCCAAGATCTGACAGGATTGGATGCCCCAGTAGTACAGCTGCAGGCTCAATTATATTACCAATCCTAAATTATCATAGTCAAACTCCAGTAGTATCATAATCTAACCAATAATTAATCAAAAAATTACAACCTATAGATGCAAGATATTCAGAATAGGGACCCCAATGTGATTTCAGATTGGAAAGAGAAGGATGAAAACCAATGTTAGTCTTCCCCATCTCATCTAATAGCAACTCCTTTTCTAGACCATCAGGCCAAAAACCTTGGTGGTGTGCTTAACTCCTTTTTCAATCCAGTGCATCATTAAATCCAACTGTTTTACCAACACAACGCAACCAAAATCTGATACTTAACTACCACCACTGCCACTGTTTTGGTTTAAGGCACCATCCTTTGCCTGAATTACAACAGCTTCCTAACTGGGCTCCTCAATTCTGCCCTTGCCCTTCTTCACTGCTTTTGTAACACTGTTATCAGAATGACCCTATTAAACCATTAAGTTATACCACGTCATGCTTCTGCTCCAAGGATTTCTTGTCTAGAACAAAGTTAAAGTTCTTCCTGAAAAGCTATATATGATCTGGCCTGACCTGATCATTCTGATCTCATGTACTTAATATCCAACCACTACGACCTCCCTCACTGTTTCTCAAACACATCAGACATACTCCTACCTCAAGTGTTTTGAACTTACTCTCCCTGCCAGGAATGCTCTTCCTGCAGATATTCACATAGTTAGCTCATTTACCTTCTTCCTGGCATTTAGTCATCTTCATAAAGCCATCTCTGGCCCACATATCTAACAATTCAAACCCTCATCCTCACACCTGCACTGCACACACAGACACACACACACACACACACACACACACACACACACACACACACACTGCACAGTTCTCTTCTCTGGAATATTTTTTTTCTTAGCACTTTACCACTAATGATACCATCCATTTTAGTCATTTACTCTGTTTATTATCTGCCTCCTATAGATTAAATCTCCAGAATGCTATAAAAGTTTATTCAGTATCATATCCTCAGTACCTGGAACAGTACCTGGTACAAAGGTTTAATATCTCATTAAATGAATGAACTTGGAATGAACAAAACAGGGACAGATACTGCAGAACAAGTTAAATAAGAATAGCTAACTGCAGGCAAAAGCTCCAGCCTTACCACTGTGGTGACCTATCCTGTCAGATCTCAGAAGCTGAGCAGGGTCAGGCCTGGTTAATACTTGGATGGGAGACCACTTGGGAACACCAGGTGCTGTAGGCTTGGGAGAAGGACCCAGAACCCCACTCCCAAAACACAATCTGCTATTGAAAACTCTATGAATAGCAGAGATGCACTAACAATAGTGTTTTGTCTATCGTACACAGTATCGCTATGAGTCGGATACTGACTCCACGGCACCTAACAACAACTGCAGGCAAAGATCTGTAGCTCAACCTTCAAGGGAAGTCTTGCACATCAGATGTCCCTGCATACATCAACATGTGGTAAAACAGATTCACAACTATTATTTGAGATTAAATTAATGTTCTCTATAACCATTGGGCCTGCAGCCGTAGCCCTGTGGCATCGGATCCCATCAGATCTTGGAAGCTAAGCAGTGTCCAGCCTGGTTAGTACTTAGATGGGAGACCGCCTGGGAACACCAGGTGCTGCAGGCTTGGGAGAAGGACCCGGCAACCCACTCCCAAAAATCAATCCGCCATTGAAAACACTATGAAGAGCAGAGGAGCACTGACAATAGTGTTTCACCTGTTGTAAGTAGGGTCGCTATGAGAGTTGGATACGGACTTGACAGCATCTAACAACAATAACTGAGTTGGGCCGGGGGTTTGCTCGGTTGGTAGAGTGACGTTCTGTAGTCTCTGAGACCCTGGGTTCGATCCCCACCACCACAAAAATGGGAGGATGTGGTAATCTATTCCCCAAGCAATCCCAAAACAATCAGCCATTGAAAACCTGATGAGAGTCGCTATGAATGTCCCCAATTCCAACGGACCTAACAACAACATAACCATTGAGTGTTCCTTCCAAATTAACTACCTATACTGAATCAATCAAGAAATTTGGGGAAAATGAAACCACAATACCCACAAGTGAAAATATGACTGTCTACCCTTTACAAAATATGCTTTAACATAAACCTTATTATAAGGCAAACACCAGAAGACATAGCTAAGGCTAGAACTTTGAAGTAACACTATGTAGACAAGAGAAATCAAGGAATTTTCTAACCTAGACTCTGTCATTAATCAATTACATAGTCAGAAGAATCTCTCTGAACCTGTTTCTTGTATCCTTCTTAAAATAATGATCACTCTTACCCAAATCACTTTCAACAAGTTGTTTTAAGAATGAAGCTGGGGGTGGGCTGGGGATGTAGCTCAGTAGTAGAGCACATTCTAGCATGTGCAAAGTTCTAGGTTCAATCCTCAGCACCACAAAAAAGAAAAGAAGAAAAGAATGAAACTGGGAATGTAGTTTAGTGGTAGAGCACTTGCCTAATATGTATGAGGCCCTGAGTTCAATTCGAAGAGGAGGGGAGATAAAATGCCATATGCTATACTACTAAATTCTTGAACTTTAGCTTATTGTCTATTAGGAAGATTCATTAGTACAATGTCCTCTTTGGGAAACTTTAAGTTTTAAAGTCCTTTATGGAGCCAGATGTGGTGAAGTTTTAAAGTCCTTTATAGAGCCAGAGCACACACCTATAAACCCAGCATTCAGGAGTCTGAGGCAGGATCATGAGTTCCAGCTCAGCCTACCTAGCAAGATCCAGGCCAAAACACCAAACACCAAAAACAAACCCCCCCCAAAAAACACTCTTTTACAGAATTATGAGTCAGGATGTAGTAATTTTCCCCTAGCCCCCAAATAAATAGAAAAAAATATTTTCTCCCCCAGAGAAAGAACAGAAATGAACTTTTTTTCAGTTACAATAAGGTTATATTATACAAGGTTATAAGAAGTTGGTCATAAGAGTATTACTTTTTTGCAAAATAAAATGACACACGTACATATCAAATCTTCAAATTAATCTTTAGTGTCTGCATATCAGTGGTTCCCTGGGATTGAGGAGAATGACAATAAAGGAGCAAGAGGGAACCTTCCAGGGCAATGGAAATGCTTTATTTCTTAACTGGGATTGTGATTACTTGGCCAAATATACATTTGTCAAAACTCATTAAACTGGGGCCTGGAGATGTAGCTCAGTAGGAAAAGGTTTGCAGAGCATGTGCAAGGCCCCAGGTTCAATTCCTAGTACTACTCCCTGCTAAAAAAAAAAAAAAAAAAAACTTCATCAAATTGTACATTTTAAATGGGCAAAATTTATTGTACGTAAATTACATCTCAATAAAATCAGTTTAAATAAATGAAAAAGTCTATCCTGTTTCCTTAAATTAAAAAAAAAAAAAAAAAAAATCAGCCAGGCAATGTGGCACAGGCCTGTAATCCCAGAGACTTGGGAGGGAAGGGCATGAAGATCTTATCTTCAGGGCCAGAGGCAGCCTGCACAATTTAGTGAGACCCTCTCTCAGAATAAAAAACTACAAAAGGGCTAAGGGTGCAGCTCATTGGTGGAGCATCCAGAGTTCCATTCCCCAGTGCCACAAAAATAAAAATAAAAATAATAAATAATAAATAAAAATCACTCAGTTGCACAATGGTCGCCAAGAGAAATTGTGTAACCAGACCTAATACAAAGGTCTGGGGAGTCAAGAAAGAAGGTGAGGGAACCTAAGTCAATGGTGGAAAAAAAAAAAAAAAGACACCAAAAAAAGTTCAACTCATGACCTTGTGGCCTCCACGTTAACTCAAAGTAGGAAAAGGAAAGGAAAAAAGCAGCAGCTGCATAATCCTAGAAGTGAGGGATAAAACTCAGTTTCTCCACAAGAAAATAAAAACCCCAGATGGTACTACTTCAAAAGAGCATGGTTCTGAAGCACTGTAGACTTGAGTTCAAACGAATTAGGCCGTTAAGTGTGTGAACTTGAGTTCTCGGCCTCTCTGAGCCTCAATTTCCCTTTGTGTAAAATGGAGATAATGATGGCTTAGAGTTTAACCCATCAGTAGCACACAGCAGGTGCTGAATCCATAAGAAATACATGATGTTACATAAGGGAAGAGAATTTGGTACTGGCTGGAAACGCAAGCAGATCTAGGACCCTTCCTCCTCTTCCCCCTCCCCGCCCCAGTTTCCCTCCCAGAGGGTCGAGGTCCCTTTTGTACCTCTTATCACCCTCAACCAGGCCTCATTTCCTTCCTATGCACTCTCCATGCAGCCGTTTCATCCCTCAACCCTGCAGCTCCCAGGAGCCTCCCACCTCCCGGGCCCCACCTCGTTGAGGAAGCGGGTGACATCGTAGACTCTCCCGTGGATCACCAGCCATATTTCCTTAACGGAGTTGCGTTTCGCCACCTCCTCCAACCGATAGTAGGTGACAGAGGTCTCGCCGCCCTGCTCTTTCCCGTCACTGCCGCTAGCTTCCACAGTCGCCATTAAGCCCGAGACACCTCTCCACCGCTATCTGGGTTTCGGCGGCTAACTTCCTCCGGCGCCGGGCCCTCCTCGGCTTCCGTAACCGAGTTCGGGCCTGGTTCGAGATTCAAATAACCAATCAGGGTCGTTCAGCCCCCATAACCTTGCCAATCAGATACCGTGATTTTGAAACGGCGCCCGCAGGAGGCGAGTTGACAGGTGTCACCTGAAGAGAGGGTTCCTTTCTCTCGTCCCACCAACGGCCTGCGGAGTCCTAAAATGAGAGCTGAGTATCTAGAGTCTCGCTTCCCTTCTCTTTGCTGTAGATCCCCCGAGTCACATGAAGCTCTTTTTCCCTACTACCTGCGCGTCCCGAATTGTAACCCCAGATTTACATCTTTGCTCCAGGCTGTGATCTGGCGAACTTTGGCTCCCCAAGACCCAGTTATCTTACCGGTAAAATGGGCGAGACAACCTCTACCTTAAAGAGGTAGTTGGCAAATTAAATGAGAGGGCTTAGTACAAAGTAACTACTGAGTAAATGATAGCCTGATTAGAAAGTCAGGGCGACTGACCCAAGGCCTTAGAACAGTGACTGGGGAGAAACTAATAAGAATCTGATTTTTAAACGAATTATTTTTTGGGACCAGGATTTATCTGCGTTATTTTAGTTTTTAAGTAGCCTCAAATAGAATTCACCTCAACTGTCCCGAGTCTGAGGTCCCAGCATTTGGGAATTTCAAGTTTGGTTAATGTGTAATGTTGTGAGCTACCTATTTCTGATTGACAGATTGAGTATTCTAAAATGTTATTTTCATTGTGTCACTTTCACAGCCTACCATTCAGGACTGTCCACAATACATTCACAACCTCTCACTAATATTTTCACCATTCTCTTTATAAGACATGTGCACCAGCTACTGACTCCTAAACCTATTGATTTTATACCTACAGCTGTGATTATCCCTGGTCCCACTCTTCCAATGTCTACTCGCCTTTCAGCTCCTCCTCTAGTTCTTTTTCACAAACTCTTCTCCCACCTTTCTGAGCTCCATTGGTTCCATCCCCTTTTAGGATCTAAATATATACTATTTTAGGAAACCCATTGCCTCTGTAAACTTTAACTTTCCATACCTTACTTCCATAATTAGACTGAAACTATGAGAACAATCTTATATGATTCTTAAGGGTCTTTTCACAAACCCTAGATTCAAATATTTCCATTCATTTCAGGGATATTTAATGAAAATTTGCTACGTCACAAATCCTGTGATAAAGTCTGAGAATAGATCAGAAATATAAGAAATAAGAGCTGGTGTGTATAGCCCAGTGATAGAGTGCTTGCCTAGCATCATGAGGCCCTGGATTCAATCCACAGTATTGCAAGGAGAAAAAAAATCCAAAGAAACAAGCTCTTTGAAAGAGATGGAAACATTACACTCACACAGACATACGTGTATATATGTAAGTATATAATTTAATTTCTAGAATAGATATTTATACAAAATGCAATGAGACCCAGCTCTCAACATATATTTACTAAATGAATAATTTACCCCTAACTCCAGTGCAAATAAGTCTACAGTGGCTATGTTATAAATACAGATTCTCTACCTAACTTCCAGAAATGCTGGTCCAGTGGGTCTGGGTATAGCACCAGAAATCAATATTTTGAGAAAGTATTTAAAGTAATTCTGATGTAGTTTATCTGTGGACAGCTTTGGGAAATGTTGAGTTTTTTGTGTTTTTTTTTTAAGCATGCTAAAAATATCTTTATCATTTACACAGTGAGTTAGTAAAATTATTCTGCATTTTCTTTTTTTTACCTCCATCTAGGAAAGCCAGTCCAATTGTGTTTCTAATGACCCTGAGAGGATAGAATGGGAAAGTCTCTCAGTAAAAAAGAGGGATTTGAAAAATACAATTGGAGAATATTGTTGTTGTTAGATGCCGTCAAGTCGGTATCCGACTTATAGTGACCCTACTTACAACAGGCGAAACACTATTGTCAGTGCGCCTCTGCTGTTCATAGGGTTTTCAATGGTGGATTGATTTTTGGGAGTGGGTTGCCAGGTATTTCTCCCAAGCCTGCAGTATCTGGGGTTCCCAGGCGGTCTCCCATCCAAGTACTAACTAGGCCTGACCCTGCCTAGCTTCCGAGATCTGACAACACAGTGCTACGGCTGCAGGCAGTTGGAGTATAGCAAAAGCATAAATATCCTTTGATGGGGAGAGATTTCTAAGAGTGGCCAGAGGCAAGTGGTTAGAGATTCCTCCAGAAGCAGAGATCCCTCCAGCTTCTTAAAGGGACCCAGGCAGGTGATAGGACCTCAGAGAAGAAGGACTATACTGTGTGCAAGAAGACTGGACCCTGTGTGCCAAGGTGCCCAACTAACAGACATACTTGAGCTCTAAGTAGAGGTTGTCAGTTTTGCATCAGATCTCTCAGACAGTGACCAATGTGGACTGAAGGCAGAGGGAACACTTCCTAAATGTGTTGCACTATGACAAACCCCTGAGAACTGGGCATAGTGATGCACATCCCTAATCCCAACATACAAGAGGCTGATGCAGGAGGGTCATGAATTTGAGATCAATCTGAGCTATGTAGAACGACCCTGCCCCCCCCCAAAAAAAAAACTGCAGCAGGAGGGGACCATCCATAAGTGATGAGATTGAATTTGTCACCATCTTGGTGGAATTACTATCATATTAAAGCATTTTTTGATTATTACTATTATTTAAACTTTAAAAAAATTTTTGAATAGGTTAGTTGCAAAATTAGTACAATGAATTCCCATATACTTTTTATGTGGATTTACCAATTGTTAATATTTTTTAATATTTGATTTCTCTTTTTATTATTGTTAATCATGCTGAACTATTTCAGTCATCATGATGCTTTACCTCCAAATAATTCTGCATGTATTTTCTAAGAATAAGGACATATTGCTACAAACTGCAGCATATGTTTTTAATTCAGGGAATTTAACAGTCATACAAAACTAGGTACTGTAGCCTGTACCTATGGTCCCAGCTGCTCAGAAGGCTGAGCCAGAAAGATCACTTGAGCCTGGGAGGTTGAGGCCCACCTGGGCAATATAGTGAGACCCTTATCTCAAAAACAAAACAAGAGCCGGGTGCGGTGGCACACGCCTATAATCCCAGCGGCTTGGGAGACGAGGCAGGAGAATCACAAGTTCGAGACCACAGGCAGTCTGTGTAATTTAGCGAGACCCTGTCTCAAAAAAGTAAAAAATGGGCTGGGGGCACAGCTCAGTGGTCCAGCACTTGCAGAGCATGCAAGTTTGAGGCCCTGTGTCCAACCCTCAGTACCACAAAAAAAAAACAAAAAAAACAAAAAAAAAAAAACCAAGACAATGAAAATGCTGTTCTCTAACCTCTATATACTATTTTATAATTATTACAATGATGTCTTTTGGGGAATTTTGGTATCTGTGTGATCCAGGGTCCAATCTAGGATCATGCATTACATTTATGTCTCTTTATTCTCCTTTAATTGGGAACATTTCCTGTCTTTTTCTTTCATAACATTGATGTTTAAAGTGAATAGTTTCAAGTTGAATTTGATACAGAAAAATGATTGTGGCCTAAATATATTAATAATAAACTTATTTGTTTTCATAATTTATGGTACATATTAGCCAGAATGGGAGAAGGACCTGGCAACCCCCTCCCAAAAAAATCAATCTGCCATTGAAAACCCAATGCATAGCAGAGAAGCACCAACAATAGTGTTTCCCCTGTTGTACAGAGGGTCGCTATGAGTCGGATACTGACTCGATGGCACCTAACAACAACAACAACAATTAGCCAGAAAGACTGTCTTAGAATCCCTCCCCCTGCCATTCATTCATAAACCTGGTGACTTTTGGCAGGTTTCTTGGTCTCTGTTTTTTCCACAGTTACCTACTTGTTCCAGCACCATTTGATGAAAACCAATTCCTCATTGAATTGTTTTCATGTCTTTGTTGAAAATTGACTGGGCTTGGGTCTCTTTCTGAACTTTCTGTTCTGTTTGAGTAGTGTATTTGCCTGTCCTTATCATGATTTCCAGGGCTGGGATTTAGCTCAGTTGGTAGAGTGCTGCGCTGCAGTCTCTGAGGTCCTGAGTTCAATTCCCAGCACCGCAAAAATGGGAGAAGGGCTTGGCAATCCACTCCCAAGGCAATCCCGAAACAGTCAGCCATTGAAAACCCTATGAGGGTCGCTATGAGTCGGATACCGACTCGACGGCACCTGACAACAACAACAACATCACGATTTCCATGCTTTCTTGATCACTGTAGCTTTGTAATAAGGCTTCAAGTCAGGCAGTGTGAATCCTCTAGATTGACTCTTATTTTTCATAACTGTTTTTGGTATTCTAGATCCTTTTCATTTCTAAATAAAGCTTAAAACCAAGCGATCAGGTTAACATCTCTAGTGATAAATGATGTTGAGAGTGTGTACCCCCGGTATGATGTGCTAAAGAGGTCAATTCACCACATTAGTATTCTTCCCCCAAGCCTATAACCACAGTCTAATTATGAGAAAAATATCAGCCAAACCCAAACTGAAGGACATGCTACACTAAACACTAAACTAGTACTTCTCAAGACCATCAAGCTCATTAAAGAAAACAGGAAAGACTAAGAAATGTTCATAGACTCAGGTAGACTAAGGCTACATGACAACAAAGAACAGCATGGTATCCTGGATTGAATCCTAGAAAAGAAAAGAGACATTCAGGAAAAATCTAGTGAAATCCAAATAAAGCAATAGTAATGTACCAGTGTCAACTTCTTAGTTTTGGCAAATGGTAATATAAGATGTTAACATTATGGGAAACTGAGGGAGGGATATTTAAGAATTTGCTGTACTATTTCTGTCCCTTTTATTAAAATCTAAAATTATCTCAAAGTGAAAATGACTAGTCTTTTAATTTCTATAAAAAACTTTTGATGAATTTATAGAGATTGAACAGCTTTTTAAAGTGTATTCTTATTTTTAATTGACACATAGTAATTGTACATATTTATGGAGTACACTGTGATATTTCAATACATGTGCACCAACGTGTAAGGATCAGATAATGTATTGGCATATCCATCACTTTAGGCATTCATCATTTTGTTTTTTTTTTTTTTTTTTTGCAGTACTAGGGGTTGAATCCAGGGACTTGTGCTTGCATGCTTTGCAAGTGCTATACCACTGAGCTGTACCTCCAGCCCATTTTCTTACTTTTTGAGACAGAATGTCGCTAAATTACACAAACTGCCTCTGGTCTCGAACTTGCAATCCTCCTGCCTCTGCCTCCTGAGTGGGTGGAATTACAGGCATGCGGCACCATGCCCGGCATACAGCATTCGTCATTTCTTTATGTTAGGAACTTTCAAAACCCATCCTACTAGCTATTTTGAAATATTCAATTAATTGTTGTCAACCATAGTTATCCTACTTTGCTGTAGAACATTAGAAACTATTTCTTCTATACAACCACACTCCTCTCTCCACCCTCCCTCGCTGTCGCCCTTCCCAGGTTCTAGTAACCACTATTCTATTCTCTACTTCTTTGAAATCAACTTTTTAGCTGAGAATGAACATCTTAACAACCTTAAGTCTCGCAATCCACAAGCATGGTATTCTCTGTCTTTATTTATTTCTGTCTTTCTTGTACTTTTTAACATTCTTATGCATCTTTTGTTAATATTTTTCTAAATATTTTGTTTTTATGCTAGTATAAATGGAATTCTTTCATTTTCCAAGTGTTTACTGCTAGTATAGAGAAACAGAATTGATTTAGTACATTGACTTAAGATCCTATGACCTTGCTAAGTTCACTTATAGTTCTAGATAGTTGTATTGTAGATATCTTAGAATTATCTATATAACAGTCATGTTATCTGCTAATAAAGACAGTTTTACTTTCCTATTTCCAACTAATTTGTCTTTTATCTTTCTTGTCTTACTGTACTGTCTAGGACTTCCAGTGAAATGTTCAACAGAAATGATGAAGTGAGCATCCAATTTTTAGGGAGAAAGCATTCAGTCTTTCAAAATTAATTATGATTTTTTCAGTAGAAGCCTTGTGTCAGCTTGAGGAAGTGGACCTGTATTCCTAGTTTCCTGAGCCTGTTTTGTTTTGTGTGCAATACCGGGGCATTAAACCCGTGGCCTCACCAATGCTGGGCTGGGATTTAGCTCAGTGGGTAGAGCACTGCGCTGCAGTCTCTGAGGCTCAGAGTTCAATTTCCAGCACCGCAAAAATGGGAACAGGGCCTGGCAATCTACTCCCAAGGCAATCCCAAAACCCTCAGCCATTGAAAACCCTATGAGGGTCGCTATGAGTCGGATACCGACTCGATGGCACAAAACAACAACAAGAAAGTGTGTTGAATAATTTTGTTTTGGTTTGTTTTGTTTGTAGTACTAGGGATTGAACCCAGGGGCTTAGACATGCAAGGCAAGTGCTCTACCACTGAGCCACATCCCCAGTCCTGTGCATATTGAATCCTGTCAAATATTTTTTATACATCTATTGGGACGACCATATAATTTTTCTCCTTTATTCTGTCATCATGGTAAATTAAAAGGATGGTTTTCAAAAACTTAACCATCTTTGCATTCCTGAGATAAATCTCACTTTGTTATATTAGTCTTTAAAAAATATATTGTTGGATTCAATTTGCTAATATTTTTTAAGGACCTTTAAATCTAAATTTATGAGAAATATTGGTCTGCAGTTTCCTAACATGTCTGTGATTTTTTTTCCAATCTCTTTGACAAATATTTACTAAGTAGCTACAGCTAAGCACTGGATCAACTAACAAAACTCTTAGCACAGTGTTTGCCACAGAGTCCTCAGTAAATGATGCATATTTTGGGGGTTATAATCTCTAGATCCTGTAAATGAGGCCTAGTTCTTAGGGGAAATTAAGAGGAAGATGGAACTTACCATTTAATTTATTTATTTTGTTTTATTTTATTTATTTTTTATTTTTTTGCGGTAATGGGGGTTTAACCCAGAGCCTTGTGCTTACATGCTTTGCAAGTGCTGTACCACTGAGCTGCTCCCCCCAGCCCTTTTATTTAGTTTTTGAGACAGTCTTGCTAAATCACTAAATTACACAGACTGCCTCGGATCTCGAACTTGTGATCCTCCTGCCTCCGCCTCCAGAGCCACTGGGTTTATAGGCATGTGCCACCCCAGTCGGCACCATTTAAAACATTTTTAACATCAGTGTCTTAGTACTGCTACTTTTACATGTTAGATAATCTTCTCCCTAGGCTATCTAGGTATGTACTCTACAACTTATTTGAGATAATAGTAGGATCAGTGTGTGAGACACTGCTCCAGGGGAATCATTATTTATCTAGCAAGATCATTTTACTATTTTGTATAAATAGTGGAGTTAGAACAGGAAGCTGTCAAGGCAAACATTGTGCATGCTCCTTGAGAACAGAACTAGAAGCAAGGGTTCTATCCCTGTTTTAGCAGACATCAAACACACTTCATTTGTGTTCTCACATTTTTTCTACCAATGGGGTGTGTCTCTCCTCCCCATTCCAGAAATGAAATACAATGACATGGCCCTTGAATCTGCTCTTGACCTTCTCAAGGTATTATGTCCCTGGCAACCTAATCTCTTCCTCTCCCAGAAAGACAAACTTTCAAAGCTGTTATAGTCCATCATTCCTTTTCCCTTCCCAGGGCCAGGCCTTAGTCATCCAGTGTATGGGAGGCTTCAGAAAGTTGGTGTTAAACTAGGAACCTTTATCCTCCACAGCATGGCTTCAGGGCAGGTTTAGTTGCCAACATTCTAGAGTAGTTCCCATCCTCAAATCAGTCAGACCTCCCTGGCTTGTTTCTGGGGGAAACCCCAGAAGAAATGGCCTCTTGTTCATTTCCCCCAAGACCATCTTGTTCAGTCTTATGCCAATGACACTCAACCCTTGCCTTACCTAGCCCAATTTTTAGAAGTGAAAGAAGCTACTGACTGTGCAAACAGCCATTGAGGAGGATGTTTTCTACCCTGGCCTGAGCTCCCTGGCTCACTCTTCCTCCTTCCAGTGTTTGTCAGTTTGTTTTTAACAGGTAGTAAATACACTTACATGTCTCAAAAAGCAAATATGGGCTGAGGCTGTGGTTCAGTGGTAGAGCCTGTCACACGATGCCCTGAGTTCCCTCTGCAGTACTGGGGGATAATAAAAGCAACTGTCATTTTCTTCATTTCCAATTCTATCCATAAGATATATTCACAGAAATGGGAATAGCTGCACCAAAAAGTGCATGCTTTTATAATTGAGGTAGATATTAGTAAATTAGCCTTCATACAGAATGCATAGATTTATACACTCACAATCCACCCAAAATGCATGAAGGTGCATTCTCATGAAGTCTTACCAGCAATGTATGTGGCCAACAGACAAATGAAACAAAAATGTCCTAAAATATACAATCAAGAATACAACTAGAGGGCTGAAAATATACCCCAGGGGTAAAGTGCTTGCCTAGCATATGCAAGGTCCTGGGTTCAGTCTCCAGCATAACACACACACACACACACACACACACACACACACACACTCACACGAATCCAAGGATGTGGGCTAGGCATAGTGGCACACGTCTATAATCCCAGCATTCAGGAGGCTGGAGCAACAGGATCTTGAGTTCAAGACCAGCCTGGGCTTCATAGTGAGATCCAGTCTCAAAAAAAAAAAAAAAAAAAAAAATCTGGATTAGTGAATACAGGAAAGTCAGAAAGAAGAGAAGGGAGATTGATTTAAAAAAAAAAATGTAAAAAGAAATCCAGGCACAGCAGTGCACTCCTGTAATCCCAATGACTCAGGAGGCAGAGGCAGGAGGATCACAAATTGGAGACCAGAGGCAGTCTGTAATTTAGCAAGACCCTATCTCAAAAAAAAGTTTAAAAAATGGGCTGAGGGTACATTTGCAAAGCATGCAAGCGCAAGGCCCTGAGTTCAACTCTAAGTACCGCAAAAATAAATAAATAAATAAAATAAATAAATAAAAATAAAAGGCTGAGGGTAGAGCTCAGTGGTATAGCACTTGCAAAGCACGCAAGCGCAAAGCCCTGGGTTCAACCCCCAGTACCTAAAAAAAAAAAAAAAAAGAAAGAAAGAAAGAAAGTAAGTTTGAGGCCAGAGGCAGCCTGTGTAATTTAGTGAGACCCTGTCTCCAAATAAAAAAATTTAAAATGGGGTGAGAGTGCAGCCCAGTTAGAGCACTTAAAAAGTATGTGCGGGCCCTGGGTTCATCCCCTAAGCACTACAAAAACAAAAGCAAAACAAAACAAAAAAGCTAAAAAGAATATTTTCTGAGTGCTGAGCCAATGAGAAAACAGATGTTTGTTGTTTTTGTTGTGTTTTCTCATGACAGTGTCTTACTATGCAGCCCAGGCTGGCCTCGAACTCATCATGACCCTCCTGCTACCAAGAACAGAGTTCTGGCACTACAGGCAGGTTACCCCACACCCAGCTTAGCACTGGGGTTTGAAGCAAGGGCCTCACACATGCTAAGCATACACTCTACCACTGAGATACATGCCCAGCCATTAGAGTATTTTAAAGTTACCTTTATTAGGACATCAGTTATTTATACTAATGCATTTTTCATTTAAGTGGATGTTTTCTCACTGGTGTAGCTAAAGAAGTGAAACGGCTATGGATTAAGTGATAAGTTACTCAAGTAGTAGAGGGAACAAATTTTAAATTTACTTTTTTGAACCCATAATATATTCACATGTTTCAAAAATGAAAAATAAAAGAGCTGAGAATGTAGCTCAGTGGTAAAGTACTTGTCTAGCATATGCAAGGCCCTGGGTTTGATTCCCAGCACTGCAAAAAACCTAAAAATTAAAAAAAGAGTTGTGCTATAAAATCTCTTACTCATCTTCCAGTTTCCATCTCTTTCTACTCACCCACCCAAGATAACTGATACTAATTTTGAATGTATCTTTCCTGAGTTTCTTTATGCAAATCCAAGTAAATATAGGTATTTGTGTTTATTTCACCCCTTTTAAGATAAAAGGTAATGAACAACACATCTTGCTTTTTTTACTTAATGACATATCTAAGAAATGTTTATACATTAAGGTTTGGGTATGTAGCTTGAGGGTGGAGCACTTGCCAACATGCACAAGGCCCTGGGTTGGATCCCCAGCACTATACACACAAAAGAAATGGTTAGCTACTAGTATAGAGAGAACTTTCTGGGTTATCTTTATAGTTGTATAGTTTTCCATAGTTTATTCATAGTTTGTCATCAATATATCTTAATTTAATTAGTTTCCTGAAAACAATACTATAATTAATAACTTTAATCTTACATGATTATGATCATACACAAGAAAGAATGGGACTTCTAAGTCAAAGTCGTATGCATTTGTAGTGTTAAGCAATTATACCAATTTATTCTCACTGGCAATGCATTTGAGTGACAATTTACCCAGCATGACACACAGAGTTATGAAGGTTTTTCAATTATGCCAATCTTACATTTTAAAAAGTTTATTACAATTAAAAATCACTCTGTAGTTTTGCCAGTAATTTGCATTTCTCTTTTTATGTTTGAAGGTGAGAGTGTATTTCTGTAGTTTGGAGTCAGAATGGAATTTGTCAACCTTCTATCTAAATCAAATTCTGAAAAATAATACTTATGGCCAAGAATTTATTTTCAGTTGAGATGGTTTAATTTCCATATGCCAAGCATGAGCCCATCTTAGGGAATGTTCCCTCTGCCTGGAAAGGTCTCCCCCATCCTAGCTTCACATACTGATCCTATTGTAACCTCAGTTTAAATGTCAGCACCGAAGGGAGACCGAGGATAGCCACTCCATCCTAGTGGCTATCCAATTTCTAACGCATCATTTCTATTTTCCTTCTATCCATGGAATTCATAGCTACATGGTATTTTTCACCTCATGTGTTGGTTGATCTGTATGCTCCATTGTGTCTTCAGTGTCTGATGTGATTCCATTTGTTGGACAGATAAATACCCAACTTCTGGAATGAGGGGAAAGTGGCAAAATTTCTAAACAGAGTTTTGTGATATGAGACTGTGAGCAAGGAATTCAGCCTTGTTACTGGATTGAAAATGGCTATAGGCAAGCTGGGTGTGGTGGCACACGCCTCTCATCCCAGCACTTGGGAAGCTGAGACAGAAGGATTGATGCAAGTTCGAGGCCGGCTGGGCTACACAGCAAGACCCTGTCTCAAAAATAAAGAAAAGAAAAAGAAAAGAAAATGGCTATAGGCAGCCCCAAATTTTAATGCTTTATTCTCAAAGCATTTTAACTTCGTGCTAATTTTGAGCAGTGGACGTGAGACCCACCCCTGGTTAAGTTCAGGTTAGGTTTGGGACACTAAAATATTTTCTTTCATCCATAATCACTGGATCAAGGGCTATAAATCAAATAGTTAAGAAACAAAACACAAACAAGGTCATAATTTGTTTCTTCCTGCCCTCTGTTTTTCTTGGCATGGAAAAACTCAAGCTTTTCCTGACTAGGGATGGATAATGACACTGGGGAGTGATTCATTAAAAATGGCCTAAGTAACTGGCCTTTTATTTCTCCTCATTCTTTCCCCTTATTGTCCCAACTCATGTAAGAAAACACGTTGAATAAAATAATTCTCTTGCTGATAAAAGACTTTCCCTCGGCTTTTTGTTCACTTGTAGCTATATGATCCCAGGATCAAATTCCTGAAACTGTAGAGGTCAATGTGAGTGAGGGTGGATCTGATGGATATTTCTGGTAGAGCAGTAAGGTCAAGAGCCCTGGCTTTTGTGGAAGTCATTTGTCTTACCACCATTTCTTTTTCTCTTTCCTCACACTGCTGGGAATCAAACCCAAGCCCTCAGTGCATGCTAAGCAAGTGCTCTCCCACTGAACTACACCCCCACCCAGCCACTCTTTCTTAACAAAGCTATCTACTAAGTTAGGAAATTGTTCCTGTCTCCAAGGACCCTGGCCACACAAGCAAGTGTCATGTATGGCCATGGGCAAGTGTGGGAGCCTCAGTTCCTCATCTCTAAAATGGATGTCACAGTACCAGCACCTTTTTCTCATATGAAGGCCATTAATTTCAACTATTTTCTCAGGCCAGGAGAGAGAAAGAGAAGCAGTAAAATAAAAACGTATTTCATAGCACTCACACATATATTAGGGTAAATAGCAAGCTGGGCACGGTGGCTCATACCTGTAATTCCAGCACCCAGGAATCTGACACAAGAGGATTGCAAGTTTGAGGCAAGCCTGGGCTACATAGTGACACCTTGTCTCATAAAACCAACCAACCAACAAACAAAAAACAGATAACAGAATTTGCCATTTTTATCTTCTACACTACATACACTTCTCTTTGAAAAACTTGGATAAAAATTTTAAAGGGATAATGAAAAAAATTTAAACGTGCATAGAAAAAAGGCTGGACAGTAATAAATCAAAATACCAGCTCAGAATTGAGGCCTTGGATTTGACTTCACCTTTTTATCCTTTTTGTACCTTTTTAGTTCTTTTCAAAGATTTTACATAATTTTTATAATTAAAAATAAATAGTAATGCAATACTATTTTAAGTTGGTTTGTGTGCCCCAACCTCCTGCATCTCTCTGTGGAAGTGGAACAATTTATTTTCCAGGAGGTATGCACAGAAGGATAAAAGTGGGATGGGAGATGTGGGGGACAGATGTAACTATGGCCCGGTCAGAGTGAGGCTGTGGAAAAATACTAGGGATGCCACACCCTCCACATGGTTCTGGTGGAGGCCACTGTGAAGTCACCTCTCCTTTGTTTTTTGTGTCCCCTCCACATGAAATAACCCAGTGCCTTTCACCTGCTGTTGTAAGTAAATCTAGCCTCTTTGCCTTTCTTGTGACTTCCCTCTGAGCCTATTTGTGGCACTCCACTGTTTCTGTGAATTCCCAAGGGAAACAGCTACTTGCTGCTGGGGCTGGGGACCCAGAAAGGAAGGGGAGAATGACAGGGGGAATCTGTAGTTGTGCTTCTTGTTGACTTTTAGAAGGGAACCCATCAGGGGTGGGAATGTAGCTCAATGGTAGAGCACTTGCTTAGCATGCACAAGGCCCTGAGTTCAATCCCCAGTACAAAAAAAAAAAAAAAAAAAAAAAAAATTAAGAAAAGAGTCAATAAATAACAGACAATCTCCTCCAGTTCTAAATCAATTCAGGGGGAAAAGTCAAAAGATGGATTGTCTTCTGATAAAGGCTATAGGTTGGAGAATGTGGCTGAGTGTGTGAGTGCCGAGTAGGTGTCTTTGTATCCTTATTAAACAGAGTTTTCCACCAGTCCCAAGCAGCAATGGAACAGAGTGTCCACTCTCCAAAGTAGAGAGAAGAAAGCTGGACATGGTGGCACACAGCTGTCATCCCAGCACTTTGGAGGTGGAGGCAGGACTGAAAGTTCAAAACCAGCCTGGGATACATAGTAACACCTTGCCTCAAAAAAAAAAAAAAAAAAAAAAAAAGGGCTGAGGATCTAGCTTGATGGTAGAGCACTTACCTACCATGCCCAAGGCCTTTTGTTCCCTCTCCAGCACCAAAAAAAAAAAAAAAAAAAAAAAAAAAGCAATAACTTGTGCTTACTCTTAGAATTATTTTTTCCTTATTGTGGGGCTGGGGATGGAACACAGGGCCTTGCACATATTTGGCAGCTCAGGCCCAATTTCTCCAATTGCCCTCCCTTCCCTGTGTGTAATGCGTATGGAGGAACCTGGAAAGTTGCATTGATGACCCTCCACACCACAGGAAATGCCTGGAATGGGTGGAAGCATTTTCCTCTCCAAAAGCTCTTTATATTTCTAGGATTATAGAGCACTGTGAGGATGTGAAACAAGGTGTAAACCACCAGCTCAGAAAATTCACCTGGGTGCTAGCATGGACTTTGGTATTTATGGTTTATATCTGCGAGCCTTTCCCTTTCTTCTCATTTCAGCAGTCCATCCTCTTTGAGTAACTGTTCCTATTCCATTCTATGTGAAGCTACTGGAGCTGTCAATCAGTATGCTCTGCCTCCCCATGATGACAAGGTTGGGGCATGTGATACAGTCTGTCTACTCAGTCCATTTTCCTTGCACTCTTATTTCAGGAATGGGTGCAGGAGTTAAGGCAGCTAATCAGAGAAAAAGAACTGGGGTAAGGCAGGGCAGGGTGGCAGCAGGGTGTGGAGGACACTTGCAAAGACTGCTATTTTAGGAATATTAAACTGGAGAGCCAGTTCCATGGTAGAGGTGACCTGACTCCCTGAGAGTCATTTTGCAGGTGCAGAAATTGTCCATGCAGTTGCCAATCATATCTGAACCAAAGACTTTGTGACTGGAGCAACTGGTTAAACTGCGTATTCATTATTGTACAGTATTGGAAATGGATCCGTGTTTGGTCAAGGCCAGCCTGTAATTTTTGTGTTGTTGGATATCACTCCCATCATGGGTGTTGTGGATGGTGTCCTAATGGAATGTAAGACTATGTCCTTCCCTTCCTAAAAGATGTCATTGCAACAGATAAAGAAGAAGGTTAATGTGGCTTTTTTTGTAGGCTTCATCCCAAAAAGGAAAGGCATGAAGAGGAAAGATTTACTGAAAGCAAATGTGAAAATCTTCAAAAGCCAGGGTACGGCTTTGGAAAAAATATACCAAGAAATCAGCTAAAGTCATCATGTGAGAAACCCAGCCAATATTAAATGCTGGACAGTCTCTAAATCAGCTCTATCCATCCTCAAGGTTAACTTCAGTTGTTTGACCTGCTTGGATCACATTCAGGCTAAATCTCAAGCTGTTCTTAAAGTTGGTGTGGCTGTAGAGTGTTGACATCTGTGGAAATCATTCCTCAACTCAGGTATACACATGTCAACGATGGCAAGATGAAACTGCAAAGAAAGTTTGATGGTGCTCCTTAAGCTCTGAAAGATGAAAGCTGGCTCAAGGGAGAGTTCATCACAACTGGGCAGCAGTGTGGTACTGCTGTCATCAAGGATCGGAAAGTATCCAGTACAATGTTTCCTGCAAAAGATATCTCTGACCACATCAGAGACATCTGGTTTGCAACCTCAGAGAGTTTATGTCCGTGGGCTTTATCTCTACTTGCGATTCCTATGGTATTCCTGATGACCTGCTCTAACTCAGTTCTGGTTGTAAGCAAGAGTAAGACCTGGAAGTCTGTTGAAGTTCTTTCTCCCTATTAATGATTTCTCATGTGAGAAGATGGCTTTTACTGAAAAGTAACTGCCACAGGAAAAAGAAACTTCCTTTGAATTTCTTTCCTCCACATGACTAGACTATCATTTTGATGTTAATGAATACCCCAAAGCTGAAGAATATAAATGTCCTCTTTAACTCTTGTTGTTAGGTGTCGTTGAATCAGATCAAACTCATGGTCACCCTATATACAACAGAATGAAACACTATCCAACATTGTACATTCATATATTCTTTTTCTTTTTTTTTTATGTTTGAGCCGGTTGTTAGACTCACTGTGTTTCTTCTCATTTTGAATCATGCCACATCAGCAAATGGATGTCCCCGGGCTTTACTCCATTCCCATCATTAAGGTCAACTCTTCTTTGAGGAGGCAACTTCTCTCCAGTTGTCTTTTGAACACCTTCCAACCTGGGAGGCTCTTTTTCTGGCACTATATTTGACAGTGCTTCTCTGCTATTCATGGGTTTTCAATGGCTAATTGTTTTAGGAATGGGCTACTGAGTCCTTCTCCTTAGACTATCTTAGTCTGGAAGCTCAGCTGAAACCTGTCCACCATGGGTGATCCTACTGGTATCTGAAATATCAGTGGCATAGCTTTCAGCATCATGGCAAAATGCAAGTCCCCACAGCATGACAAGCTGACAGACATAGGAGGGTCTTTAACTCTAGTACCAAACAATAATAATGCTTTGCTTAAATTACTTGTAGAAACAGCACATTTTAAAAAGTGTGTGTTTCTTGATACAGATTTGTGAGTAACAGTCTATCATCATGCTGTTAGTGATGCATTCTAAATAAATATATATACAAGTAAAAAAAAAAAGAATGCTAAACTGAGAAAATAAAAGAAAATCTGGACTCTTCAGAGCTGTTTTGTTTTCTAAGTGGAAAGAATCAGGCTGAAGAATGGAGCCCAACAAAGCAGAAAGGTTCCTTGAGAACAGTGTTGAGCACTTAAAGCTAGTCATAATTGAAATCTGGTAGTCTAGTTACAGGAGCTACTATTATCCTTTTTTTCCCCCCTTAAGCTAGCATGAGATAGGTTTCTTTCCTTTGCAATGTATACGTACACACTTAGAACTTGGCCTCCACTTCCCAGATGTGCTCAGATGTTCAGAGTCCCTTCTGTTAGTGGTGCCCATTATGAATGAGTTGAAAATTGACCAAATATTCCAAAAGTTTCAAATAGATCTGGCTGTGTGCATTTGGAGCAACAGTACTTATTTCTTCATGTTGGGCTTATTTCTGCTTGTCAGCAACTTGGAAACCAAGAGGGAAATACAGGCCAAAGGGCATATAGCTTAAGAGAAAACAAGACACATGGGTGTGTTAGAAGGAAAGAAGTGCTAGAAAAAGTGTCTGTTTACCTAAAAATAGATTATCTTAAAGTTCAACCATTCTCTTTTTCTTCATGTGTAATGGGTGAGAAGTGGAGGGGGAAGGGGAGAAAGAGAATCCCTCTCAAACCAAAGAGCATGTTTGGACAAATTAATCTGTGAAAGGCACTAGAAATTTCATATAAGATGGTGTAGATTTGTGGGATAATAACAACTAACTTTTTATTAAATGTTTCCTTTAGTCTGGATACTGTACTCAGCCCTTTACATGCATTATAGCAACTCTAGGTGGTGGGTCCAATTTTTAGGGCCATTTTACTGATGGTAAAAATAACACTAAGAAGCTGGGTGCAGTGACGCATGCTTGTAATCCCAGTGACTCAGGAAGCAGAGGCAGGAGAATTGTGAGTTTGAAGCCACACGCAGTTTGTACAACTTAGACCCTACCTCAAAAATAAAAGATAAAACCTGGGCTGAGGTGCAGCTCAATGGTAGAACATGTGCCTAGCATGCGTGCAGCCCTGAGTTCAACCCTCAAGTACTACCAAAAATAAATAAGTAAACTATCACTAAGAAAAGTTTGGAACTTGCTCAAAGATCGTCTAGCTGGTGGGGCCAGGATTTGACACCAGAGCCATCTGAATCCTGTACCCCCTAACTACCATTCTCCTCCTCTGTAATTAAGAATCTTGTTTGACTCTATCTGTCACTTGCTAGTTGAATGATCTTGAGCAAGTTAGCCTCTCTAAGCCTGTTGCCTCAAGAAGGAAATTCAGAGATCATATTAAACTTTTTCTTTTTTCTCTCTCAATTCTACCATTTCAAACTTTTAAAAAATCTCCAATGCCTCAGATTACAATTGCCAACCTGAGTTTGGGCTGCTGTTGTTGTTTTGTTTTGTTTTATGTTTTCTTCCTCTCAATATCTCATAGATTGGTTTTCATATGGATCTAGGATCAAAGGGCTCCTTGGAGTTATATATTCCTTTGAAACAGATTCTAAGGCAGAGGAACTAGAAGGCCTTCTTCCTTGCTGAGTAAATCAGCATCCAGTGAGCACAGGTGACCAGTTCTGACCCATCCCTTCACCGTCTGATAAGCCCAAAGGTCACAACTCTGAATTCCAAACTCTTTCTCTTCTTCCTGCCCCTTTTGTGGGTTTTGATAAGGTGCCTTAAGTCAGCTGCGACACTGTTTTTCTCTCCCTGCAAACAGTCCCCAGGGCATGCACTCTGCCTGCAAACTCCCCAGCTGCTTCCAGCTCTCCCTCTGCCCACAGTCTTTTATTGCTGCATTCCAACAAATTAGCCATGTGACAGAAGATTATTTTTAACTTCAATAGAGCAGCTCCTTCTCTTTTAATATATCATGCTTGGCCCACATTCCCTCGGTGAAAAGGGCACCAGCGGCTACTTCTGAGAACTTTTAATTACTCCAATTGTTTGCAAAAGTCTCTTAGAAGCTTGGAGGGAGAAAAAAAAAAAAAATCCATTTCTTTCTCTTTCCCACTCCCATCCCCTCCTTCCCAGGTTTTCTTTGTTTTTTAATGGGAGTTGAGGCAGAATCTGACCTGAGAATTTCCCAAATCTCCCTTCCCTTCCTGCCACCCATTTTCCACAGAAGATGCAAATTCAACTGGGAGGATGAAGGGAGGGCAGGTTCCTGAGTGAGAGACCCCAGCCCAGTCCCACACAGAACCCCAGCAGGTAGCAAGATGCAAGTGGCTGGAGGCTCCAAGAACACTGAGAACCAAGCACTTCCCAGGTTTTAGGACAATCCAGGAGAGTCCCAGTGGTTGAGCTGGACACGTAGGCCAAACCTTCTATCTTTAAGCTATCCACACACAGCAATGAGTATCTCAGCAGCCGCTGCATTGACAAAAGTCTCTTCTCCAATTTTCCTGAATTCTCTAAATCCAGATAATTCTCTAACCTCAGGAGGCCAAGTGAGCAGTGTGGCTAAAAAAAGGTAGTGATAAAGCCACATTTAGAATTGAGTCCCCTCACAATTGAGAAATGCAATTTCTGATACCTGTGTTTTCCAAAGTAATTCATATAAGTTATAATAGTATATAGCTCCAGCCACCTTCTATACTATATGTATTTTGACCACAGTGAATTATAAAAGGATAGTCTGTGAGTGGGTGAGTACATGTGTTGAAGAAGGAGGAGTGTTGGTAAAAGAGAGGAAAAGAACTATCCAAGTGATGGGAGCAGCTTGTGCAAAAACCACTGGGGGAAGAAAAGCATTGTGTTTTAGGAACTGAAAAAAGACCAGTTTGACTGTAGTTTGCAGATAATCAACATGTTATGACCCCATGTTGTTGTTGTTGGGTGCCCTTGAGTTGATGTCTGACTCAAAGCAACCCTATGTATAACAAATGAAACACTATTGTCAGTGTTTCGGCTATTCATAGGGTTTTCAATGGGTGATTGTTTTGGGGAGTGGGTTTCTGGGTCCTTCTCCCAAGCCTACAGCACCTGGTGTTCCCAAGCAGTCTCCCACCCAAGTACTAACCAGGTCGTAACCCTGCTTAGCTTCCGAGATCTGATAGGATTGGATGCCACAGGGGTACGGCTGCAGGCTGTGTATAGTTTTTTTTAAGTTTTAAGATTGAAGTATAGTTTACATAAAATTAAATGTCCACATTTTAGGGTACAGAGCAATGAGTTTGGGCATGTGCAAACACTCATATAACTACCACCCAATTCAAGATAGAAATTTCCCACCTCCTCAGAAAGTTTTCTAGTACCCCTTTCAGGTCAATGCCTCCCAACACCAAGCAACCACTGCTTTGATTTCTATCACCCTAGAAGCATCTTGTTCGTTCTTGACTTACCAGCAACTGAATGCACAATGTATCGTGCATTCTTTTGGGTTTAGCTTCTTTCTTCCTCCATCATGGTTTTGAGATTCATTTCAGTTGTTCCAAAAGTTCCAATGTATATTGTTTTTCTTTTTTAAAGTTTGTTTTATTTTGTCTTCTTATATTATTTTTCTGTTAAGATTAGTAGGAATAAGCCAGCCAGGGTGGAACACACCTGCAATCCCACCACTCCGGAAGCTGAGGCAGGAAGATTGCCACGAGTTTGAGGCCAGCCTGGATTATATAGTGAGTTCCAGGCCAGCTTAGGCTATAAAGTGAGACCCTGTCTCAAAATTTAAAAGAAGAAATGAATGAAAGAAAGAAAGAAGGGAAGGAAGAAAGAAAGGAAGGAAGGAAGAAAGAAGAAAGAAAGAGAAAAGAAAAGAAAAGAATAAATGGAGGTGGCAAATTCGGGCCTAACCAGAACAATTTCATTGATGATCGATTTCCCCAAAATGGGCTAACATCAGTTCCCATAGACCCCAGTAATGCTCTTGAGACTTGGCAAGGTATTTTTGATTAAAATGAAGTTGTTAAAATTTGCTTTGCTGTTTGACTCAACTATTCTGCATTAAGAAGTTTATCTTTTTCTTTCTTTCCTTCTTTTCTTGCTTTCTCTCTTTCCCTCTTTCTTTCTTGAACTAGGGAGTTGAGCCCAGGGTCTCACACATGCTAGGCACGTGCTGTACAACTCAACTGCACTCTAGCCCCTTTACTAGTTTGTATTTTTTGAGACAGGGTCTCACTAAGTTGCATAGACTCCCTCTGACCTCGAACTCACAATCCTCCTGCCTCAGCCTCCCAAATTGCTGGGATCACAGGCATGTGCCAAGGTTCCGAGCTAAGGAGTTTATTTTACAGCTAGATAAACTCACATATGTAAGAACTGGTATTTGTTAGAGTATATGGATGCATTATTTGTCTGGGCCAATGATTAGAAACAAACTAATGCCCATCATAAGAATCTGATTAGATAAATCATAATGAATCCAGACAATGGGACACTCCACAGTCATGAAAAAAATGAGGAGGTTCCTTATATACTGAAAGGAAAGGATGGAAGTGAAAAAAGCAAGATGCAAGCTGGGTGCAGAGGCGCATGCCTGTAATCCCAGCAGCTCAGGAGGCAGAGGCTGGAAGATCGCAAGTTCGAGACCAGAGGCAGTCTGCATAACTTAGCGAGACCCTGTCTCAAAAAGTAAAAAACTGGACTGGGGATGCAGCTCAGTGGTCCAGCACTTGCAGAGCATGCAAACACGAGGTCCTGGGTTCAACCCCCAGTACCCCAAAAAACAAACAAACAAACAAAAAGCAAGATGCAGAACAGTGTGTGTTCATCTAGTTAGTCAACAAATATTTGTTGAGCAGCTACTACATGCCAGGCATAATTCTATGTGTTGAGGATGCAGCATTATACAAAATACACTTTCTTTCTTCCTTCCTTCCTTCCTTCCTTCCTTCCTTTTCAGTACTGAGGGTTGAACTCAGGGTCTTGTGCATGCTAGGCAAGTGCTCTGCCACTGCACTGCACCCCAGCCCATTTTGTTACTTTTTATTTTGAAACAGGGTTTCACTAAATTATGCAGGCTGCCTCTGGTCTTGAACTTGTGATCTTCCTGACTTCACCTCCTGAGTGACTACACCTGCTCCATAAATATGTTATTTCATATATGCACAAAATATATCTCACAGTAGATATCTCAGAACCTAGTAGAACTAGGGAAGGGAACTGGAAATCTGGGCCACAAAAATGGGGGAAGAAATTTCACTCTATGTCCTTTGTAGCTTCTAAATTTTTAAATTATGTGAATGCATGACTTAATCCAGAATTAATGGCTATAATTACAATTTTTTAAGCTGGAAGAAGCATTTGGCAGTATTTCCAAGCACCTGGGACTTCAAGTTATGGGAAATGCCCCACCATTTGTGAATCAGGGCAGGCGGAAAGGGCTAGCTCCCAGCTGCCACTCACTGCAGTCATGAACCAAAGCCACAGCATCACTCTAGTAAGATAAAAGAGGTATCAAGAAGACAGAAGGAAATCAAGTCAGCCATAAGTCACATATGTATCACGGGTGTTTAGACAGCTCCTTCCTAAATTTGAATTCATGTCAAGAAAGAATCATTTCAGGAAGTATGAGTTCCTCTCCTCAAACCACTTTGGACAGTCCCATTCTTGTATGAATCAAATGGAACCGGGCTCACTTATAAGGAACATCTGTGGTGGGACAAGAAGGGGAGATAAGGCCAATAATAAAGAGATCACCTGAACTTGAACTTGCACACCTCTGTCTGTTTTCCCAGCTTCCTTTATATTATCCATTTGGTTGGTTAAATGAGAAGGAAGTTCTGTGCAACCTTTATGATTTATTATTTGGATTTATTCATGTGGAAGAAGAGCCTGACTGAATTCTGCACTCTTTGTCAATGTTTGTGTTCTAGAAGATTCCCACAGTTGTTGGATAATGGCTCCACAATTACTGTCTTTTTATGGGGGGAGCTTGACTTTGAATAACAAGTTTGTAATTATTCATCTTATTTCATAATACATTGTTGTTGTTATGTGCCGTCAAGTTGGGTCCGATTCATAGCAATCTTATATACAGCAGAAGGAAACACTACCAGACACTGTGCCATGCACACAATCTTTTTTTTTTTTTTTTTTTTTTATGTTTGAGCCCATTGTTACAGTCACTGTGTTTCTTCTCATTTTGAGTCATGTCACATCAGCAAATGGAGGTCCCAGGAGGTTTACTCCATTCCTATAATTAAGCAACTCTACTTTGAAGAGGTAACTCTTCCTGAGTCTTGCCTTAAATGCCTTCCAACCCAGGGGACTCATTTTCCCACACTATATTTGACAGTGCTTCTCTGCTATTCATAGGGTTTTCAATGGAAATTTGTTTCCAGGAATGGGCTGCCAGGTTCTTCTCCCTAGTCCGTCTTAGTCTGGAAGCTCAGCTGAAACCTGTCCACAATTGGTGGTCCTGCTGGTTTCTGGAATACTGGTGACATAGTTTTCAGGATCATGGCAACATGCAAGACCCCATAACACAACAAGCTGGCAGACACATGGAATTTGTTTCTTAAGGAGTCATAATACATTACTCTTCTTAAAATCCTACCATTATTATAAAAACCAGATGTGGTTCTTCATTCCTATAATGCCAGCACTCAGAAGCCTGAGGAAAGAGAATGGAGAGTTCAAGGCCAGCCTGGCTACTAGCAAGTTCCAGGCTAGCCTGGGCTACAGAGAAAAATTCCATCTCAAAAAAAAAAAAAATTGATTGTGGAAGGTAGGATAGGTAGGAGAATCAATGTAGAGGGATAAAAGGGGAGAGGATAATCTCAATGTAAATGATGCAACTTCATAAGTACTTGGGAAAAAATAGGAGAATACAAGCCAAATATGCATATGAGTTTTACTACATATTAGTCAAAAGTTTCCATAAGCCTTGTAAGTTCATAAAAGTGTAAACAAAAATGACATAATAGTTGCATAATAGAAAAAGCCAAATATGTGTTACTCTGTACTCCACCAACATTTACCAATAAAGGGAGAAAACAATTAAATTTAATTAAATTTTTAAAATTCTACTATTTTAAAAAATATTTTTATTAACTTAATTACTTATTAACATATGAAAACATTCTTCTTTTTTGAAAATATTAGAATTTTGCAGATATGGCTTTGATCTCTTTTATCACTTTTCACAGTGCCAGTTCTTTTCTCCTTTCCAGGAAGGATGGGTGCAGGAGGATGTGCATAGGTTATGTGCAAACACTATGCCATTTTATATAAGATACTTGAGCACCAATGGATTTTAGTATTGTAGGAGTCCTGGAACAAATCCTCCTTGAATATTGAGAGATGACTATATTTCTAACTACTTGTTCTATATGATTTCTCAAATGCCCCATACATTTCCTGAACTTTATCTATTGTAAAAAATAATAGAAGAACATGCTTTTTAGGCTTTTTTTTTTTTTTTTCAGTACTGGGGATTGAACCCAGGGTCTTGTGCATGCTAGGCAAGCACTCCACTACTGAACCATATCCAAAGTCCTATTATTATTATTATTATTATTATTATTATTATTATTATTATTATTATTGAGATGGGATCTTGCTAAATCATGGGGGCTGCCACTGGCCTCAAATTTTCAATACACCTGCCTGTAGCTGGGATTATAGGCATGAATCATGGCACTGAGCCCTTTTTAGGCATTTTAGCCAAGTTAAAGTAATTATTGGAGTTGAGGTTTAGCTCAGTTGATATAGTGCTGCTCTGTAGTCTCTGAGGCCCCAGGTTTGATTCCCAGCACCACAAAAACAGAAGGACGTAACAACCCACTCCTGAAACAATCTCGAAACAATCACCCATTGAAAACCCTATAAATATAAGAGAAGCACTGACAGTGCCAGGCATGGCAGTGTTGGAGACTGTTTCGTTCTATTGTACATAGGGTTTCTATGAGTTGGACCTGACTCAACGGGCACCTAATAATAACAACAAAGTAATTGTTTTTTTCTTTAGCCTATTTATAGTAATAATAATAAATACTATAATATATTGGGTATTGGCCGGGTGCGGTGGCGCACGCCTGTAATCCCAGCGGCTTGGGAAGCGGAGGCGGGAGGATTGCAGGTTCGAGACCAGAGGCAGTCTGCGTGACTTGGTGAGACCCTGTCTCAAAAACTAAAAAAATGGACTGAGGGTGCAGCCCAGCAGTCCAGCACCTGCAGAGCATGCAGGCGCGAGGCCCTGGGTTCAACCCCCAGTACCACAAAAAAAAAAAAAAAAAAAAAAAAAAAAAAAAAAAAAAAAAAAAAAATATATATATATATATATATATATATATATATATATATATATGGTATCTACTATGTGCCAGACACTGTCAGATGCTTTACAAACCTTATCTCTAATCCATACAACTTCTCATACTAAAGACTAGCACTTGCATTTTACAAATGAGGAATTAGAAACTCAGAAAGGTTAAGTACAGTGAACAAGGACATCCAGATCTTTCTGAGTCTGAAACCTGCATCCTTCCTGCTCTCTCTGCATGGTGTGAGCCTGCATTGATATGTGCAACTTAGCTTTAGCTCTGCTTCTGGAATGTTTGAGCTTGCAAAAGAATTTTTTTTCTTCCTTCTGGCTGCCTGAATCAGAGCTATAAATGGAGGCATCTCCTCAAAGCTGTTTGCCCCCTCACTTGCCCAGCCAGTTAACCTATTCATGCCAGTGTCCTTGAGTATAGCTGTCCACAGAAAGGGGTTGGGTATTAGATGGTTCCTGGAGACTGGAAGATGTCAAGTGTTTTGTTTCTCTAGCCTCAAGTAGATATGCCTAGATAGTATTATGCTGGGGATGGATCATACTGGTTTGTAAGAGCCAATTATGCACATCCCTTCCCAACTTTTTGTTGAATGATCTCACTTTCATAGCTTGAAGTCATCCATGGTGAAAGTATTTATACCACATTAATTGGCTAATGTTGTTCTCCTCAACCATTAACAAAGAACTGGTGGTTAAACATTTACCAGCACACCACCGCACTCAGAACTACTAAGGAGTAATTAATATATTACAGGACTATTCTGCAGAATCATTTAAAGAGTGCTTCAAGAAGAAACTGATTTACAAAAATAATTTTTCCCTTTTAAGTAGACTTTATTTAGCCAAGCATATTAGTGCATGCCTATAATCCCAGTAAGGGGAGTCAAGGAGGATCACAAGTTCAAGGCCAGAGGCAGCCTGAATAATTTACTAAGACTCTGTATCAAGATAAAAAATTAAAAAGGGGGTAGTGCTCAGCTTAGTGGTAGAACACTTGCAAAATATGCACAAAGTCTTACATTCAACACCCTAATACCAAAGAAAAGTACACTTTATTTTTCGAGTAGTTTAGATCACACAAAGAGTACAGAGATTCCCATATATCCCTCTCCACTCCAAGGCTTTGCCACTATTAACGTCTCACACCAGAATGGTATGACTGTTACAACTGATGGACCTAGATTGACACATCATTTTCCAAAGTTGACAGTTTGCATTAGGATTCAATCTTCATGTTGTACCTTCTGTGGGTCTTAACCAAATACTCTGATATGTATCCACCTTTATAGTAGTATACAGAATATTTTCATGTTTCTAAGAATCCTCTGGGCTTTGCTCATTCATTCTTATCCTCTTAATCACTGGAAAGCACTGATCTTTTTACTGGCTCTATGATTTTACCTCTAACACAACGTCCTATGGTTGGAATTATATAGTATGTAACCTTTTCAGTTTGGCTTTTTTTCTCCCAGTCATACACATTTAAGTTTCCTCCATGTCCTTTCATGCATTTCTTTTTATTGCTGAACAATATTCTGTTATCTGGATGTACTATAGTTAACTTATCTACTCACCTCCTAAAGAATGTCTTGGTAGCCAGGCGCGGTGGCGCACACCTGTAATCCCAGAGGCTTGGGAGGCAGAGGGAGGAGGATCGCAAGTTCGCGACCAGAGGCAGTCTGTGTAACTTAGCGAGACCTTCTCTAAAAAAGTAAAAAAAAAAAAAAAAAAAAAAAAAAAAAAGAATGTCTTGATTATTTCAAAGTTTTGATAATTTTAAATAAAGCTGCTATAAATATTCACATGCAGATTTTTGTGTGAACATAGTTTTCAACTCCTTTGGATAAATACCATGGAGATTATATGAGAAGTGTATGTTTTGTAAGAAATAACCAAACTTTAGCAAAGTGGTCATACCATTTTGCCTTTCTACCAGCAAACAATCCCTCATTAGCATTTAATGTTGTCAGTGTTCTAAATTTTGGCCATTCTAATAAATGCATAATGATATCTTGTTATTGTTTTAATTTGCATTTCTCTAAAAACATATGATGGGGAACATCTTGTTATATATTTATTTGCCACCTGTATCTTCTTTTTGAGGTATATCTGTTAAGATCTTTTGCCTATTATTTAATCACATTGTTAATTTTGTTTTCTTTCTTTTTATTTATTTTTTCTTTTTTTCTGGGGGAGTGTTGTTTGTTTGTTTGTTTGCTTTTAAGACAGAGTCTACAGTATGTAGCCCAGACTAGACTTGAATTTACAATCCTCCTGCTTCTCTCCATTAATTTAGTTTTTTGTGTTTGTTTCTTTTACCAGAGTTTTATAATTTTCCTAATATAGATCTACACTTTTTTTTTAGATTTATAGCTAAACATTTCAGCTTTTAAGTGTTAATATAAGCAGTACTATGTTTTTAGTTTCAAACTTTCCATTGCTGAAGCTGGGCACTGTGGCACTTGCCCATAATGCCAATGACTTGGGAAGCAGAGGAAGGAGGATCCTGAGTTTGAAGCCAGAGGCTGTCTATGTAATTTAGTGAGACCTTGCCTCAAGATAAAAAAAAAAATTAAAAAGGGGCTGGAGGATGCAGCTCAATGGTAGAGCACTTCCAAAGTCTGCATGAGGCCCTGAGTTCAGTCCCCCCAGTACTGCAAAAACAAAAATAATCACATCAACAAAACCCACAAATTTTTCATTGCTGATATGTAAGAAATTGTTCAGTTTGTTCATTGCTAGGATATAGGAAGCAATTGGCTTCTGTATATTAACCTTATTATCCTACCAGCTTGCTATAATTGCTTATTACTTCCAGTAGGTTTTTTTCAGTTCCTTCAAAATTTATACATAGATAATTATGCCATCTGCAAACAAAAATCATTTTATTTGTTCCTTCTTTATGTACTTTTTATTTCCTTTTATTGTTTTATTGCACTTCTTTATTGTACTTCTAGTACAATGTTGAAAACCTACCATTAAAGAAAGTTTTATGAGATGGTAATACTCTAGAAATTACTTGACGTGATCTTATCTAGTAGCCAATTTAAAGTTTTGTACTGAAATGTGATTATGTCCTTTATGAACAAGCCTTCAATAATATTTTAAAATAGTGGTAATAGCTAATGTTTATTGGACACTTATGTATTGATCATTTGTCTTGGTTGCATATGACAGACTTCATTCTTGCTAATTTGAGCATAAAGAGATTCATTAAGGAAAGTTGAGCTGGGCGCTGTGGCACATGCCTATAATCTCAGTGGCTTGGGAGGCAGAGGCAGGAGGATCGCAAGTTTGAGACCAGAGGCAGTCTGAGTAATTTAGCGAGACTCTGTCTCAAAAATTTAAAAACATGGGCTGGGGGTGCACTCAGTGGTCCAGCACTTGCAAAGCATGAAAGCATGAGGATCCAGGTTCAACCCCCAGTACCGCAGTAAATAAATAAATAAATAAATAAATAAATAAATAAATAAATAAATAGAAGGGAAGTATAAGAAATGAATTCTAAGCTAAACACCCAAGAGTGACTCCTAAAATTGCACTGCAGAACTGGACTGACAAGCAAGCTGCAGCCTTAGCCACTATCCAGAAACTTCAGAACTGCTAAACTGCAACCACAGCTCCTGGCTCCAGAATCACATTACTTCTGCCCTGACCAGCACCAGTAAAAAGGATACTTCACACTTTGCCTCTCCCTCCACATAACTCATAATTCTAAGTCTTGTCCAGTTGGAAAGTAAATCACAAACAGAACCACAGTAGCAAGAGAGTTTGAAAAATATGGTATTTAGCTTTGCAGCCTCTGAGTCCAGGAAGCCAGCTAGGAAAGGGTTGGAATGGGTTTTAAGCAAGCCGGTCTAAAGCATCTGCCACAACTTGCTAGTTGCCAAGTCCTATAAACATGCCTGATCTCATTTCATTCTCACAAGAATTCAGTGAGGAAGGGACTATAATTATCCCCAACAGAGAGACGAAGACATGACAGTGGAGCGCAGAGTATGGTCTTCATTGTTCTTTGGGGAGTTAAAAGAAGGCCTTCTGTCCACTATTGGGGAGATGTGAAGAGGAGGAGAGATAGCTGCCTGGAGAAGCTGAGAGAGATAACAATAGCCCATGAAAATGAAGCAGCAGCTCCAAGGTGACAAAGGACAGCCAGACTGAATTTGAGAACTCAGAGCATGCATGCCAGACAGATTCTAGAGTCCCTGCTTGCTCCATAAAACCACACTGCCCCCAACGGGCAGAATAAGAACTAACACACACAATACACAAAGATTTAAGGCTTCTTCCCTGGTTACATTCCCACAACCCTATTGCACTGGTGAACACAGAACACAGAGCAAAAGTAAAAAACTCAGCAGAGAAGACTTCCAGAAGGAGGTGAGTGTTCAGGCAGTTTTAGAAGTGAGGGGAAGGGTTAGCCTATGTATGGCTGTGAGAAGGCAGAGGGTTTCAGATGAAAGAATTCACACGCCCTTTTGCCAAGACTCAGAAGCTGAAGGGCGCAGCCGCCTTCGCATTTCAAAGCAATGTCCTTGACTGAGGATGAAGGAGGTGAGTCAGTGTTTGGGAGACAACAATAAATAAACTGGTGAGGAAGGGAATTGGCTACAGAATAAGGTCATGTGAACCCCTTCCTGTGATTACAGTTTATGAAAATATTAGTACAGTATATAATGAAATTCAATTTGGAGCAGCAAGAAAATGTCAAGAGAGTGAGCCCAGGGAAATGGTCTAGCATATGCTCTAGGTGATTCTCGTGTCTATCTTGATTTTCCCATCCTGGAGTCTATTCCCATCTTCAGGTCCCCTTCCCTATGGCCTAACCCAAACTTCTGGAGCGTGGGGACTGAGGCCCCTTTGGCTCATCATTTTTTCCTGGAGACATTCCAATGGAAGGATCAAAAGATAACTATGTCAGAGAAAGAATAAATCTTAAGGAAATGGATCTTTTGTTGCTGAGATATTCAGAATAGTTTGAGAAAGGGGTGTCTACATCTGAGAAAGGTGGTTCTAGGCATGATTCTTACTTTTATAAGCTTTATTTAATGATATTAACATTTCAAGTCTTTCTATCTACCTGATCATATGTTTTTCAATCTAATAAGGCATTGTATCATCTAATCCTCACAGAACTATTAGAGGTTGTTAGTATCCCCATTTTACAGATGAAGAAACTGAGGCTTAGAGATCCTGCAGCTAAGAACTGGGGGCTCCACAGACCAAGGATTTAACCATTGTAGAATGCTATCCTGATTTATTCTCTCTTATCTGTATCTCCTGGGCTCAGTTGATAGATTTAGGGATTTAGCCCAGTTGATAGAGCGCTGCTCTGCAGTCTGTGAGGTCCCCAGTTCCATTCCCAGCACCACAAAATGGGAGAAGGACGTGGCAATCGGCTCCCGAAGCAATCCCGAAACAATCAGCCATTGAAAACCCTATGAGGTCGCTGTGAGTCTGATACAACTCAACAGCACCTAACAACAATAACATCTGTATCTCCTTGTTATTTTCCATATGTAACATTTGTTTACTTATTGACTCCTTACTCCTTCAAAAACTAGAAGTTTTTAAGGGTTGGGGATGTAGCTCCTTGGTAGAGTGCTGTTTTGTATGCACAAAGCCTTGGCTTTGAATCTCAGCATTGCTAAAATGAGAGAGAAAGTTAAAAACAAAACAAAACAAACCCTAGACATTTCTTAAGTACATACATGATCAAGTCTAATCTATCTTTTGACACCTTTACCCCAGCCCCTGACAGAGACTAGCAAATAGTGGGTGTTCAATATATGTGAACTGCATGCAGCGTTCTAACACAGTAACCATGCTGTTTATATATATACAACCGACTACTTGTAACACCAGGCTGGGGTTTATCTCAGTTGGTAGAGTGCCACTGTGTGCTCTCTGAGGCACTCTGTTCGATCCCTAGCACCTCAAAAACTGGAGAAAGACCTGGCAGCCACTCCCAAAACAATCCCAAAACAGTCCCAGATCACCCATGGAAAACTCTATAAGGGTCTCTGTCAGTAGGATATGACTTGATGACACCTCACAACAACTTCTAACAGCGTATATTCATACCTTTAGGAAAACAAGTGGATGAAATAAGTCATTTGCTTTCATACAGTATCATGGTCAAGCATAACGGTCTTGGAGCCAGCTATGCATTTGAGTCACTTACAGGTAGCCTTAACCTTGGACAAATATTAAAGGAAATAAACTAGTTTCACAATTCATAAAGAGTCATCTGTAAAAAGAGTACTTCTGTAGGTACATGAACAAAAGCTGGGAAACTTTATAACTGATATATATATATATATATATATATATATATATATATATACACACACACACATATATACACACACAAACACTATATTATACATACATATGTATGTGTAGTATGTTTTCCAAAAACGGCAGGAGGGTGAGTTTTCAGAAGATCTCATCTTGCTAGAGTAACCAGAATTCTTTTACCCTCTTCCACTTCTTCTATTGAGAGGGACAGAGCAGTAAGAACAGATACTTGTGGTTAAATGTTAACTTGTGTTTATTTCTCTACAAATGCCTTATGTTTAATTTGGCCAGCCCAGGCAGATTCCTTCGTAAACCTGTGTGTGATTTCTGAGCACCAGACCCATGACCTTTACACACACGCTAAACATTTATAGAGTGAGAGAGCTCTTTTTCTTCATCAGTGAGTTGAATAAATACCAACATTCTCCCCCTAAAAAAGCTATACTAAAGATAAACCAATAATATTCATCCTGATCAGCTATGCGTTGCAAGACAGATTCTTTGATAAGCCAATTAATTTCAGAGGGCACTGGGCTTATTTCTTCCTGATGCTGATTTTAATTCATAATGTCTTATTTTTTAGAGCTGGAAAGAAAACTTTTAAAATGGTTTCATCAAATTCTCTGCTTTTATCATATGGGAAACCTGAGCTTCACAGAGGGGAAAGGCATTTTAGACTCATGAAGAGATGTTAATAAAGGAGCCACATGGAAAATGTTGTGTTACAACAATTCCAACGGCATTTTCAGCTTTTTGTGGCTATTGCTTTCTGTTTCCCTTGTGATCCAGTGATTGAAAGACAGTACTCGGTCCTGGAATTGGAAATCCGTGTACACCAATCTTGCTGACGTCAGGGATATTTGAGAATCATTGCTGCCCCCTGCTGGAAATTTACGATCTCACAGGCTCTCAAGGTTGTATGGATTTTTTTCTTTTTTTTTTTTTTTTGCGGTACTGGGGGTTGAACCCAGGGCCTCGCGCCTGCATGCTCTGCAAGTGCTGGACCATTGAGCTGCACCTCAGCCCTTTTTTTTTTTTACTTTTTGAGACAGGGTTTCGCTAAATTACGCAGACTGCCTCTGGTCTCGAACTTGCGGTCCTCCCGCCTCCACCTCCCGAGCCACTGGGATTACAGGCATGCACCACCACGCCCGGCCCATAAGGTTGTATGGAATTTTTATAATAGTTTTTTAAAGTAACAATTCCCTAGCCTAAAATTTTAAACAGCATGGAAGGATATAAAGATAAAAGCAAAATATTTCCAGCCTTAATTCCACTTTCCAATGCTAATTATTGTTAGCAATTTTTTACACATTCTTCCACAATGTTTTCTATCAATGTATATGTCTACTTATCTATGCATATGTATATAGTTTTTATACACAAATAGAACAAAACTGCATGCAGTTTTGTAACTTATTTCACTCTTTTTTCTTCATTTCTTTTTATCTTTTGGAGTAGATTATACATTCAAAAGCTTCCTAAGTTTAAAAAAAGTCTTGAACATCTTTTCAAAGCAGTATACATTGACAAACTTCATTACTTTTGATGGAGGCATAATACTTCATTGTTTGGGTGTATTACAAATTATTCATCCCATCTTCTTTTGATAGATGAAAAAGTAAATATAAGAATAGGAATTTTGCAGCCGGGAGAGGTGGTGCACGCCTGTAATCCCAGCGGCTCAGGAGCTGGAGGCAGGAGGATCGCAAATTCGAGACCAGAAGGAGGATCGCAAGTTCGAGACCAGAGGCAGTCTGTGTAATTTAGTGAGACCCTGTCTCAAAAAGTAAAAAAATGGGCTGAGGGTGCAGCTCAATGGTTCAGCACTTGCAGAGCATGCAAGCGCGAGGCCCTGAGTTCAACCCCCAGTACCGCAAAAAGAGAGAGAGAGAGAGAGAGAGAGAGAGAGGGAAGGAATTTTATTATTATTTGGTTGTGTTACTGCTCTCTCTGGTAATGGGAATAGTGCTCAATGAAAAATGTCTAACGAACGAACACATATTTTCCTAGTTTCAAGCATTTCTATTTCCAGAATTCTTCCCTGAGTATCCTGAGTATCCTGGAACATATGTTTTTAGTATAGGCTAAGTAAGGTCTAGGAGAAAATATAAGTTCAAAATGCATGAAAATTTTGAGTTTTGATACATATAGCCAAGTTGATATTTTTGATAAAAAGTTGATCCAGATGTTCTAAAACTCTCTCATTCCCATATCTGATAGGGCATCAAAACCAGAATATCCCAGAGAGTTTACTTTAAAATATAGAGCTCTTTTCTGTGTACTCCTTGCTCCCTTCTAATTCAGCAAATGGGGAAGGAGCCAGGAATCCGTACATTGAACAGTTCCCCCAGAGACTCCTATGCACACACAGGACTAGGAATAGCCACCTGATCTATGCCTTTCTTGCTACACAATAGTTCTTATATCCTCATCTTACTATAGTTACTCACTTATTATTCACCAGATGTTTATCAAGTGTCTACTCAGTGCAAGACCCTATCCTCTCTCTCCCAGGGGCAAGATTGTACTGGGGGTGTGGTGTGGATTTTGACACTCCCAGGGGTGGTGGTGCTTGGGTGAGTGGGTGGGTTTATTGATGTACATGTTGGAGGCTGGCTGAGGCTTGGGGAAGGATCTATGTGTGGGTGAAGCTAAGGAATCCTGTAGCACTACAGTGGCAAAATTTTTTTCACTGACAACATTAACATTTATTTGACCAGGGAATACAAAGGCTCATTGGGAAATTGCAATTAATAGTCCTAAAGAATGATTTTGCTAAGAGTCCTTCCTACGCCTCCCATTCTCCTTTTGCTCTCCCTTCCCTAAAGTTAAACTAATATGATTCAACAAGTTTAAAATACAGAAAACTGCAGTGGCAGAAATTTTAAGAAGGCCCAGCCTTGGCCCTCAGTGACATGTATGTGTCTGACAAACATGGAGCCAAAGCCAATACCAAGTCTTCTTAGACGACTGGCATTGGGGATCCCCACAAGCTGGTGTGCAGGGCAGGGCACAGAGTTTTCCTCTCCGCCTTTCTAAATCAGATAAAATATAATGTGGATGAAACTGTGGTGGGAAATTTGTCATAGATAGCCAGCAGATTGCAGTCATAAAGAGATGACAGATTTCGCTGTCACTCCTGACCCACCCAAATGTCACGTCCTCTGGATTCTTTCCCTGGAAGTTCCTGCCCCAAGTGGGTGTTGTTTCTATGTACTCCAAGGCACTTGAAATGTAATGATGAAAGGAAAAAAAAAAATACTATTACTGCTCCCGAAGGTTCTCTTGGTCAGAATTTCCAGCTGCTCTATTGTGCGATCCCATTTGATTCTCCCAACAGTGCAGGGAGCTCAGAAAAACTTAATGACTGAAGTCGAGTTGTCTTTGCCTGTTTCTGCTTGCACATCCCATCACATGACTTTGAAAATTTATGTGTCCCTAGAAACAGATCCACACATACACGGCCTCTTATGTTATAATGAAGGTGGCCCTACAGAGAGTAGGAACAGGAGGTAATTTTAACAAATGGTGCTGAGAGGCCAGGCTTGGTGGCACATGCCTGTAATCCCAGGAACTCAGGAGGCAGGCGCAGAGGATTGCAAATTTGAGACCAGCGGCAGCCTGCGTAATTTAACAAGACCCTGGCCCAAAATAAAAAATAAAAAATGGGCTGGGCATGTAGCTCAGTGGTAGAACACTTGCAAAGTATGTGTAAGGCCCTGGGTCCAACCCCCAAGGACTGGGGGGAAAAAAAAGGTAGGTGCCACGATATCTGGATTCCTATACGGGGAAAAGATGAAATTTTACCCTACTTCATACGTTACTCAAACATCAAATTTAGGTGGATAGAAGACTTGAATGTGAAAGTCTATAGTTATAAGGGGATAGGTAATACAAGAAAGATTTATTCAGCAAGATACTGATGGCACTCATGATAAAGAAAAATGATAGATTCAGCTGTCTGAGGTTACACATTTTGGTTCACAGATAGTTCTCCATGAAGACTATGAAATATAAACCACAGAAAAAAGAAGATATTTGCAACAAATATAACTACACTCACTACATTGTTGCAATGCTAAATTATAAAGTACAAGTGGAGGTGTTAGAGGATACAACCACTTTGGAAAAGAATTTAGCATTCTTTTGTATGCATATTTCACAACAAAGAAAGGAAAGCACCACCTAAAAATGTTAAAGTTGACGTCTAAAAGTTTTCATCTTACTGGTTTTTTTTTTCTTTAAACTTTAACAAAAGTGTTAATAGCAGCCTTATTCCTAATTGTCCAAAACTGGCAATAACCCAAATGTCTATCAACAGGAAGATGGATAAATAAATTGTGGACTTTCATAGACTGGAACAATACTCAACTATGAAAAGGAACAACATGGATGAATCTCAAAGACACTGTTATGCAAAAGAAGCCAGGCACAAAGAGTACCTAGTACATTATTCTGTTTATACAAAATTCAAGATCAGATAAAACCAATCAAATCTCTTGTCATTTTATCTTGGTAATATCAAACAAATCTGGATTTAAAATCTGATTCAGGCACAGTGGCACACGCCTGTAGTCCCAGCGGGTTGGGAGGCAAAGGCAGGAGGATCACAAGTTCGAGACCAGAGGCAGGCTGCATAATTTAGCAAGACCCTGTCTCAAAAAAGTAAAAAATTTGGACTGGGGGTGCAGCTCAGTGGTCGGGCAGTTGCAAAGCATGCAAGTGCGAGGGCGTGGGTTCAACCTCCAATACTACAAAAAAAAAAAAAAATTTAAACGGGTCTAGAGATAGAGCTCACGGGTGGAGTGTCCCGGGTTCAATACCCTAGTATTACAAAAATTAATTAAGTAATTAAATTGTTGGATTCAGACACATATATTTGTTATATCATAGTCAAGATACTTAACCTCCTGAAGCCTCAGTTCATTCATTTGTAAAAGTAGTATAATAATACCTCTTATATAGAATTTGATGTAAACTAAATGAAACAAAGGCTGTAAAGCACCTTACCAGATTAAAGATAAATAATAAATGCTTAAAAAGTGTTTTATAGGAATTATTATTTCCATAGATTTTGGCCACACTATTTGTTTCTGTCCCTTTTCTCCTTATATCTTGAGCATGAAGTAATCTTTGGGCACATATTTATTTATGTATGTATTTACTCATTTTTATGGATGGGGTAACAATTTTTATCACATAACAAAATTCCTAAATATGCTCCTATGCACATCACAATTTATTTAATAATTTTACTATCAGACCTTTTCAATTCTATCTTTTGTACATTATAGGTAATGCTATGATGAAAATTCTTGTACTTAAACTTTACTGTTTATTTATGGTTCTAAAAATAGTGAGAGTTTTTTGTTTGTTTGTTTTTGATTTTCAGAGTTGCTCTCTGGAAAGGCTCTGCTGATTTATACTCCCACCAACCCAAGCCGAATGTGATTATTTCACAGCACTTTCCCTGACAATGGATATTTTTAATTGTTAAAATCTTGCTAATTTGATTGGCAAGAGCCAAGCATTATTTACCCGCCTTACCTTATTTCATCCCCTGGACAGTCCTATGAATTGTCCATCTGGTGGTCTGTCTTCTTTCTCTAGCAGATGAAGAAAAACAGGAGCTTAAATTCACACCAAGCCAAGTAAATGATAGGGCCAGGATCAGCTTGTTCTTAATGCACTAACTATGGCCTTTCCCCTACATCACACTGCCTTCGGCTGGAGAACCAGGATGGCATGAAGCTCCCAAATATCCACTAGATAGACATTTGAGTGTTTGTCGTAAAGAAGAGAATGATGTTGCAACAACCACGTGGCAATGGCACTTTTTAAAAATGAGGATCGTATTCATCAGGACACACACTTAAGATGTGAGCAGGTTTTTTTCTTTTGCGGTATTGGGGGTTGAACCCAGGGCCTCACACATGCTAGGCAAGTGATCTACCATGCACAGCTCCTTTTTTACTTCATTTTAAGTAGCCCAGGCTTGTCTGGAATTTATAGTCCTCCTGCCTCAGCATCCTACAGAGCTGGAATTACAGGCATGTGCCACCATATCTGGCAGCTTATCCATATAAGTTATAGCTAGGTTTTTAAATTTTTTTTTAAAAAGCAGAGAATAAAAATAAGATTTTTATTTTTTGCAGTGATGGGACTCAAACCCAGGGTGTCATGCACACTAGGCAAGTGCTCTACCACCAAGGTACATCCCTAGCACAAAACATGATTTTTGATAGATGAGCACAGGAGACATTTTAGGCAGGTACTGGATGGGTTAATAAAATAGCTTGGCTGGAGGTATAGCTCAGTGATAGAGTGGGTACTTAGTATGCATGAGGACCTGGGTACCACCAAAACAAACAAAAATTGCTCAAAATAGCTTGTGTTTACTGAACCCTTGCAAGAAGCTGAGCCCTGCATCTACTGGCACTAGAAATAGAAATGTATTTGATTTTATACCATCCCCATGTAGAGCTTCTATTACACATGGTTGACAGACGAGGAAACAAAGGCACATAGATGGCTAAATAACTTGCTTGAGGTTACACAGCCAGCAACTGGAAGAATCAAGATTCAAAGGCAGGTAATTTGGCTCTTGTTAAGGCAAGAAGCAACTGTGATCGCCAAAGATCTGTCAGATTTAGAGCCTTTTCCCCTTATTCTGCAATGTCGGCCATAAGGAAGTTTTGTCTGGCTAGGATACTAGTCACATTAAGGTCCATATCTAGTTAATTGAAGGGTCTGGCCTCTGATTTCACATCCTTAATAAGACTTCCACCTGCCCTCCTGAGTTGTCTTTCAGTGCCTGCGAACCAGATCTTTGCTGGTTCCAGTCCAGTGTGGCTGGTAGGACAACCTTTGAAGCTAGAATAGTCCCAGGGGCCTCTTGAGGAGGCACACCTACCCACCAACCCAGCAAAATCCTGGACTGGAATTTTACTATTTGGATTACATGCTGGGTGGTGAATTCCAAGAGCATCTGAGACACTTATAGGTGACTCATCCTATGCCCCCTCTTCCTCCCTACCCACCCTTGCCCACTCTGTCCTTGGAAATGCTCCTTACTTCACTCCCCTTCCCATGGAAAGTAAGAACACTGAGGCCAGTTGGAGGAATGGGAATGGACTGTTCAAGGTCAAGGTGGCAAACCCAATGCAGAAATGTGAAGAAATGAAGGTAGGTTTAGGAATGTGTCCAGCATGTTGGAGGCTGGAAGTGGCTTTGGAAATGGGGGTTGGACAAGAGGGAAAGAAGAGGGCTTATGACTTTTTAAACATTCACTTCAGGGTTACCACAGAATAGAAAGGGAAAAAGAACTCAGGGCATGTACTCTGTGTAGTCAGATTCTGTAGTCATCTTCTCTGTATCTAGAAAATCATAACCCAAATACATGAGAAATGGGAGACAGTCCTAAGAAGGCCCCATTTGGGCATATAATTGATAGGGGTTTTTGTTGTTGTTGTTGTTGTTGTTGCTTTGTTTTGTTTTTTGAGACTGGGTGTTAAGTGGTACAGACTGCCTCTGGCCTCGAACCTGTGATCCTCCTGTCTCTGACTCCCAAGTCACTGGAATTACAGGTGTGCACCATGGTGCCTAACAATTGGTAAAATTTTAACATGCATTGAAAGTCTTACTCATGTCCCTAGTCAATTCAATCCAATCTCAAGAAATATGTTAGGCTCTGGATGAGGTTCTGTGATGTAGGTGAACGAGCAGGCAGGATGCCTGCCTTCACTATATTTCAGGAAATATGAAAGGGTGTCAGGGGGAATTTATCCTAGCTCAGGAATAAGCTAAGGTAAAATATCTCTCTCTCTCTCTCTCTCTCTCTCTCTCTCTCTTTCCTTCCAATGCTGGGGATGGAACCTAGGACTTTGCACATTCTAGGAAAGTGATATGTCATGGAGCTACATCCTCAGCCTTTGGTTCCCTCGCACCGCCCACCCCCTGGTACTGAGGGGTTGGACCTAGGGCCTTGTGCTTGCATGCTTTGCAAGTGCTGTACCACTCAGCTGTACCCCTAGCCCATTTTTTTTTACTTTTTATTTTGAGACAGGATCTCGCTAAATTACGCAGACTGCCTCCAGTCTCAAATTTGTGATTTTTCTGCCTTCTCCTCCCAAGTCACTGGGATCACAGGTGTGAGCCACAGTGCCCAGCTCACCCCTTGGTTTTTTGAGACAGGGTCTTGCCATGTAGACCAGGCTGATCTCAAACTTGTGATCCTCTTGCTTCAGTCTTCAGAGCACTGGGATTACAGGAGTGTGCCACTATGTTTAGCTGAAAAATGTCTCTTTTTTTTTTTTTTTTTTCCGGTACTGGGGGTTGAACACAGAGCCTCGCACTTGTACGCTCTGCAAGTGCTGGATCACTGAACTGCACCCTCAGACCATTGTTTTACTTTTTGAGACAGGGTCTCGCTAAATTACACAGACTGCCTCTGATCTCAAACTTGCAATCCTCCTGCCTCCCAGCTGCTGGGATTACAGGTGTGTGCCACCATGCCTGGCTCTTTTATTTTTTTATTAGCAATTTTTAATGTCCAACTTAATGGGCCTCATTATAAATTTCCATATATACATTTCATTGTACATTCCTCACATTAACTTCCCCCTTACCCTCTTATGACCCTCTTCCCCCAACCCCTCCCTATCCATCAATGATCTTCTTTCTACTTGCACAAAATGTCTTTTAAATGAGGTTTGGGGCTGGGGATGTAGCTAAGGGGGAGAACACTTACCTAGAATGTGCAAGGCTCTGGGTTCAATCCTCAGCACAGGGAAAATAAAAAGGATAATGAATGAAATGCTTTTGTCTGTGTTCTATTGTATATCCTTCATATTATGCAACTTTGGAATCATTTCAAACACTTACATAGCCTGCTATATGTGAATGATACATGTTCTGCTGTGATAAGAATTTGGAGCTGGGCTTGATAGTGTGCACTTGTAATCCCAGGACTCAGAAAGCATAGGCAGAATACACAGAATGTATTCTCCTTTCCCCTTCAGATGTCTTACTAGACCCCCTTTGTGAGAATTTGGAGTGAACTCTCTCTCCCCTCAAGTATGTGACCCCACACCTAATCAGATCCCATATGTGAATTACTGACCTCAACCATGAGAATTCAAAATACACATCATGTTAGTCAGCTTTCCACTACAACAAAAAGAAAAAAAAAAAAACCTGAGATAATCCGCTTATAAAGAGAAAAGTTTTGTTTTGGTTCACAGTTTCAGAGTTTGCAGTCCATGATCATTTGGTCCCATTGTTCTTGGGCCTGTGGCAAGGCAACACATCACGGTGGGAGAGCATGGCCATACCAAAGCAGCTTCCTTCACAGCCAGAGAGGGAAAAGAGAGAGGAAGAACGACACAGGGCTCCTGTATCCCCCTCAAGGACAGACCTCCAATGACTCACTAGGCCTCTACTTCTTAAAGGTTCCATTATACCCAATAGCACCATGTGGATCTTCAGCACCTTCAGCACATGGACCTGTGGGGAACATTCCAGCCCCAAAGTATAGCACACAAAAAACTCAAGAATTTGACACTGAAAATTTAAGACATGACAGAATTTAAGACATGACAGTTTCCTCTCCAAGGACCTGTTGTTGCTAGGTGCCATTGATTCAGTATCCAACTCAGCCACCCTGCATACAACAGGTGAAACACTTGTCAGTGCTTCTCTGCTGTTCATAGGGCTTTCAATGGCGGATTGATTTTTGGGAGTGGGTTGCTGGGTCCGTCTCCCAAGCCTACAGCACCTGGTGTTCCCAGGTGGTCTCCCATCCAAGTACTAACCAGGCCCAACCCTGCTCAACTTCCGAGATCTGATGGGATCAGATGCCACAGGGCTATGGCTGCAGGCAAGGACCTGTGCGTCTTGGAGTTATTCTCTGAAGCTTTACCTGCCCACCCTGACATACACTTGCAGGGTTGAGGGAACTTGCCTGTCACCTAGTATTTCTGTTGTGTTTGACACCATCTCTCCTGAAAACTTCTACCATACAGGTACACTTCAAACTTTAAATAGACTTTACTTTCCACAGAGACCTGCTTCCATCCTAACTGAGCAACTAGACATTAGTAATTTGGGGCTAAGGATATGGCTCAGTGGCAGAATGTTGCTGTGTTTAGCATCCAGGAGGTCTTGAGTCCCACCCTCATCACCAAAAAGAAAGAGAAAAAGAGAAAGGGGGAAGGGAAGGAGGGAGGAAGGGAGAGAGAGAAAAAGTTTGTGTGTGTGTTTGTTGGGGGGGCAGGGAGGAGAGAGGGGGGGAAGGGGGAAGGTGAGAGATTGGAACCTTCTCACTATTAGGTTATGTACTCTATCCACTGTATTCCCTATGAGATTTTTTTTCTCACTATTTTTTAAGCATTGTGAATTTACAAAAGAATTCTCTTTGTATGGCAACAGTGTGATCATATCAAACTTTGATCATCTCCTTAACTATAACAAAACATTTTTTTAAGTGCTGAAGGATACTTTTATTCTTAGCCAAGAATAGGAGAAGTGGGCGATAAACTTGGAAATCAACTTCTCAATCCTTAGGGTTTGGGAGGTTACAGATACAGAGTAAAAAAAAAAATGAGGCTAATAAAGGTGAGGAATATTCATGTATTTTCTGGGAATGGGCAAAGACTTTCTGGGAATTCAGACCTGGCCCCTTTTTGTTCCTTAATAAAACACTTGACTCAGTGCTTCCACTTTAAGGAAATTATCCTAAGGAAACAATTATGTTACATGCAACAATATAGCTAAATGGATGTTTCTATTATTGAAGTTATCTAGAATTGCAAAAAAATTAAATAATCTATACATCTTACAGTAGTAATTTAGATAAAGAAAACTTTTGTTCAACTATCGCTGGAATGATATGTGTCTGCTAAAGATACTGTAAAAAAGGACTCTGGAGGCCAAGGTGGGAGGATTCTGAGTTCGAGGACAGAGGCAACCTGTGTAACTTAGAGAGACCTTGTCTCAAAAAATATATATATAAATAAATAATTTAAAATAATTTAAAGATGGGCTAGGAGTGCAGCCTGGTGGTAGAGCACATGTGTATTAAAGTATATGCAGCGTCCTGGGTTCAACATCCAAGTACAGCCAAAAAAAAAAAAAAAAAAGTACCTTGTTAAAAAAATTCAATGGCATGTTCATTACATGTTAAAAGGAAAAATGAGCATTGAAATATGTGTAAAATAATCCCATGTTTGTAAATGCACTCACACACACACAAATAGATACACAAAAGATATTGGAAGGCCATAAACTTAAATGTCAGCTTTCTCTTTCATTTGGGACAATGCATGATCCTTTGGCTTATTTTTAGAAATTGTTCTACAATGAAATGTGTTATTTTATGACTTTAAAAATTATACTTCTAGAGATTTTTGGAGTGTCGGGCACATTCTATTTCTTGACCTAGTCTGGGATCACACTGGCTTTATAAATTATTTGTCAAAATCTAAGTTTGTTAACATCTAGCATGCCCTAACGGGAACATAACCAGAAATATCAGGTAACTAGGATCCGTATCCTTTTTAAAGATATGTAGGTATTTCTTTTTGTTGCAAGTGGCTTTATGTTTTGTCCTTTATTTTGTTCCACAATTGAATAAAGTTTCAGTTAAAAAGATCAAGAAGTGACTTTCTTTTTATGTACCAAAGATTTTCCTAATTACTATCAATTTAATAAACTATAATACAAAGTTGTGTTTATAAAATGTTAATAAATATATATTTTGAAACCAAAAGAGACAAAATATCTTAAGACTTAAACTAAGTCATAAAACCCCTTGCAACAACAACAAAAATATCTATACATCCTTAAAAAGGATACAGGTCTTAGTGACCGGATTTCCCTGGCAATGTTCTGGTTAGGGCACGTCACCAGTTAAGTGTTAAACTTTCCTGTATGGTCTTTTTTATAATTTTCACAGTGCCTAAGAATCTATGTGTCTTTATTTTTCATTATTTTTACTTAGTCTTGCGTTTCTAGCATAGTAGTCTGTAAATTTGGAGCAGAGGTTAACATCTGACCGCAAACCCGAGAGTTCCCGGGCCTGGGCGGCCTGACTTCAAGGCCCAGCAGGCATTGCGGCGGGCACTTCGGGAACTACGGCATCCGAGAAGGGGGCTTGGGCCCCCGGTCCTTTCCCTCCCAGAAGCCCGCGGGCGGCTCGGAACGCCGTCCGTATCATGGCCGCAGGAGCCGGGGCGGCAGGCCCTGCTTCCGGCCCGGGCGTCGTGCGTGACCCGGCGGCGTCACAGCCGAGGAAGCGGCCCGGCCGCGAGGGAGGGGAGAGCGCGCGACGGTCGGACGCGATGGCGGGAGGAGGCGGGAGCAGCGGCGGCAGCGGGCGGGCGGCGGGCCGGCGGGCGTCCCGCAGCAGCGGGCGGGCCCGGCGGGGGCGCCACGATCCTGGGCTGGGGGGCGCGGCAGAGCGGGGCGCGGGGGAAGCACGACTGGAGGAGGCGGTCAACCGCTGGGTGCTCAAGTTCTACTTCCACGAGGCGCTGCGGGCCTTTCGGGGTAGCCGGTACGGGGACTTCAGGCAGATCCGGGACATCATGCAGGGTGAGGGCCAGGCCAGGCCGAGGGAAGGAGGAGGGGTCCGTGGTGACCGGGTGTAGGGGCCTGGGGGTCGCCGCGCCAACGATGTCTTCTTTCCCAGCTTTGCTAGTAAGGCCCTTGGGGAAGGAGCATACCGTGTCCCGGTTGCTGCGGGTTATGCAGTGTCTGTCGCGCATTGAAGAAGGGGAAAATTTAGGTACGACTGTTTTTGTGTTCTTTTCTGGGCTTACGCAGTGTTTTGTTGTTTTCAAACTTACATCTGGAACTGAAGGATTCCGGGTTAAAGTGCGCTACTGGTTTCCATCACGGTGGTTTTTTTCATTCAGCTATGGGTGTTTTCTCTGGCTCTAGTTTTCTCCAGTAAAGATTCTCTTAGCAGTTTTTCTGTGTTATTTTCTCCCACCTGTTAATTGCTCACGCAACTTTGTTGCTGTCCAAAGTGAGTTATGTTAACGTGGACACATTTTACCCCTTGGCAGAGTGCTTTTCAGAGCATGAGCATATTTTCTTGTTCTTCACCCCCCCCCCCCAAACCTCCCGAATTGAATTTGACAGCTGCTTAGCAAACCATCTTCAGTTTCTGGGCACTTGGATCTTAGGAGAATGTATTGTCTTGGATTTGAGAGGCAAATGCATGTGTTAAAAAATAATTTAGCTGCCTTGAAAAGTATTAAAATTGGTCACTTTAAATTCATTGACTTGGTCCCGGCGCGATGGTGCGATGGTCCGGGCCTGTAATCCCAGAAGATCGGGAGGGGGAGGTAGGAGGGTTGTAAGTTCAAAGCCAGAGGCAGCCTGCATGATTTAGTGAGACCCTGACTCAAAAATAAAAAATGAGCTGGAGGTGCAACCCAGTGGTAGAGCACTTGGAAAGTATATGCGAGGCCCTGGGTTCAACCCCCAAGTACAGCAAAAATAAATAAACAAATAAATAATAATAATAATACTTAATTAGAAAAAAGAGAGAGAGAAGCAAATTCAATGGTTTGGTTTGGACCCTTACCATGTATGTAAGCCTGTAGCAAGTACTTCAGCCGCATAATTTCAAATCTGTTTGCATGCTTATTTCCCATAAACATATGTATATATTTTTTGAACATAAATTCTGTTTCTTAGAAAAAGCTTCAAGTGAAAACTCTGCTTTGTCCTAGACTGTTCCTTTGATATGGAGGCTGAGCTCACACCATTGGAATCAGCTATCAATGTGCTGGAGATGATTAAAACGGAATTTACACTGACAGAAGCAGTGGTCGAGTCCAGTAGAAAACTGGTCAAGGAGGCTGTAAGGCTTTACTTTTATTCCTTTTTTTCTTTCAACAAAAATCACAGGTCTTTGAGAACACAGTGCTTAATCTTTTCTTTGAGGGTGGAGGAGAAACGGATTGAGAGAGAGCAAACATGTGCACATAGATGTTACCTCTTTGTGTACCCTATTTCCTACTCAGGCTTGGAAAGTACTCCACTATTGAGATTTTGGTGGTCTTCCTTGTAGCCCTGGCAGGAGGGGGCCACTGCACATGGGAAGTGGGTTGGCATCAAAGACTGACATTTTTGGAAATTATTGCACTGTTCAGAAACCCTGCGAAAAGGCCATAAGTACCTCTGGTCTGGGGTGTGGTTAGCCTTGTCTGTCTAATAAACCAAGGAGAATAGCTGGGGCCTTGGGAGATATAGGGTTGATTCTGAGCTCTTTCATGTAGTTGTCTACAGAAAGAGAGGCTTAGAGAACATTCTCTTTGAACAGACTAGAATCTGTACTGCTGGGATGATGAGGCAGCTAGAAAACCAGGAATGGCACAGGCAGTATTCTTGAAGTCAAGAAAAAAGCTAATGTTGTATTTAGGAATTTGAGACTGTCACTGTGTTATGGCTCAGCTACCTCCAAGTAGTAGAACTTATTTTTATTTAAAACATAGAAGTGGCTGTGGGAATCAGTCAGAAAAAGGTTTTTCTTCTCTATTAACCAAGTCTGGGGTTATGGAAGCAGATGCAGAGGTGGAAGTTGAAAAACAATAGCTCAGTGTAGCCTTGGTGAGAGAAAGTAAGGAAAAGGAAAGAAAAGAGCTCCTCTTAAAATGATGAGATCGTAGAGGTTGAAGTGGGGTAGAGGACAAAAACCTTGTTTAGCAAAGAAGAATTTGCCGTGTACAGGGTACTCAAGTATCCCGTTAAAGAAAACAGCTGATGTGCATGGCATGCAGATATTTATTTAGTTAAGGACCTAGGGCAAGAACTACTTTTGGTCTTACAAAGAATGCTTAGATGATTATTATTCAATTCCAAGGAGGAATAATTCCATAATAGATTTTTAGTAAGGGTAAGTCAGGTTTGTGTTGGATGAAAATGCCAGAAAAGTCATTAGCAAGGGAACCTACTTTCAGAACAGCTAAGGTTCTTTTGAATGGGAAGAAATGGTACCAGTTCAGAGTAATTCATGCAACTCTTTTAGAACACAAAGGCTATAGATTTGCCAGCTGGCCCCTCTTCTAGAAGAGTCTTTGTGCATATATATATATATATATATATATATATATATGTATATATATATATATATGGTTTTTTTTTTTTGTTTTTTTTGGTTTTTTTTTGTTTTTAACTCATTGATCTCTTTCACTCTTGCTCTTTGTTTCTGTTTTTAAGACAGGGTAAGTATCTCTATATAACCCACCGGGCTGGTATTAAATTCTCAGTCCTCCTGTCTCAGCCTTCCTAGTGTTGGGATTATAGGTGTGTGTCTGTATGCCTGGCTAAGCTCATGTTGTTGTTAGGTGTCGTCGAGTTGGTGTCCGACTCATGGTGACCCTGTGTACAACAGGTAAAACACTATTGTCAGATTGTCAGTACTTCTCTGCTATTCATAGGGTTTTCAGTGGCAGATTGTTTTTAGGGAGTGGGTTGCCAGGTCCTTCTGCCAAGGCTAAGCTCATAGATCCTTTATTTGGGGGCTTCTGTAGTATAATCTGTCAGCAAAATCTGATCTCCCTTAAAATAGTCAACTATTTTTTTATGTTGACTCTCTTGTGCTTTTTAGCTCTCTACCAGGTTCCAGACCTTGTTACATTTACTGTATTACTGTTACTGCAGTGTTAACAAATTACTGCAAAACTAAGCAGCATAAAACAATAAATATTATCTCTGTTTCCAAAGGTCAGTGATCTGGAAGTGGTTTAGCTCAGTGGTTCTGGCTCAGGGTTGCTCATGAGGTTATAGTCAAGATGTCAGCTAGAGTTGCAGTCTCGGGCTAGGGGTGTGGCTCATTGGTAGAGAGGATACTTAGCATGCAAGAGGCTCTGGGTTTGATTCCCAGCACCACCAAAAAAAAAAAAAAAAGCTGGCACAGTGGCCCACACCTTTATTCCTAGCTACTTAGGAGGTTGATACAGGAGAATTTCAAGTTTATATCCTGCCTCAGCTACATAGTGAGTTCAAGGCTATCCTGGGCAACTTAGCAAGACCCTTTCTCCCAAAAAATAAAGTGGGGAGGCCTGGAGATATATCTTAGTGGTAGAGTGCTTGCTTAACATACTCAAGGCCCTCTGTTCAATCTCCAGTACTGCAAAAAAATAGAGTTGCACTTATTTTAAGACTCACCTGGGGCTGAGGATGATGGCATGTACCTGTAATCCTAGCACTCAAGAGGTAGAGGCAAGAGGATCAAGTGTTTGAGGCCAGCTTGAGCTATATAATGAGAATCTTGGCTTGAAAAAAGACTTAGCTGGGAGTGAAGGATCTACCTTTATGCTTACTCATATGGTTGTTAGCTGGACTCACAGAGAATAGACCAACTCTGTAGATTATGTGAATGGTACTATAGTGGTACCTCAGTATTTGAACTGCTCTATGAGTGAACATTTCAGTCTTCAACCAGTGTTTTTGGAAGAAATTTGTTTTGGTGCTTGACCATTTGCTTAGTACACGTTCACTATGCTAAAACCTATGTGAGACTCCAGACTTACCCATGACACTTCCAGGTAAAACAAAGGGGGAAAGTCACGTTGTGTATAGATTTCAAGCAGTAGAGACCTGTCCTAGTGTTATGTTCACAGCCTTGTGGATTTTTTTAAAATGTATTTACATATACTTTTGCTATAGGGTCTTCCCGTCACCCAAGAAACTTTCTAGTGCTGAAGGTGAAGGGAAGAGGAAAACAGTAAAAACAATTGAATTAAAAGAGAACTTATTCTAAGTATGTGGGTGGCACATATGAGTCTAAATTGGCCATTCAATAGGGTGGTGTAACCAATAAATACATTTATATTATTTACTTTTTTCCCCTTTTTTTTTTTTTTTTTTGACGGTACTGGGGGTTGAACCCTGGGCCTCGTGCTTGCATGCTTTGCAAGTGCTATACCACAGAGTGGCAACTCCAGCCCATTTTTTTACTTTTTGAGTCAGGGTCTCGCTAAATTATGAAGACTCCCTCTGGTTTTGAACTTGCGATACTCCTGCCTCTGCCTCCCAAGTTGCTGTGTGCACGCCACCACACCCAACTACATAATTTCTTATGGAAAAAAAAGGCTTGGCATTTGAACTTATCAGCACTCAACCAGCCTTCCAGAGCAGATTGTGGTCTGCCAAGGTACCACTGTGTTTTAGAGATTGGCAACCATAAGTACTTTGATCTCCTAGTCATTAAATGATATTGTATGATTTGTGTCTTCAGTTGACTTTTTTAAAGTTTCTCATTTAGAGCCCTAGAATCTGTTAATGGTCATCTTTGGGAAAATACCATAGGATGCCAGGGCTCAATGAGGCTTTTTGATGCATTTAAGCATTGTAAAGTGTCTCATTAATTTATTTAAAGTATATTAAATTTTTACAAACTTTATCCAGTAAGGTAGGTTAGAACTTCCCAATGCATGGCCTGAAGTCTCAGGAGGTCTCTAGGACTCTTGTAGAGTGTTCATGAGATCAAATGGTTTTCATACTGGATGTCTTTGTGTACTCCCTACAATCCGAGAACTGAGGAGACCAAGGCAGGAGGATTGCAAATTTGAGGCCAGCCTAGGCTACATGGTAAGACCCTATTTCAGGAAAAGAAAAAAAAAGTTATTAAAACTATTTCAGTACATTGACATTGCACTGATGGTGCAAAAAATGATGATGGGTAAAATTTCCTATGCCTTAGCACAATCAACGTGGTGGTAAATTATACTAGTAATTATTGTATTTCTCATTGCCAAATGCAATTTTTAAAAAACCATCAGGTTCTTTTTGTTTTGGTTTTTTTCATTACTTGGAGGTTGAACACAGAGCTTTGCACACACTTTGCAAGTATTCTACCGCTCAGCGGCCCACCAGCCCATCTTGAGACAAGATCTCACTAAGTTACCCAGGCTGCCTTTGGCCTGGAACCTGTGATCCTCCTGCCTCTGCTTCCCAAGTCATTGGGAGTGTAGGCATGACCCACTGTACTGAGCTAAAGCTACTAGTTTTAATTGAAAACATCTTTGCTCAGTAAAAATTCATAGTTTTATTAAATGTAAACCCATGAGTAAATATCTTTTCAGTATTTTGTGTAATAAAATAGGGAGTCTGCCTGAAGCATTTCTGCTGGATACCAAAACATGAAGAAGGTTGTCTTTAGGAAAAGTACTTGTGATTGTTTGAGTTGCCCTCAGAACTAACTGGTCTTTTTAATGGAACACCATTTGTACTTGAAAGAACAACTGACAAACTAGGGTTATTTAGATTTGGGTATCTGGCAGTTATTTTCTTGAAAATGAGCAAAGTGAACCTGTCCCTTAAAGCAGTTGACAGAATTTGTTGCCAGTGACAAAATTCAACCTGTCAAATAAAAATTAGAATTTTGGAAAACTTTAGTTTATGCTTGATAACTTCCTAAAACTTAGGCTTTTGTAAAGATTGTTGATACTAACAACTGTGATTTTGAAAAAAATTTTTTTTTCCTTTGGTACTTGGGGTTGAACCCAGGGCCTTGAGCTTGCATGTTTTGCAAGTGCTGGACCACTAAGCTGCATGCCCAGCCCGCTTTTTTTTTTACTTTTTGAGACAGGGTCTCGCTAAATTACGCAGACTGCCTCTAGTCTCAAACTTGTAATCATCCTGCCTCTGCCTCCAAAGTCACAGGCATTACAGGCATTTGCCACCGTCCCCGGCTTGGAAATATTTTTAACGTGAAGTACATCAGCATTTGGAAGATCTACATAATTTGGTGGACTGATGTTTTCCAGGACATCAGTGCACCATGCTACAAAATTATTCATGGATGCGAGTTCCATTTAAAATACAAGATAGAATGATGGATTTTAATGTAATAAAGTAAAAAAACTTTTCTTGTTAAAGTTTGATACAGAATCAAAGAAGAATACCCACAATTTTGTGAAAAGTATTAAAATACTCTTTCCACCAGCTATGGTGGCACACCCTTTTTGTTTTGGTTTGTTTTTTTGTTTTTTTATTGAATTTTTATTTTTATCAACATATCACATACAGGTAGTTTTAAAACTAAATCATAGTGTAATAGGCTTACCGTGAAAAGTAGCAGATTGGCCTTATCCTTCCCTACAACCTATTTCCGCCCCCAGGGGAATAGTTTTCACATTCTTGGTCGTTCCTTCTGTATTTACCCATATATTTTCAAACATAATATTTTATTAATATTTCTGAATAAATACATTGTATACATTTATTTGTTTCCTACCTACCAATACTCCCCCACATTGATCCATCCACTGTCCCTATACCTCCTATCACAGAGCATATGAAAACTTTGGGTTAAACCAATACTAAATGTGCATATTATTTTGATTACATAGCTTCTCTTTAAAGTTGAACCATACAGTCTTAGTGCTTTTCCAAAACTTGCAGCAGCACTATAAATACTTCAGAGAACGATCGGATTCATGATATCTATAATATAGAAATTTATTTGCTTTTTAAAATAGTATGTCTTACAAAAGTCTTAACATTTTCCCCCAAGTTGTAGAATACTACAGCAGGCCTCGGGGAGTGGGAACGTTAGATCCACATCATTGTCTGCTTTTGAGAACTCAGAGAGTGGGGAGTAAGGTGGCACACACTTGTAATCCCAGCACTCTGGAGGTGGAGGCAGCAATTTCCAGGCCAGCCTGGGTAACATCAAGTTTAAAGCCAGCTTAGACTACATAGCAAAATTCTGTCCCCAGAATAAACAAACACATAAATAAATGAATACAAAAATAAAACACTCTTTCCAACTTCAGATTTGTATAAAACAGGATTTTTTAATCTACCTCAACCAAAAGAACATATCAGAACAGATTGAATGCAGAAGCAATGATGAGAATCCAGCAGTCTTCTGTTATACCAGATATTATAGAAACTTGCAAAAATGTAACAGTTCCACCCTTTTCATTACACTCCTAAGAAAGTACAGTGACCTCATGAAGGTAGGTTATTTATCTTAACCATAAAAAGTTTTTTTAGGTGCATTAATATTTTAATTTTTTTTCAGTTATATATTTCTCATAAAGTGAATGTCAGCAGATATAACCTCGATAAACAAAAGTTCTTTGGGGTCCTCATTAACATTTAGGAATAGTAGGAAGGGACTCGGTGCCATGGCACATACCTGTAATCCCAGCAACTTGGGAGGCCAAGACAGAAGTATTATGAGTTTGAGGCCAGAGGCAGCCTGTGAGACTTAGCAAAACCCTGTCTAAAAGTAAAAAAAAAAAAAAAAAGAGAGAGAGAGAGAGAGAATGAATGAATTAGGATGTGGCTTTGTGGTAGAGCACTTGCCTAGCATGCTCGAGGCCCTGTGTTCAATGCCCCTAGTACTGCAAACAGCAACAAAAAAGAGGAATAGTAGGAAGGAAGACTGAAACCAAAGAATTTGGAAATTTCTTTTGCAGACTGTTAATTACATTGAGACTACATTGATTTTTCTCTTCATAACTAAATGAGAGATTCCTCAGATTTCTTTGGAGAATACGGGAGAATACAGAGCATGGTCTTAGAGAAACTTTTTAATTTATTTATTGGTTTATAAGTTTATTTGTTCTTAGCCCATGGTAGCCTTGAACTCATGATCCTCCTGCCTCTACCTCCTGAGTCCTAGGATTGTAAGTGTGGATCACAACGCCTTTTAATTCTTAAAACAGAGAGTGCTGTCATAGCCTTTTAAACATTGCTACTCCGCAGAACAGCCTTGTGTCTTTTTGTATCTGTTTCTTTATGGCTTCAGTTCTATGAGTTTTGGTTTTCTCTTTTATAATATGTGCTTTCTTGCATTTCTTCCCAACATAAACCTATCTCACCTGTTTTGAAAATCTGTGCTTGGATTTCCTTTTTAAGTTAAAAGTGACCATTGGTAGTGTTTACACCCTAAGAACCTTAATAAATGCAAAAAAAAAAAAAGAAATTGTACTTGTTTGTGAGAACTGTCAAGAGAAAAAGAAATTGTTCATCTGTTTAAAATGTTTGTCACAGGATATTAATGCATAGTCTAAAAAGATAAGCTCATAGCACATACAAACACACTCATACACCTGCCCCCACTGTGCTGGGGATCAAACCTAGGGCCTTGTGCGTGCTAGGCAAGTGTTCTACCACTGAGCTACATCACCCAGCCTAGAGGTAGGCTTTTAATTTCAATTTTGAAAGCATTCAGATTTACTTGCTTGTTTCACAAATTAAATATAAAAGGACCTGTGTTCCAATTCTGGGGAAAGTAGAGCAAACAGACTTCTCTGTTTCCCCCTTTTAATGCAACTACAAGTCTTGAACAGAATGCATGGAGCAGCTGAGAATTCTGAAATGTAAATGGTAGTGGGCAGGTGAAGAGAACCAGTTTTGCTAACAAGTGTTGAGTAGTTTACTGTCTGTCCCTCCTGTATTACCTAGATAGGACTCAAAGACAGCCTGAGTTCTGGAAATGCACTCCAGGGGTGAGCACTCCAAGAGAAACTCTTTCTGGTCTGTAGAGTACGCCTAAGAGTCAGAGATGGTGGGAGAAATCCATTCTTCTTTTTTGTTTTTCCCCTTTTCTTATTTCCCCTTCTCTCCTGCTTTGGCCCCTGGGCAATATTTCCCTTAGAAGCAGCAATGCCTTAGCAGTGGTGTGCTAATAGGGCAGACACCCAGAGCTAGAAGAGAATACTTTGTGTTACCAAAAGACCTTTGATTCCCCAGAACTTGGAACAAATTCTATTTTTTTTTTCCAATAATGGAGGGCAAGCTAAGGGTCTCACCTGAGCTAGATAAGTACTCTGCCCCTGAGCTGTACCCTCAGCCCCCCTTTTTTTATTTTGAGACAGGGTCTTGCTAAGTTGCATAAACTTCCTGTGGCCTTGAATTTGGGATCCTCCTGCCTCAGCCTACTGAGTTGCTGGGGCAGCAGTGCCTGGCTTTCTTTTCTTTTTCTTTCTTTTTTTTTTTTTTTTTTTTTTTTTTTTTTTTTTTTTTTTTTTTTTTTTTTTTTTTTTTTTTTTTTTTTTTTTTTTTTTTTTTGCAGTGCTTGGGGTTTGAACCCAGGGCCTTGCACATCTTTGCAAGTACTCTACCACTGTGCTGCACCTGCAAGCCTTTTTTTTTTAATTAAAAAAAATTTTTTTAAAATTTTGCTTCACAACTGGGCACAGTGACGTACGCCTATAATCCCAGCAATTTGGAAGGTGGAGGTAGGAGGATTGCAAGTTCAAGACCAGAGAAAGTCTGCGTAACTTAGTGAGAGCCTGCCTCAAAAAGTAAAAAAATGGGCTGAGGGTACAGCTCAGTAGTACAGCACTTGCAAAGCATGCAATCCCAGGTCCTAGGTTCAAAGCTCAGTACTACCAAAAAAAAATTTTGTTTTGCTTCAGGGTCTCGCTAAATTACACAAGCTTCCTCTGGCCTCAAATTTACTAGCCTCCTGTCTCTGCTTCCCGCCTCATTGTGATTGCAGCATGTGCCACCATGCCTGGTACATTTTTTTTTTCCTGTCAGGGTTTTTTTTTAATTGTTTTTGTTTTTTAATACTGTTTCTAACCTGCTTTTGGCTGTGGGTGCAGAGGCAGCCAATATGTGGCACAGTGGGAAAACTAAGGCTCAGAAATGCAAGTCTGGTTCAGTATTTGAAAATCTATCAATGTAATCTACAATATTGTCTAAAGAAGAAAAATTGTATGATCCTATCAGTTGATGCAGAAAAAGCATTTAACAAAATTCAGTATTCATGATAAAATAAAACAGACTGACGATGTAGTTCAGTTGTAGTTCAGTGGTAGAGAATTTGTGTAACATGCACAAGGCCCTGGGTTTGATCCCCAGCACTGCCCAAAACCAAAACAAAACAAAAAACCCATTCAGCAAACTAGAAATAGAAGGGAACTTCCTCAGCATGGTAAAAGACATACAAAACCCATAGCAACTGGGCTAGGTGACACACACCTGTAATCCCAGCAACTCGGGAAGCAGAGGCAGCTTACATAACTTAGACCCTGTCTCAAGATAAAAGAAATATTAAAAATGGGGTGAAGGTGTAGCTCAGTGGTACAGTGCTTGCAGAGTATGTGCGAGGCCCCAGGTTCAACTCCCTAGAACTACGAAAATATATATATATATATATATAGTTTTTTTTTTTCATTCCACCACTAGTATCATATTTAATGGTCAAAAACCTTTTTGTCTCTAAGATCTGAAACAAGGCTCGGATGTCTACTCGTAATACTTCTACATCATAGTAGAAGACCTAGCCAATGCAGTAAGGCAACAAAAAGAAATAAAAGGCATATAAGTTGGAAAGAATAAAATTGTCCATTTGTAGCTGACATGACTACATAGAAAACCCCATGGAATGTAGGGAGAAAAAAGCTATAATAATTAAATTTAGTGAAGTCATAGGTCAATAGAAAATTCAGTCATGTTTCTATATATTAGCAGTGAACAATTTGAAATGGAATTACAAAAAAAAAAAAAGCCCTTTATAATAGCTCCAAAAAAAGAAAAAAGAATTGATAGAAGCCTAACAAAACATGTAGGATCTGTATGTGGAAAAATGCTAATAGGCAAAATCAAGATGTAATTGAAAAATACACCGTGTTTGTAGGTTAGAAAACTTAATATAGATAAGATATCACTTCCGTGCTGGGTGTGGTGGCGCATGTCTGTAATCCCAGCTGTTCGGGAGGCGGAGGCAGGAGGATCACAAGTTCAAGACCAGAGGCAGTCTTCATAACTTAGAGGGACTGTGTCTCAAAAAGTAAAAAAATGGACTGAGGCTGCAGCCTAGTGGTCCAGCACTTGCAGAGCATGCAAGCACGAGGCCCTGGATTCAATTCCCAATACCACAAAAAAAAAAAAAAAAGATAATCACTTCTCTCTTGTTGATCTGAGTTGATATAATCCCAAACACAATCAGCAGAATTTTCTTTAGTTTCAGACTAGTTGATTCTAAAATGTATACGAAAAGGCAAAGGAACTAAAACAACCGAAACAGTTTTAATAAGAAAGTTTGAAGACTCATACTACCCATTTTTAAGGGTTACTGTGAAGCTACAGTAGCCACTGAACTGAAGAGAAACTCAAAAACAGACCCACAGTAATATGACTAATTGATTTTAGACAAGGTTGTCAAGACACTTCAATAGAAAAAGATATTCAGTGGAAAAATGAGTCTTTTTCAACAAATGGCATTGAAAAAATGGAATGTCCCATATGCAAAAAATGAATCATAACTTTAAACACATGTAATAAACAGACTCCAATCATTAACTAAATGTAAAATATAAAACCACCAAATAGAAGAAAACAGTAAAGAAAATTTTCATGTCCCACTTAGGCAAAAAGTTCTTAGATATAACACCAAAAATGTGATTCATGCAGAGTGCACATACCTATAATCCCAGCAATTTGGGAGGCTGAGGCAGGAGGATCACAGGTTTGAGGCCAGAGGCAGCCTGTATAATTTAACAAAACTCTAGTTCAGAGCTGGGCGTGGTGGCGCATGTCTGTAATCCCAGCGGTTTGGGAGGCGGAGCCAGGAGGATTGCAAGTTTGAGACTAGAGGAAGTCTATGTAACTTAGTGAGACCCTGTCTCAGGAAGTAAGGAAAAAAAAATAAAAGGGCTGGGGGTGTAGCTCAGTGGTCCAGCATTTGCAAAGCATGCAGGTGTGAGGCCCCGGGATCAACCCCCAGTACCACAAAAAAAAAAAAAACAAAACCTAGTTCAGAATAAAAATTGAAAAAAGCTAGGGCTGCAGTTCAGTGGTAGAGCATTTGCCTAGCATAAGCCCCTGGGTCAGTCACCACTACTGTAAAACAAAACATAAGAGAAAAAAGTTGATACATTGGACTTGCTCAAAATTTAAAGCTTTGGTCTGAGGGAAACAATGTACAGAGAAAAGGAAGAAGCTACAAATTGAGAGAAAATATTTGTAAATAATATTTCTGAGAAAGACTTGTATCCAAAATATATAAACAACTCCAAAAAGAAAATACACGTATATGAACACATTTTGTTTAATGGGTAAAAAATTCACCAAGAAGAACATAGATGACAAAAAACACATGAAAAGATGTTCAACTTCATTTAGTTATTAAGGAAATACAAATTAAACTCAATAGCCAGATGTGGTAGTACACATCTGTAATCCCATAACTCATGAACCTGAAGCAGTATCCACATGAGTTCAAGGCCAGGCTGGTCTGCATTGAGTGTTCTAGGACAGCCTGTGCTACATAGTGAAACCCTGTCTCAAAATTAATTAATTAATTAATTAATTAAAGCACCACAATGTATTAGTACATGCCAATTAGAATGGCTAAATTTTAAAAATAACTAAAAAGTTACATTATTTCAAAACATACATGGTAAATATAGGCAGTTTTTATTTGTCAGTTTAAAAAAATCCTAGTACTGGGCACAGTGGCACACACCGGTAATCTCAGTGACTTGGGAGGCTGAGGCAAGAGGATCATGAGTTTGAGGCCAGAGGCAGCCTATGCAATTTAGTAAGACTGTCTCAAAATAAAAAGGGGCTGTGGGTGCAGCTCAGTGGTAGAGCATTTGCCCCACCTGTGCAAAGTAAGTCTCTGGGTTTATTTCTGTATGACCCAGCAATGTCACTCTTGGATATTTACATCAGAGTTGGAAAGTTATGTTCATACTGTCTCTGTTAATGATGACCCAAAAATTCAAACTACCCAAATGTCTTTCAGTGGATAAATGAAATATTGTACATGCATACAATGTAGTACTGCTCAACAGTAAGAAAAAGTGAACATTTGATGGTACAGCAACATGATGGCCCTCAAAGGCATTGCACCCAGTGAAAGAAACCAGTCTGAAGTCTACATCCTTTAGAACGATATAGTGTGCTAGAGCCAGGCATAGTGACATGCCCCTGTAATCCTAGCACTTGAGAAGCTGAGGCAAAATTGTAAGTTCCACACAAGCCTGGGCTACATAGTGAGATCCTGTGCCAAAAAGAAAGAAAGAAAGAAAGACAGAAAGAAAAAAAAAGTACTACCTACTGTGATTACACTTACAACGTTTTTTTTTTTTATGATGGGCGTGAACCCAGGACCTCATCCTTACTTTGCAAGAGCTCTACCACTGAGCTGCACCCCAACCCCCTCTTTTATTTTTTATCTTGAGACAGGGTCTTGCTAAATTATGCAGGCTGCCTCTAGCCTTGAACTTGCAATCTACTTCCTTCTGCCTTCCAAGTCACTGGGATTTCAGATGTGTGCACCATGCCTGGTTTATATGACATTTTTGAAGAGATAAAATAGGGGAAAGGTCAGGGATTAGGAAAGAAGAGAGGGTTTTGAATCCCTATGGTGGTTACAGGAGTCTACATGTGTTAACATTCAGAAATGTTGTGCCCAATACAAGTTATTTTGCTGTATGCAAAAACTTTGACTGGGCTCTGTGGGGCAAGCCTGTAATCCCAGCCACTTGGGAGGCTGCAGCAGGAGGATCATTAGTTTGAGGCCAGAGGCTGCTTGTGCAACGTAGATAGACCTGTCTCAAAAAGGGGACCATGGGTGAAGCTCAGTGGTAAAGCACTTGCTTTGCATGTGTGAAGCCCTGAGTTCAACCCCCCAGTACTGCAAAAAAAAGAAAAAAGAAAGAAAAACAAATTTAAAAGAAATTGTAGTCTTTTTTTTTTTTTTAAGATACTGGGGGTTGAGCCCAGGGCCTAGCGCTTGCATGCTCTGCAAGTCCTGGGCCACTGAGCTGCACTGTCAGTCCATTTTCTTACTTTTTTTGAGACAGGGTCTCTCTAAATTACGCAGAATGCCTCTGGTCTCGAACTTGCAATTCTCCTGTCTCCGCCTCCCAAGCCGCTGGGATTACAGGCATGTGCCACCGTGCCCAGGAAAAAAATTGTAGTTTTTAAGAAAGTTAAGTATGATCTCAGTATAGTTTTCCTTCTGAAAATGATGTGTAAATGGACGTGGTCATCTCATTAAAGTGAGATTTGTTTTGTATCTTCCCTGGGTAGCAAGACTATATGGTCATGCTTGTTTATTCAAGACTGCTTGATACCAGTTTCTTTCTGCCCTGAGTGGGTGTGTTCAGCACATTGAGGAAAGAATCACCAGAGAATAGTATTTAATGGATTCCCTTGCTATTCCTCCTTCTCTTGGTCTATATTTCTATACATTCGTCCTTATGAAGATTGAAAATATTTATGAACCAGCTTTCTTTCCTTTTTTATTAAATATGGTCTTTTCCAGAGATCTGTTTCTGTTTTTTGTTTTGTTTTGTTTTTGTTTTGTTGGTACTGGGGGTCGAACCCTGGCCTTTGTACCTGCTAGGCAAGCACTCTACCACTGAGCTAAATCTCCACCCTGGGATCTGTTTCTTTATGACTCTCTTTGAGACAGGATTTAAGGTAGCTTCGTTATTCTATTGGGCTGGGATTTAGCTCAGTTTGTAGAGCACTGTGCTGCAGTCTCTGGGGTCCCGAGTTCAATTCCCAGCACTGCAAAAATGGGAGAAGGACCTGGCAATCCACTCCCAAGGCAATCCCGAAACAGCCACTGAAAACCCTATGAGGGTCGCTATGAGTCGGATACCGACTTGACGGTACATAACAACAACAACAAATAATAACGTTATTCTATTACATAACTCCAAAATGCTCTTCATTTTCTGTTGACTTTTCTAATTTTTTTAAAATGTTAGAATTTCCTTTTTAACTTTTTTTTTTTTTTTTTTTTTTTTTTTTTTTTTTTTGGTGGTACTGGGGGTTGAACCCAGGGCCCTGCACCTGCATGCTTTGCAAGTGCTGGACCACTGAGCTGCACCCTCATCCCATTTTTTTTACTTTTTTTGAGACAGGGTCCCGCTAAATTATGCAGACTTTGTCTGGTCTCGAACTTGCGATCCTACTGCCTCCGCCTCCCAAGCCACTGGGATTACAGGCGTGCGCCACCGCGCCTGGCTCCTTTTTAACTTTTAATCACTGTTATTTTTCCTTTACATAGATTCTCTCAAGGTTTTTTTCTTACAGAAGTCCCTTCTTTTTCTATGAGTGATGAGAACTCATCCTACCTGGAACTTTGTCCTTTTTGTTTGCTGCTTTGAGCAGGCTGGGTTTGTTGGTCCCAGTAAGTCCCAGCACACTTTAACTTAAAATTGCCAACTGGCTTTTATGGTATAAGAGGCTTGTTTTTTCATTCTTGTACAGAAGGGGCCTCAGGCCATTTCTGAACAAAACCAGCAGAGCTCTGTGATAAGCAAATCACTTGTTTGGTGTCTCCCCCTCCCCCAGTTTATCCCTCCTTCCTTACACCCTGGCCCCTTACTTCAAAGCTTTTGTATCCAAAGAGAACAGAACCACTTGTTCTGTAGACCTGAAATTTGGGGGTTCTAGAATGATTCCTGTCCATTTTGTCTTGCCTTAAGAGGCTCTATTTAGATTGGTTAAGTGGTCTGTAATCCAGGGGTCAGATTTTGCTCAGTCATCCATTTTTAAAAGTCCATTGTAATATTACAAGCAAAAAGAGATAGTTTAGGGGTAGTTCACAATGCTTCAATAATAACTGTTGGTTCTTGAGTACAGGAATTTGATATAATGTGAAAAAGATCTTTAGGTTAGGTGCCTGGGAGTTGTGTCCCACTCATAATGACCCTCTTAGGGTTTTCAATAGCTGATTTTTTTGTAATTGCCTCAGGAGTGGATTGCCAAGTTCTTCCATTTTTGTGGTGCTGGGGATCAAACCTGGAATCTGAGAAACTGCAGGGGGCTCTCTACCAATTGAGCTAAACCCTAGCTCCCCATTGGTAGGTGCTGTCGAGTCAGGTCCAATTCCAGCAACCCTTGTATGATTTTCAATTGGCAATATAAAATTTAGCTTTACTCTTGTTTACTCTTTAGTAGAGTTTATTTTGGTATTAGATATTCTGATTATATCTGTCATTACAAAAGTTAACAAAAGTTTTTCCTCCTTTTGTAGGCTGTCATTATTTGTATCAAAAACAAAGAATTTGAAAAGGCTTCGAAAATTTTGAAAAAACATATGTCCAAGGACCCCACAACTCAGGTAAATTTGGTATATTTTTGCTCCCATGATTTAAATCTGTCTCATTGTTTTTTGTGGAACAGTTGGGAAAGAATTCTTTATCAGGAATATTATCTAACTATTCACCTATAAATATGCTGTAAATAGCTTGGCCTGGTGGCATACATTTATATTTTCAGCACCTGGAAGCTGAGGCAGAAGGATCAAAAGTTCTAGGCCAGCTTTGGGCTCCATAGTGAGTTCAAGGCCAAAGGCCAGCCTGGTCTCCATAGTAGTGAGACCATCTCAAAAAAAAAAGGCAACATCTTACCATGTTGTCTTTTATATCCAAGATAACTCAAATTCTGTTCTTGATACCTGAGATTGGCTTTTCCAAATTCCCATAAATCATTTACTTGTCTCACTTCCATCTGGTTTGTAACAGAACATTTATTGAAGTCATCAGTCCTAGGTATTAAGCTAATAAGTTTTGTAACATTTCTAAGCTTGTTAACATAAATGCTTATTGTGCAGACTTGACGAGACTGCTTTGATGAGGACTTAACATCTCTATTTCCTGGTGTCAAAAGCTCTCTTGGTTTCTTGCTCTTTTTTTTTTTTCTTTATAAACTTAAAATTGTAGTTTTTTGAAAACGTAGTATATATACATAATACAAAATGCAAGAGGCATAACAAGAGTTTAGTGAAAATTCCTGTGTCTCTGACCTTCACCCATCTTGTTCCTCTCAGAGGCAACCAGTGTTATTTCTTTTATTTTTTCAGAAATATGCATATGCAATCAAATAACAGTGTGCGTGTGTATGTGTGTGCACGTGTGTATGCACACATGCACATATTTGCTGTTTTGCCTGTTCTTCCCATCCACTTAAGTGATAGCATGTTCTATATACTGATTTGAACACTTTTTAATTTGCTTTTTTCCCTTAGTATCTTAGAATTCTATGTTAGCATACATAGAATTTCTTTATTATTTTGCTTTGATTTTTGCTGTACTGTGAGATTGAATGCAGGGTGCTCCACCACTGAGCTGCACCCACAGCCCCTTTTTTACTTTTTATTTTGAGACAGGTTCTTGCTAATTTATACAGGCTGCCTCTGGCCTCGAGCCTGCAATCCTCCTGCCTCTGCCTCGCTAGTCTCTGGGATTACAGGCATGCACCACAGTGCCCAGCTCTTTACCCATTTTTTTATAGTTACATAGTAACCCATTGTGGCTGAACAATGGGCCAAATTTATTCATCAGTCCTTTATGTTGGGCTTTCCTTCCTTTAAGTGTACCAGTGATTTTCATTGACAATGTTGTATAGGTTCTGATAGCATTGTGTCTCAGCTCATCATTGAATTTTTACTAGTGTTCTCCTTTTTTTTTCTCATGTTACCAAAATCAAATCCTTTGTGTAGAAGCTGAGAAATGATCTCTTGAACATTATCCGAGAAAAGAACTTGGCTCACCCTGTTATCCAGAACTTTTCCTACGAGACCTTCCAACAGAAGATGCTACGCTTCCTGGAGAGCCACCTGGACGACACAGAGCCCTACCTCCTCACGGTGTGCCTTGGCTTCTCTTCTCTTCCTGTAGCCATGAGGTGCCATTTAGGATGAGCAGGGAATTATAAAATTGGAAGTGAAAAGAACTAATGTGTGCTAATAACTTTGTGTTATATGTGCTGTCTTCCTTAAATGCCTTCAAAAGACCAAAGAAGAGATACTGGCAGAGGCAAATGGAACATAACTAGTCTTCTCACCTCCCATTTTTACCTCTTTTACATGCAATTAATCTGTTGTGGTTAAAGTAGAGCACTTATTTATAATCCACAGTGTTTCACATAGGAGATGAAATTGGAGCTAAATTTATAGGTAGAGAAGTAGGCTTTGGTAATGTGGCACAATGGGGTTGTTAATAGGAAAAAGACATGATGTGGAGAAAGGTGTGACTAACAGTATGATAGAGCCAAAGGGATCACATGAGGATGAATCAGAGAGATAAATGTAAAGAATGAGCTGAGAGTGGTCGTGTATGCCTGTAATCCCAGCATTTGGGAGGCTGAGGCAGGAGGATCACAAGTTTGAGGCCAGCTAGTGTTACATCGATCAAGGCAAGCCTGGGTTACATAGAGATCATATCTCAATGCCCCTACTCCCAAAATGGTGGACTATAATGAAGGACGTTTTTTACAGAATAAATGAAAAAAATCTGGGGATGTAACTCAGTAGTAGAGCATTTGCCTAGCATTCACACAAAAAAACAAACAAACCCACAGGATTTTTTATTATTTATTTATTTTTATTTTTTTGATCTTTTGAGATGGGGTCTCACTGTGTAGCTGAGGGTGAACTCACTACGTAGCCCAGGCTGGCCTCGAACTTATGTTGATCCTCCTGTCTCATCTTCCCAAGTGTTAGGACTACAGGTGTCCACCACCATGCCTATCTGATAACCACAGGATTTTGAGAATGTTGAAAATATTCTTTTTATAACAGGTCTGTCAGCCCATAGTGTCACTGATAGATCCTAGCAGTTATTCAACAAATTAGGTAGTTTGAGATATCCAGGGAGCAAGTGTCAGGATACTAGAGCCTGACCTAGGTGTGTTCCATTCTTTTGCATTCTAGGTAATTGGAATATATCCTGCTACTGTCTTTATGTGAGTATAAAATGCTCAGCTCTTAAGACACTACATATTATGTTGTTGTTGTTAGGTGCTGGGTCCTTCTCCCAAGCCTACAGCACTCAGTTTTCCTAGGTGGTCTCCCATCCAAGGACTAACCAGGCCCAACCCTGCTTAGCTTCTGAGACCAGACAGGATCAGATGCCAGGGTGGTATGGCTGTAGATAGCACCATACATAATAGGTATCTTTAGCTGAAACTGAATGATACTGAACTTACTGGAAATGTTTAAAGTTTAAGTCAGAGACAGGTGAACCATTGGAGTTAGAGCGAGAATGGCCTGTTCAGGGCTTTACATATGGTATAAGTAAGGATTTTCAAACAGTTGTCAGTAAGGCAATACATTTGTAGAAATATAATTATAAAAAATCCTATACAGAAACTAAGAATCATGAGTATAATAAACATTTACTAGTTATCCTAAATTTGGAGAAACAAGTTTGATTTTTGTACATGACCCCAAAGATGTACTTGGGAGTCAGAAACTAGATTAGGGCTCAGATTGGAAGGACAGAAGAGATGAGGAGTAAATTCTTATTTTTTTGTTATTGTTTTTACTTAAACTTTTTTACTAGCATACTAATTGTACAATTGAGTTTCATTTTGACATTTCCATATAAGCATATAATGTACTTTGAGCTTATTCATTTCATTACTCTTTATTATCCCCCTCTCTCTTTTCCAATTTGTCTTCTTGTTGTTGTTAGGTGCTGTCAAGTCAGTATCCTACTCATAGCGACCCTGCGTACAACAGGCAAAACAATTGTCAGTGCTTCTCTGCTGTTCATAGGGTTTTCAATAGCAGATTGATTATTGGGAGTGGGTTGCTGAATCCTTCTCCCAAGCCTACAGCACCTGGTGTTCCCAGCAGTCTGCCATTCAAGTACTAACCAGTCCCGACCCTGCTTAGCTTCCAAGATCTGATGGGATCAGATGCTACAGGGCTATGGCTGCAGGCTAATTTGTCTTCTACATCTCTAGTATTTCCTGTTTTAGTTTAAATTCTTTTTTTTCTCCTTCACCTTCCACATATGAGAGAAAATGTGAAATATTTGTCTTTCTGACAAGTCATGTTTATTACTTGATATCTGAAAGATTAAAGAGTTTTGGTAATTTCAACCAGATTAGCACCACTCAAATTGAGCTCTCCTTTAGTATAGACAACTGTGAGCCATTTTGGAGGTGTTATTGTCTTTTGGGGCTGGGATTTAGCTCAGTTGGTAGAGCGCTGTGCTGCAGTCTCCGGGGTCCCGAGTTCAATTCCCAGCACCACAAAAATGGGGGAAGGACCTGGCAATCCACTCCCAAGGCAATTCCGAAATAGTCAGCCATTGAAAACCCTATGAGGGTCGCTATGAGTCAGACACCGACTCCACGGCACCTAACAACAACAACAAATTGTCTTTTGAGGCAGGAAAGAAGAAAAGTTTGAGATGATTCTCATGAGGTCATGCCTGTTTATATCCTCCAGTTAACATCTAGATTGGATTTGTGAGTGAACTTGTTTGCTTGTTGAATATGTTCATGATGAAAGAAGCAGAGGTTAAGTAAAATTGTGTGACCTCTTCCTGATGGCATCCTTTTCCAGATGGCGAAAAAGGCTTTGAAATCTGAGTCTGCTGCCTCAAGCACAGTGAAGGAAGATAAACAGCCAGCACCAGAGCCTGTGGAAAAGCCAGTTAGAGAGCCTCCAAGGTGAGCACTTTTGTGATCCTGGGGAAAACACCGAGTAAGATTAGTTCCTTTTAGTGATTTGACAAGCTAACATGGTATATAGCACTATGGGAGCAAGAGTACACCCGGGGAAAATGAGAATATCAAAAAATAGGTATCTGGTATCCCTTACAGGAGATCCTGATTGGCTCTTCCTCAAAGGTCGTGTCTCCTTTTCTCTCCCATATTGTTTCACCCATATTCTGTGGATATCAAATCTTTTAGTACACTCAGGAAGCAGTGTTCAGATGTATGAGTCAGAATCTCAAACCTAGCAGCTAAAATATCAGGGGTCAGAAGTTTAGATGGCTGTGAGGGCCTGTTTATTAATCTGTTTTGTATTATTATAACAAAATACCTGAAACCAAGTAACTTTATAAAGAAAAGAGATTTATTTAGCTCACAGTTCTAGAGGTTTCAGGACCACATCTAGCGTTCTTGCTAGCAGAGTCCTGAGATGGCACAGGGCATCACATGGCAAGAGATGGGGAATGCATGTGCAGTATGCATGTGTGTGTGGAGAGAGAGGGAGAGACTGATGATTCTGAGACTGACTCCTTTGGTCTCTCCCTATTTTTACAAAGCCACCAGTAATCAATAATAGGGGCTCGACCCTGATGGTCTTATCTAATCCTAATCACCTACCAGGGCCCCACTTCTAAATACCATAACCAGCGGTTAAATTTCAACACATGAATCCTTGGGTGACACTCAAGCCATAGCCAAACCATAGCCACCTGGTAGGAAATATAAAAAACAAAGGGGGTGCAAGGATAGACCAGTTGAGAGCATGACATTGAAAAGGAGAGAGGGCATGCATGCTTTTTAGCTTTTGGCCACAGCTTCCCTGCGGCAATGTCCAAACATGCCCAAACTTCAGTTCAGAGTTTGTGTGAGAGTCTACTTTTTTGTGTGAGATTTCTCAATTTTTGAATATTGATAATTCACTTGAAAACAATAACAACAACAAAACTTTGCATGAATTAGACAATGAATCTGCTGGCTGGGTTTGGCCTGAGGGCTGCTTCTTTACTCTTCTGACCCTTTTTATTTTAAGCACACTAGCTGTTTGAAATGATAGATGAACTTTCTGTAAAAGGCAGTCTTTTAGTGTTCTAAGACTGTGTGGCACGCTCCCTCCTGTGGGAGTTCTCAAGATCCTGTTCATAAGTGTATTGTGAGTGGAGACCAGTCAGTCAGTTACTTCTCTCACGTGAGGGTTGGACTAGGACAGCTGAAAGAAGAGTGGAGGCTTCAAGGTGAGATTGTTGGTCATCAGTTGGTTGCCCAGGTGGACTTATAGTAGGTACGCACTATTCAGAGCTCTTACATGAGGGAAAGCATTGCTTTGGGCCCTACAGACTAAAGGGTTAGATAGCACACAGTCTAAAGAAGCCTCTGGAGAGAGTATCACTGGCCTTAGTTCCTTTAAATTTCTCTTTTTTTCTGAAGTACAGGGGGCTAAACCCAAGGCCTTGTGCATACTTTATAAGTGCTCTGCCACTAAGCTGCACCCCCAGCTCCTTTTTTTTGGTATTTTATCTTGAGAAAGAGTCTCCCTAAGTTACACTGGCTGTTAAGTTATACAGGGATCCTTCTGCCTCTGCCTCCCAAATCTCTGGGATTACAGGCATGCACCACTGCATCTGGCTCTTTTAAGGTTCTCTAAATTGGAGTTTACACTCCATAATACAACTTACGTATATTTATACTCATTATGAATGGAGGTTCTTATAAAGGGTATATGAAGGCAGCCCCTTCCCCACTTCTCCCTCTCTGAGTCTCTTTGGCTTTTGTTTTGTTTTTGTGTTTCAGTGGAGAGTCCTCAACTTGAGGATTCCTCTGTCTAATTTGAAGTCTTACACATTGAAAAAGTTGAGTCTGTTTGGAGAGCATCAGCAGTGGTGAAACTGATCTTCATATGTTTGATTTATTTGCAGGCAGGTACGGAATACGCCAACCACCTTTGGAATTAGGACTCTGAAGGCAGCTTTCAAGGCTCTGTCCAGTGCACAGGATTCAGAGGCAGTCTTCTCAAAACTGGACCAGAAAGATCTGGTACTTCCTAATCAGGCATCCTCATCACCACCAGCCCTGAAAAACAAGAGACCCAGAAAAGATGAAAATGAAAGCTCAGCTCCCGCTGAGGGTGGAGCTGAGCGTGAGGGTGGCTCAGACCTTCAGCCCAAGAACAAGCGCATGACAATAAGCAGATTGGTTTTGGAGGAGGACAGCCAGAGTTCTGAGCCCAGCACAGGTCTCAACTCCTCCCAGGAGGCCGTTCCAGCATCACCATCCAAGAGCATCGCTCTCAACCAACCCTGCCCTGGGGAGAAGAATCTCAAGTATGAAGACCTTCTTTGTAGCAGTTTTGGGGCTGGTTGGCGGTCCTGGTTGGTCCTGGTATTACTTCCGTGAATGAAGTAACTTTCAGCTAAGTTACTCACCACCGAGGCTTGCTGAGACTGCTAGAATGTGACTCAGGAGCGGGGAGTGACAACGTAGCTGTCCCTGCCACTTCCAAAGCCCCCCATGTAGGCTGCTCAGCATTGCACTGGGGCATGAGTGAGGATCAAGGTTTCTGAACCTCCTCCCCATCACTGCTTCTGTTTGTAGCAAACATCTGAATGCCTTGACTACTAACTATTAGTCTTTGTTAAAAGGAATCTGTTTGAATTAGGCCACATATATTTTGATCCTTATAAGAAACTGTGAATACTTAGAATTTTACACCTTTTATGAGCATTTGAGACTTGGCACATTTAGTAAATACTTACTAGTCTTCCACATCCTGCTGGGTGCATGGGACCATGGTTAGGATATAATTTTTCTCCCCACAATGACTCCCAACCTGGCTTCTGAGCTTTGTTGGCCTCTGTGCCTCTTTGTGGATCCGCCCGCCAGGCAAATGGGTCTGCTTGCTCTGGGACATACCGTTTGTTTCTATTGCTGTACTTTTGCTTGCTCTCATTCCCCACAGTGGACTGTCATCCCTCCATCATTGCTTGTCAGAACCCCACCTATCCTTTGAAGGGAAGAGAAGCTCTTGTGAAGTGCTTTCTAGGGCTAAGCACTTTCATATGTTATCTTACCAGATCTATAGTCCTCACTCTATGAGGTGATAGTTTAGCCCCTTGTATAGATGAGAAGGCTCAGGAAAGTTATTAGCTCTCCAGAAGTCACACAGCTGAAAGTGGAAAAGATGGGCTTAGAGTTTTTAAGCCAGGTTGGTCCTGACACAGAAACCCAAAGCCTGTATGCCACATACAACAAGTTGCCTCTCTTAAAACTGCCTCCTCCATGAACCCTTCCCTGGTCACTCCTGTTGTGAGTGATCCACCTCACTGATCTCCCAAAGCCATTGCCATCTCTACCACTGCTCTATTTTGTGGTTGTCTGGGGACCCCTGCTCTGGCATGCATTGTGCTGGGTGTCCGAAAGGGCAGTGGCATCTGCTAAGTGATTCCTCCTCAGGCACAGATTTGCCCTGTGTGCTTTGCTACTTACATTTGGAAGTGTGTCACTGGCTGTAAAACAGGCATAACTGACGGCAGCTCTACACACATTGTCCTCATTTGATACATGATCCATTTATTGCTCACAGAAGTACTGCAAAGTGTAGGTATCACCCTCCTGAGCAGATGAAGAAAATGGAGAGCATGGGGGGTTACAGTGGCTTTGTAAATTGGTGGGTTTGTGAAGGCTTCCTGTGTACCCACCTCTCATGTCCAGTGTATGAAGTGTGATGAGAGGTGCTCTAAAGCAGGGCTTGGCAAACTACGGCTGTTGGACCAAATCTACCTGCTGCCTGTTTTTGTAAATAAAGTTTTAATGGAACACAGCCCCCTCCCCCACATCACTTATGGATTGTCCATGGCTGCTTTCAGTGCTCTGACCATGAGTAAAGCAGTGGCGACAGAGACAGCAAGATTTGCAAAGCTGAAAGTACTATTTGGTCCTTTACGGAGAAAAGGCCTCCAGTGATCCCTGGTCTAAGTAAGGGAAGTATGTATGAGGTGCCCTGGAGGCTCAGGGGAAGAACTGCTGAGCCTGCTCAGCCAAGTTTTAGATGGAGCAAACCTTGCAAAGGAGCAAATGTTGAGCTAGCTTTTGAAGGCTGAGTAGGAGGTCATCAGGCATATTGGGGGTGAGAAGTTTCTAGGCAGTGGGAACTGCTTAGATACGGGTGAGGGAAGCCTGGCATGCTCCAGAACAGACTGCATAGTAACTCGTAGGAGAATACAGTTCCTGGGAGAGAAGGAAGGAAAAGTCTGGATGGGTAGACCAGCCAGATCTTGAGTTTACCGTATCCTGTCAGGCAGAGTTTCTCAATCTCTGTCGGACTCACAGTTACTTATGGAATGTTCATATATATATATATATATATATATATATATATATATATATATATATATATTATTCCCAGACTCCTGGCCACTGAATTAGAAGAGGCAGGACAATGCTGTATAATCTGCTTTTCTGACCATGCCCCAGGTAATTCTAATACATCCAATTGGAAGGCCTGATGAGGCATGATTGAAGGGAGCAGGGAGGCTAGAGATGCAGATGAATGGGAAGGGCCTCTGGAAGCCAGGGGCAGTGGGACACAGGAGAGAAAGTGGGATTGGGGAGACCACCTGCAGGGCAAGACCATAACTCCTAGATTTCTCTGTCTCCCCCAGCACTTTGCACATAGCAAATTTTTACTAGCTATTTACTAACCAAATAAACTGAGGATTCTTGGTTCTTGTATTTTAAGTGATGGCATCCAAAACTTCTATAAAACGCCAGCAGAGAGGGTTAACACTTCAGGCATCATGGGCCATATAAGTCCTCTGTCCCATATGGTACTTTTTTCTTAACACTTTTAAAATGTAAAACCATTCTCAGCCCAAGCCTCAAGTACAAAACCTAGGAGCCACAGACTAGGTTGCCAGCCCCCACTAGACTGGTGCTCATTAAGTTGTACCTTCATCAGTGAGAAGCACAAGGACCACTGCCCCTGCAAGTGGCCCAGCTCACCTAGGGCCACACAGCTCTGCCTGACAGGAGGACCATGATCTCAGCCCCTTCCACAGCGTAAGAAGTCAGCAGCAGCAAGCAACATAACACTGTCATCTGCAAGGGTTTCTAAGTCCCATATGGTAACTCCTGAAACATTTGTATAAGTGGTAACACTGAGGATCTAGAGGAGGAGCAGTTCCTAAGGTGACCTGTGAACACTGCAGGAAGAGGGACCAGCAGCTTAGGAGAAATGATGGACTAGCAGGGAACCTACCTTCAAGTCAGATTTATGCCAGCACTAGAATAGACAGAAACTTAAACTGTAACCCACTGGCTCTTATTTGTGAATAATAATGAACACAGTAATACCCTGAGAAGTGAAAACCTCATGTAAATGTTTTCCACTGTCCCAAGCAAACTATTTTCAAATAACCAGATGGGGGTTGTGATTGAATTTAAGAACAATGTATACAGTCTACCATTTGTCTCAGCTACTTGGCTAGGTAATTTCTTCCAAAACTTAATGGAAGTCAAGAATTTTTTCAAGCCTCTGTACTTAACGAACCAAATTACTTTTCATTACTCGTTTGCAAATACCCAGACAGCATCAAAAATCAGGTTCTTTTTCACAGGGAAGGGGATAGAAGTCTGTCTACTGTTCCTGTCAACTTTTGCAGGTTACTTTGATCTATATAAATTTTTCAAAACTTAGTTCCCATGTTTTGTAGAAGATGTGTGTTATAATTCTGAGATCACATTTGTGCCATGTTCTCTTCCCATGGCAGTTATATTACTAATCAGGTAAATATAGTTGAAATTGATGAGAAGAGGCAGAATGTAATTTTCGCTTAATAACTTGGGTTTGCATTATTTTTCAGGTGTGGAACTTTCTTTTTGTGCCTATCTCTAAGTACTTAGCGTTTGTGTTTACAGGATGGGTCCTTGTTGGCTTATTACCCTAGTCTTTGATGGCATAATTCCTTTGTGGCACTTCGATGATTCCAATATTAGTTTAGGTAGTATATCTCCAGCTCACATTTGAGTATGAGTTACAGGCTAGGTATTTGGGGCAGACAAATGAAGACATTGCTCCTGCCTTCAAGGAGTTCGTGGTTAGCAGCACATTGTGAAATGGTTGTTTGTAAAGTGGAAGCATTGTGCTATGGGACAGAGGAGCAAGGGCTTTCTGTCTGTATTAGAGTCAGTAGTTAGAAGAGGTGTTATTAAGAATAATGATTTTGAAAAATGGCTAAAAGTTCACTGGGCAGGGAAGAGATGCACAAGCAGAAGGGTCGGGATATGGAGGGGCAGGAAGGTGCAGCATTTACAGAAGGAGCAAAGCATCCTGGCTTTACTGCAAGGACAGTATGGATTTGGTGGGGCCCTTGGTAGGAAACAGCCTGGGATCAGTTCCACTGGAGTTAGGCATAGAGAATCTATCATGGAATTGAGGTGGGATGTGGTCATTTCAATTTGGCTTTAGAAGGGGAAGACTTGTGTAATGCCGGTGCAGTCTGGAGATAGGACTAGAGCATGGCCAGTAAGAAGAGGGATGCATTTGCATTGTCTAGGTTAGAAAAATGTTGAGAAATTAAGAGAACCAAAACCACCAGGTGTGGTGGAGCACACCTGTTATCCCAGCACTCAGGAGACTGAGGTAGGAGGATTACAAGCTTGAGACCAGCCTGAACTACATAGTGAGAACCTATTAAAAAAAAAAAAAAAAAAAAAGTCAAAACCAACCAGCTAACCAACCCAAAGAAGAAACCAACCAAAATTGGAAAATGAACAAATTTTGAGGGGGCTGGCCATGTATTCAGTATTGAGTTTGAGGGATGGTCCTGCAGCCTGGGGATGTTCATGTGGAGATCCCTGGCCAGCCCAGGAAGAACAGTAGATTTGGGATCAGTGTGTAGTGAACCTCAAATGAATGTTGTGAGCAAGCATAGGTCATGACATGGGTTGGGGGTGATTGGGATGAATGTTTCACATCTTATTCTCGTTCTCCCCTCAGAGTATCCAAAGGCAAGTGGAACAGCTCTAATGGTGTTGAAGAAAGAGAGACCTGGATGGAAGAAGATGAACTATTTCAAGTTCAGGGTAAGCAGCAGATTCTCCTTGGCCTCTACTTGATGCTTGTTGAAGTATAGATGCATGTAACTGTCATATGCATGTTCCAGGAGCTGCTTTCTTGAACTAGAAAATGTTTAGTAAGTTTCTGACCTCATTTTGATTCACAAAGAGTCAATTTTATGTCTTGCCATTTCCCATTAAACAGTGGAGAATATGAAAGCAACACTTTATGTGTAAAGAAAATTTCTGGTTTTATTTTAATAAATCCTAGGATATTTAATCAGAGTTGATATTCTGTCTGAAGTCCTTTAATTAGAAAAGGCTGTAAGGGTCATTCCCTGCATTTTTCCTCCCAGTGCTGGGGATCAAACCCAGGGCCTTGCACCTCCTAGGCAAGTACTCTATCACTGAGCTACATTCTTAGTCTTTTACCTTTTTTTTTTTTTTTTTTTTTGCGGTACTTGGGGGTTCAACACAGGACCTAGCACATAATTTGTAAGTGCTCTACCACTAGGCTGCACCCCTAGACCATCTTTTATTTTTCTGTCCTGAAACATGGTCTTGCTAAGTTATGCAGGCGGCCTCTGGCCTCAAGCCTGCTTCCGCTCCTGAGCGTCTGGGATTACAGCTATGAGCCACCGTGCCCAGCTTGTGCATTTCTTAAGTGAAGTGGGGGGAAAATATCTCTCTCTCTCTCTCTCTCTCTCTCTCTGTCTCTCTTTCTTTTTTCTTTTTGCAGTGCTAGGGACTTGTTCCTGCTAGGCAAGAAAGCTACTACACCCCTAACTCAAGTAAAAAAGTCTTACTAGTTTCTATACATCCATGTTTTTTTCTAAGATAAGGAACTTTCCTTTTCCCTAGGTAATACTAAATTTCATAGTATTTGCATTAGACACTCTCTCCCACCACATATTTTACATTCTAATGGAAATATCTAAGTACTACATCTTCATTTGCAGTGTTCTCAAGACTTTTGTAACATAGCACCAGTAATCCTTTGCCAATCCCCAAAGTTTTGTCCTTCAGAAGTACCTTCATTGGTCAAAATGTATTGTTGCTAGGTGTCTTCGAGTCTATCCAACTCATAGCAACCCTCTTACGGTTTTCAATGGCTGATTGTTTCTGGATTGCCTCCGGAGTGGATTGCAACATCCTTCTCCCACTAAAATGTATTGACAAGGTTAAAATCACATGGAAAATGGAGGAAGTAACATAAAAACAATTAAAAGACATTAAATATTAATTACAAGATATAAAAGTTCTAAAAAAATCCATTTCCAGTGCAGTCCAGATTTGTCATCTTTAGAAATCTCCTCTCACTCTTGTATGAAATACTTCATAATTCATGAATTTATTTATTTATTTTCATAAAAATCTGCCCCTGTAAGTATCCCTTTTCCAGAGCCATATTCCTCCACTGTTTAGGAGGCATTGCCAGGATAGTATCATCTGCAAAGGCAGACACTCTAGAAGGTTTCACACTATGCAACATTGCCTCTTTTTTTTTTTTTTTTTTTTTTTTTTGAGGCAGAATCTTGGTAGGTAGTCCAGTCAAGCCTGACTCTCTGTGTAGCGCAGGATGCCCTTGAACTTGCATCCATCCTCCTGCCTTGGTCTCCTTAGTCCTGAGATTACAGCTGTGTGCCACCACACCTGGATTACCTCTTGTAGCTTTTTAACTGGCTCCTGTTGCTTAAAATGGCAGGTCTCTTATGCTTGTATACCCTCTGGTAGCCCTCTGGCCTTTTGAAATATCATCTTGGTGCATGTGTTTTGTGGACTCATCGCTTGTCCATTGGGTGAGAAATGGAGCTTGAGCACATCTCCTTAGTTTATGTGAGTGAGACATAATGACTACCCTCTTCTTTTTTTTTTTTTTGC
>VMDO01001398.1:150041-211121 GCA_007922755.1 Pedetes capensis
TTTTTTTTTTTTTTTTTTTTTTACTTTTTGAGACAGGGTCTCGCTAAGTTATGCAGACTGCCTCTGGTCTCGAACTTGCGATCCTCCCGCCTCCGCCTCCCCAGCCGCTGAGATTACAGGCGTGCGCCACCACGCCCAGCCCCTACCCTCTTCTTTTGACTACCCTCTTCTTTTGTTTGTACCTACATAAAATGATCAACGATTTGAAATTTTTGGCATAAAGCAGTAAAACCATGTTATTTCAAAGCAGTGGTTAGCAAGGAGTTGTAAATCAGAAGTTACACAAACATGTATATGATACACATGCATGCATATATATTAAAGTTTTATTTGTTTTTTGCAATGCTGGGAATTGAACCTAGGGCCTCATGCATGCTAGGCAAGCACTCTACTACTGAGCTACATTCCCAGCCCTCAATGTTTGTGAAGTTTGAATCAAATTTTCCTTTTGAGGACATTCTGTGTTTTCCTTTTGTGGTTTGTGCAAAGAAAGTGAGCTCTAAAATGAGTCTATTTTTAATGTTTTCCAGCAGCAGCAGATGAAGACAATGCACCCGCTATAACAAGAAAGCAGGTAATCTTTCTGGTGTGAGTTTCATAGGGAAAACAGAGATGAAATAAGACCCCTCACTCATAGACAAAGACTATCTCTGTGCACCTGGTAAAAATCAAGTTATTCTGTAGAAGAAAAATCTAGGAGGACAGAGCCTAATACACTTTCTGGACCATGAAAAACATATACAGCTTTGAAGTTTGGAATACAGAGGTGGTTATTAGTTGAGAATGACAAGGCAAGACATTGAAAAATACTAAATGTCTAGATCCACAGTATTCATTTAATATCTATACCATGTTTTAAAAACATAAACCTTGCTTTGGGGTTCAGATTATTCTCCCAGGATTCCTGAGTGTACCTCATCACTGTACTGGAGACATGTGTGAAGACATGTTTTGATAAGTCTTCTGGTTTTATTTTACAGAAGTGGACGGTGGAAGAAAGCGAATGGGTCAAGGCTGGAGTGCAGAAATACGGGGAAGGAAACTGGGCTGCCATTTCTAAAAATTATCCCTTTGTTAATCGAACAGCTGTGATGATTAAGGATCGCTGGCGGACCATGAAAAAACTTGGCATGAACTGAAACAGGCTTTCATTTCCACAGGATTCACAGGAGCATGGTTCCTAACAATAGTCCCTGATAGTCTGCTGTTTCTTTCAGAAGCTGGGCTAGGATGAGAATTGTGGGCAACCTCCTTCAATGTAGAGGAGGTCGTAGGTCCACTTTATCACTGTTGGAAATCATGGAGCTAAGAAGCAAAGCCCTTGTCCTTGGCAGAGATGACAGGCACAGAGCTTGTACAGTGCCAGAATATCATTAGTGTTTCCCTTTTTTAGTGATTTGCTTAAATTTAAATCCCCAGTAATCTGTAGAACTTTCTCCTAGGAAATGGTGAAGTCTATTAGGAGCCACTTATGACTCCATGACCTGTTAAAACCAGCAATGTGAGCATTTTCTGGAGTGAACTTGTTCTGTGTTTGGCCTTCTAATGCAAACGCAAAGGAACTCCATCTGTTATGTGCCCAGGTTGATGAGAGACCAGACCTTGTGGAATCCAATTCCTTTTAAAAACTGTCTAGCCACTTGTGACATCAACCCTAAGCCTGACTGCCTTGGTATTTGCTCTTAATATGTGCTGGGCTACATCAGCAGGTTTATCTTCCACTTCTCATATGGTTGAACCAGTGTGTTTTTTGGTAAAATGGTGATTGTAGATAAGCTTAGCCCCTCCCTACCCACCAGCTCCCTTCTCAGTTCCCTTCCTTATGCTGGACTTTTAAAACTTAAAAAAAGTCCTGATTGAATATAAATGCCTAATTCCATTCTTTGTGAAATGGTTGCTTCCACCTGATTCCCCAGTCGTGCTGTGTTAGTGTCTTGCACTGGAATTCAACATTCCCTTCTTTTGTACTGTGTTGTGCTTGCTGTCTCTCTCAGACATCCTTAAAGACTGTCTTTTTAGCAAAAAAAAAACAAAAAAAAACAAAAAAAACAAAAAAATCAGTAAAGTGTTTTCTGTAATCGTTTTTTAAACTATGAGAGCTAATCATTGTCCACACTTGTAGCATTCGTCATTAAAGTCTTGCTTCTCTCAAATTTATGTAGCTGTTTAATTGCAGCACAGCATGTATTTGCAGATGGAGGTAGTAAAATGTTGGACAAACTTTGCTGAACTATGTTGATCAAGAAGCTGACATGAAACTACTGGATGTTCTAATCCTTGGACACCAAGTCAAACAGATATTGTGGAAATTTCCTATTAATTTGCTCATTTCTTCATATAACATTCTTCTGGAGACCAAAGAATTCTCCTTTCCTAACTTTTGAGTGAGTAGAAGGCAAAGTTTAAAGATATGCTAAGGATTTACAGTTTATCTTTTAATTACAATTTGGAAACTTTGCACAGCTTTATTACCTATAAACTGTGTGTCTTGGGGTTTGATACTAGTTTTTCCATCAACCAATCCCAAATGAAGCCACGGGGAGAAGGTAAGAACTGGAGCCTCTCTCCATGCAGCTGCCTTGTGGTGGTGGTTAGTTGAGTGCTCCCTTCAAACCAGATTAGTCTGTCTTTCCTTTTCTCAAACCTCACATGGTTAGAAAGCTCTCTCAGGAAATAAGGGTGAAATTGTGATGGATCCAGGGAGGCGAACTGTCCTAATCAATGTTTGTCAAACTTGAGAGCACATAGGTTGATTAACATGTTTTTCATATAACTTCAGTGTGGTTTCTATTTTAGTGCTACTGAAATGTATACAAACAGAAGTAGGCTTTGGTTTCTAAAGATTGCAGAACTTCCCATGGACAGATAGTTATTTAGCTGAAGCCAGTTGCTGGTCAGGACATGAGTAATGTTAGGACCATGGCAGCAGTGAGACTTGGCTGTTGGGTGCCTGTGCCCATGTGGTATGAGGGGGTCCCAGGCTCTGCTGCCTTCACTGTAGCAAGCCTGCCCAGAGCCACCAGGCCTCCCGAGTGCTGGGATCCCATCTAGATTTCACTGAAACTGAAGCACACTTAGCAAGTCTGTTCTCTACTTATTAGCTGTGATACTCTGAGTCAGTGTGATGAATTCTGAAGCAACTCTTTGTTCAAAAGTACTACTATGGTTTTTTAGTTTTGTTTTGCAGTACTGGGAGGTTCAACCCGGGGGCCTCACTCATGCTAGGCAAGTGCTCTACCCTTAAGCTTCTCCCCAGCCAACTCCTCCCCCTTTTTTTGAGACAGGATCTCACTAAGTTGTGTAGGCTGCCTCTGGCCTTGAATTCATGATCCTCCTGCCTCAGCCTACCAAGTTGCTGGGATTACAAACATGCACCATGATATCTGGCTGCAATTTTGTTTTTTAAGACCGTTTGAAAAAAATGGTTATAAGCCACGCACAGTAGCACACACATGTGATCCCAGCAGTGGGGAGGCTGATGCAGGATGATCAGGAGTTTGAGGCCAGTGTGGCATATGTGATGAGACTCTGGCTCAGGAAAAAAAAAATAAAAAAGGAAAAAATAATTTAGATGTCAGAATTTGAGTAACACTACCCTAGATGTTAACAGCATGAGCCCCATCAGGGCCAGCTCTACCCACTGTCAGTGTCCTCATCTCTCATACAGTAGATTACAATACCTCCCTCTAGTGCTATTATTAGGAAAAATTAAGATGTAGGTACATTTTTTAGCTTAGTACCTGTCATGAAGTCTGTGGGTGCTGAAGTCATGAATAGAAGACAGATTGAGGATTTGAGTAACAAAATAGTCTTCAAGTGGGTATTGGGTAGCTTTTTACCTCCTGTGTAGGTGCTGAAGAAGTCGTGAGTAAAAGAAAAAAAGATGGAGGGTTTGAACAATACCATCTTTAAATGGGTTATGGATAAATCAGTCAAGTGGAAGTTAACAGAATGAGGACTGTCAGTGGATGTGGTTGACCACTGTCTTTGTCGCCAGTCATAAATAAAACTTTTATATACACCTACATGCCGTGCTTTGCTCTAAGCTGTAGCACTGGGTGGGAGTCTGTTGACACAGATGTTGCTCCAAGTGTTTTATAGGCTTAGTAGGTTATCACCTAACAATTTGACATGAGTAAGAGAAATATCTCCCCACCTAACATTCGTCAATATATTCAGATGGTTGTGAATGAATTTGTCCTGTATTTAATCCCCAAACAAGAACTGAAAGATGACAGCCCGAAGAACAATGGAGTCTCTCTGATGTAGTAGATTCTAGCACTCATAAAGTGGGCTCAGTAATCCAGAGTTTTTGAGGCAAAAGCAAAAACTCTTCCTATAAGCCAAACATGGAAGGCCCATGGCAGTTCTATTATGGAATAACTATGTGTGGCCGTGAAATTGGACTAAGTGCAACTTGTGGCGTTAATGATTAGCCCAGGGGTTTTCTGAGCTACTTGGTTCCACAGGATGGCAAGCAGTTCACACGCAGAGGACTCTACAGAAAAACAACATGTCTCCTTTGTTCATTGGGGCTGGGCTGGTTCTTAGCCTAGTGATTTCTGCTAGGAGCCAGAAGACAGAGCCCCTAAGTGGCTCTGGGGACCAGTCACCTTTCTATGGAGCTGATCAACATGACTTTGCCATCACAATCCCTGCAGGAGGCACAGAATGCTTCTGGCAATTTGCCCACCAGACTGGATATCTGTATTTCAGTTATGAGGTATGCAAATTCCTCTGACTATGCTGGTTTTTTTTTTAATTTGGGGGAGGGGAGTTGTTTGTTTTTCTTTTGTAAAGTGAGTTAGGTTTTAGACCAAACCAAGGTCTTATTGTTAGGTGCTGTTGAGTCGAATCTGACTCATAGTGACCCTCATGGGGTTTTCAATGGCTGATTGCTTCAGGAGTGGATTGCCATGTCCTCTTCCCATTCTTGTGGTGCTGGAGATTGAACCCGGGTCCTCAGAGAGTGCAGCATGGCACTTATCTTTTTATGTTGTGATTCCCACCTGTTAATGAAATGGATATACATTTAAAGGGCAGCTCTCTGTGAGAATTGAATGAATAATCACCAGTGGGAACTAAAACATATGGCTTAGCCTCTCAAACTGGTAGCTGTGGAAGTGTGCTCAAAGCCATGGCACAAATAAGGTGTATCTCCCTGGAAAGGTAACTATCACCTTTATTCTGACTTGGGGATGACAGAAGAGGGAATACAATTCTAAAATATTAAAGCAATATGGATATGGTACAAAATCGAATGAAAAAGTCACATGAACTTTGGAGACTGACCCAGATTTCAAAGTTAATGGAGTTGGGAGAGGCAACATCTGTTGTCGGGCCTTTACTGGTAATTCTGGCCACCTGGAGTGTCGCTGGCTCAAGGTTTCTCTATGCAGCCAGCTAATCCTTCCCCCCACTATTACTGGAGATTGAATCCAGGGTCTTGCACATACCAGGCAAGTACTGTACTACTGAACTGTGCTCCCAGCCCCCTTCTTAAAATTTTGAGACAAGGTCTCACTAAATTGCAACAGGCTGCCTCTAGCCTTGAGCTCCTGAGTTGCTGGGATTACAAGCATGCACCACTGCACCAGGCTCCAGTCCTATTTCTTTTAGGAAGGTAAATGTGTTTGTTACTTGCCCCTTGGTCAAGTACTTTCACTCATACTGTGGATTTACACTACATTACCCAAGAATGGTGAGCTTAATAATGAAAGTTAGACATGTTTCCTTTCCTTTGTTCTTTATCTTAGGAACCTGTTAATTTTCTCATTTTTGTTCACATAGAAATAAACTATATTCTGCCGGGCGCTGTGGCGCACGCCTGTAATCCCAGCAGCTCGGGAGGCTGAGGCAGGAGGATCGCAAGTTCGAGACCAGAGGCAGTCTGTGTAATTTAGCAAGATCCTGTCTCAAAAAGTGAAAGAAAAAAAAAAGGGCCGGGGGCGCAGCTCAGTGGTCCAGCACTTGCAAAGTATGCAAGCGCGAGGCCCTGGGTTCAACCCCCAGTACTGCCAAAAAAAAAAAAAAAAAGAAAGAAAGAAACTATATTGATCTTGTTGTTGTTGTTGTTAGGTGCCGTCGAGTTGGTATTCGACTCATAGCGACCCTCATAGGGTTTTCAATGGCAGACTGTGTTTCGGAATTGCCTTGGGAGTGGACTGCCACGTCCTTCTCCCATTTTTGCAGTGCTGGGAATTGAACTCGGGACCTCAGAGACTGCGGTGCAGAGTTCTACCAACTGAGATAAATCCCAGCCCATATTGATTTTACTCCACTGTAACTTGAAAATTTATTTTAAATTAACTTAGCACTCTTTTTAATCTCTGAATTTGTATTAGGACAGCAGCTAGTAGTCAGCTCACTATAGCTTGAGCTTATCAAGATCCAGCTTGGTCACAAATGTCCCTAGAGTACCTGCTATAGGCATGAGCTCCCAAGCAGTGCACACCCAAATCTGGGACAGCATCAGGGAGCTCAAAAACTAAGCAAGTCCAGCCAAGAACTCCACAGGCAGAATTGCATACAGCAACTGATCCATGCCAGCTGTGTGGTTAGAAACATGTCTTCTTCCTCAGCATAGTGGGCAATTCTTTGTCCCACAGTTCTGTGTCTGACATTGTGGGACATTATGGGATGTTCAGTTCTCCCACAGCACCATTACTTTGACAACTAAAAAACCTCCTCGATTCTGAACTCCCTAGAAGGGGGTTGGGTTGGTGGTACCATCTCAGGCTGAAAAGTGCCATGCTGATGACCATGGGATATTAGCATTACCACCCACTAAGGAAGCAGGGCCTTTTGTCACTCTTTAATGGTATTGACAGGTTCAACGGACACTTGGGATGTCACATGACCGGCATGTTGCTGCCACCGCACACAACCCACAGGGTTTCCTCATAGATACCTCCCAGGATGTTCGGGGGCAGATTAACTTCGCTATCCAAGAGACAGGTCTGTTTTTATCCCCGTGGGTATTATAATAATCATAAATTTTTATGAAGTTGGGAAAATAATGAGAAAGTACATAGAGATGGTGAAATAGTAGGAAGAAAACTGAACCTTCAATACGAAAACCCAGTGTTCCTAAAGGCCACTGATGTCTAAGGACACAAATTGCAGTCTAATGGCAATTGAGGAGCAGGGTCTCAAGATGACTATCACAACTCCAAAATCCACAAGCTCCATTTTATCTCCCAACTGATCAGATTCTGGGAACATGACTTAAACAGAGACCATTTGTAATACAGCATTCCAATTAATAATATTTATTATAGGGTAGCACTTCTTTCTAGTCCTCAGAATACTTTGGCCAGTTACTAAAATAACATTCAGATAAAAGGAAAAGCATGGCCATGTGAGATACCCACATGCCATAACAAAACACTTCTCCAGCTAAAGAATTCCTACTGCCAGATTACCTGGGCAGCACCAGTTGGTTTTAATTGCCAACCGGGTAGACTAGAGAAAATAATATTTTCCCAACAGAAGCATCAGACAATCAGACAACTGGGTAGTGCAGGATACTTACTCAGTATCAAAGGATTTCTAGCATCTTTGGCTCCTATATGCCAATAGTGTGTTCCAATCACATTGACTTTCAAAAGCTGCCACAACTTTGTGTTCTACCCTCCGAAAAAGGGAGGTGACATGGGTGTCCTCTGTTCAAAATAGCTCTAATAGAAAACCCAAACGATGTCAGGCATGGTGGCACATACTTGTAATCCCAGCAACTTGGGAGGCAGAGGCAGAATTGCAAGTTTGAGGCCAGAGGCAGCCTGTGTAATTTAGCAAGATCTTGTCTCAAGATAAAAAATAAAAAAGGGTTTGGGCATGCAGCTTAGTGGTTGAGCACTTGCAAACTATGTATGAGGCCCCTCAGTACCAAAAAAAAAAAAAAAAAAAAAAAAAAAAAAAAAAAAAAAAAAAAAAAAAAAAAAAAAAAAAAAAAAAAAAAAAAAAAAAGAGAGAAAGAAAGAAAGAAAGAAAGAAAAGGAAAAGAAAAAAGAAAAAGAAGAAAAGGAAAAGTTAAGAGAAAAAGAAAAGAAAACCCAGACCATCAGTCACTGGACAGAACACCTTGTAGGCAATTACTCCAGTTAGGACAGTTTCTTTGATTCACAACACATCCATTTTCCCCCCCTAGTTTCAAGTTCACAATGGTGTCCCCAGCTGTAATAGTGTATAAGGAGCAGGCAAAAATTATGCTCTTAATCTCAACTCAATCTGATCCCTTAATAAGAAATGGAGGAATTACATGTTGGAAGAAAGGGAGAGAAATCATTGTTTTCTACCCATTTACTGATAATTAGCAAATTGTGATTATTAGTAATATTTAATAAAATAATTTTCATGTAAATCAGTGTCCTCTGTGTTAAAAACAGGGTCTTTGTACTTTCTAAGTTAAAAAAAGGTACTGTAGTGGCAATTTTTAAACTGGGTAAAAAACTGGGTGTGGTGGCACATGCCTGTAATCCCTATACTCGGGGAGGCTGAAGCAAGAAGATCACAAGTTTAAAGCCTACCTGGGCCACATAGTGAGACCCTGACTCAAATAAACATAATATAAAACAAAACAAAACTGGGGAACAGGTATCTCCAAGGAAATCCTAAGGCAGTGTGGGAGACCAAAGACTTGGTAATGATGTAGGAATTTCCACAGGTTTCTATCAGCTTTGTTTAAACAATGAGCAAAATCACTTCGGCTTTGTGCAAGTGTACCTCAACTTTGGAGTCTTCTACCAGGGGCCTGAGATGGACCACAAACAAAATCAAAGAAAACAACTGAACGATACTTTGGATGCAATTGAGGTAATGGAGTATTTTCTGGGAAACTACATGGGAACTGATTTTAAATTTGGAGGAAGCATTTAAAAATTATGGGAGCAGTATCTTTTGAGTGAGGGCTCATATGGGTAGAAACCAAACAGGCAAGGGGATTTGAATCCTTTAATAAGTTTTTATGACTTGGAGCTCTTGAAATTCCTCCTGTTTTAAACCAAGGACTGGCCAGGCATGGTGGTGCGTGCCTATAATCCCACCAATTTGGGAGGTGGAGGCAGGAGGATTACAAGTTCGAGACCAGAGGCAGCCTGTGTAATTGAGACCTTGGTTGGATAAAAAATGAAAAAACAGGCTGACCATGCAGCTCAGTGGTAGAGCACTTGCAAAGTATGTGTGAGGCCATGGGTTCAGCTCCCTGTACCACAGTAAACAAACCAACCAATCAAAGGCTGCAAACTAAGATTCACAAGCCAAACTTGGCCTACTGCCTATTTTTTATACAACTGAGGTATAATTTATATAGCATACAATTCACTAACAAAGTGCACGATTCAATATTTTTTTGTGTGTGGTGCTTAGGCTTTAACATAGGGCTTTGCACATGATAGGCAAGTGTTTCACCTCTGAGCTGCACCCTCAGCTTTTTTTGTTCTTTATTCTGAGACTAGGTCTCAGTAAATCCTGCCTCCGCCTCCCAAATCACTGGGATTACAAGTGTGTGCCACTATGCCCAACAATTCACTGGTTTGTGTTAAGGTTTTCATTTCTTTTCTTTCTTTTTTTTTCCTCTTTCTCTCTCTCTCTTTTTTTTTTTTTTTTTTTTTTTTTTTTTTTTTTTTTGTCAGTACTGGGGGTTGAACACAGGGCCTCACACTTCATGCTGTGCAAGTGCTGGACCACTGAGCTATAACCTCAGCCCATTTTTTACTTTTTGAGACAGTGTCTGGCTAAGTTACACGGACTGCCTCTGCTCTCGAACTTGGGTTCCTCCTGCCTCCACCTCCTGAGCCGCAGGGATTATAGGCATGCGCCACCGCACCCGGCAAGGTTTTCATTTCTGTATACCTAAAAGTGGAATTGCTGGGTCATAAGGTATTTAACTTTGTCTTGAGGTGCCAGACCAGTTCACAGAGTGGCTGAACCATTTTATGCTACCACCAGCAATTATGATGGTTCTAATTTCTACACATCCTAGTATCTGTAATTGTCTATTATAGCTGTCCTAGTGTGAAGTATCATCTTGTGGTTTGAGTTACATTTCCCTGATTGCTTGGCCCTACAGCCCAAGCATCCTGGCATCTGATCTCAACAGATCTTGGAAGCTAAGGAGGGTCTGACCTTGTTAGTATTTAGATGTGAGACCACCTGGGAATACCAGGTGCTGTAGGCTTGGGAGAAGGACCTGGCAGCCCACTCCTGAAACAGCCATCAAAAACCCTATGAATAGCTAAGAAGCATTGACAATAGTCCCAGGCATGGCACATATTGGGTAGTGTTTCATCTGTTGTACATAGGGTTGCCATGAGTCAGACCCAACATAACAGCACCTAACAATGATTACTTAAGCATTGTTTCGTGTGCTTATTGACCATTTGTATGTCTTCTTTGGGGGAAATTTCTACTCAGATACTTTGCCCAGAACTGGTGAGGTAGTTCAGTGGTAGAGTGCTTTGTCTGGGATGTACAAGGCTAGGGTTGGATCCCCAGCACTGCTAGGAAAAGAAAGAAAAAGCAAAAATGAACTGTCTTTTTATAATAGAACTGGTTGTAAGAGTTTTATTTAAACATATTTTGGATACAAATTCCTGATTAGATATATGATTTGAGGATATTTTCTCCCATTCTGTGGTATGCCTTTCTACTTTTTTGATAGTCTCCTTGGTACACAAAAGTTCAGCCTATTTTTTTTCTTTTTTTTTTTTGTACTGGAGGTTGAACCCAGGGCCTTGCGGTTGCATGCTTTGCAAGTGCTGGACCACTGAGCTACGCTACACTCTTAGCCCGTTTTTTTACCTTTTTTTTTTTTTTTTTTTTGAGACAGGGTCTCACTAAATTACACAGACTGCTTCTGGTCTCACACTTGCGATCCTTCTGCCTCTGTCTCCTGAGCTACTGGGATTACAGGCGTGCGCTACCCTGCCCGGCTTACTGCCTATTTTGTAAATGCAGGTTTTATTGGAACTCAGCCATGCTTATTTAACAATTATGCATTATCTCTGGTTGCTTTCGTGCTACAGTGGTAAGATTTGGTAGTTGTGAGACATATGGCTCATGAAACCTAAGATATTTACTATCAGGCCCTTTAATAAGGAATCTGCAAGCAGATGTCATTTAAAAGGATAATGATGTGCTGAATACATTTGCTAAATCTACAGATCTCCTGGAAGAGCTCTCTAGTTTGAACATTAAAGTTTTTCATTATTTTTAAAAAACTGGTTGGGCTGGGGGCTGGAGATATAGATCGTGGTAGAGCACTTGCCTAGCATGTATGAGGCCCTGTTTTTTTTTTTTTTTGTTTTTTGTTATTTGTTGGTTGATTGCTTGGTTTTTTCCTTAGTGCTAGTGGATCAAATCCAGTGCATGCTAGGCAAGCATACTCTTAACACTAAGGTGTATCCCCAGACCAAAAAAGACAAAAAAGGAAAACAAACAAACAAAACTTAAACAACTGTAGTCCAAAGCATTTTTAATATACAGCATAAGCGGCAATTTATCAACAGCTATAATGTTGTGTTGTTGTTAGGTGCCGTCAGTTGGTATCCAACTCATAGCAACCCCATGTACAACAGGTGAAATAGTGTTGTTACTGCTTCTCTGCTATTCATAAAGTTTTCAGGGCAGATTGTTTGCTGGGAGTGAGTTGCCAGATCCTTCTCCCAAGCCTACAGCACCTGGTGTTCCCAGGAGTCTGCCATCCAAGTACTAACCAGGCTCAACCCTGCTTAGCTTCGGAGATCTGACAGGATCGGATGCCACAGTGCTACACCTGCAGGCTATCAGCTATAATAGTATTATGTCTCTTAAAATCCTATGAGCAAGTTGCTTGACTTCTAGATAGGTTAGTGCTGGTGAGCACTGAGATGAGGATAGATGGGTAGGATCCTTTTCTCTATCTTCTCTCCTGCAGGAGAGTACGCAAAAGGTGCAGAACAATGTTTTTCATATGTGGCGCTTCTACAACTTTGCCCGGATGAGGAAAATGGCTGACCTTTTCCTTCTTCAGTCAAACTATACCTATGTGAACTGGTGGTCCACAGCCCAGAGCCTTGTTATTGTTCTTTCTGGAATCCTGCAGCTATATTTCTTAAAGCGTCTTTTTAATGTTCCAACAATTACTGACACAAAAAAGCCAAGATGTTAAGCTGACTACAGCATCCTGGCTTTTTTTCTGGGATATCAGTTTTGTCAGCTTCATAAAGTTATTGGGAATAAAACAAACCAATACTTTTGTCTATTGTGCTCATTAACAAAGCCAAAATGGCAATAAAAAAATTTTAATAGTGCTGAGATTGGCTATTTCTAAAGTGTGTACTAAATGCCAAGATCAAAATACTGTTAATCATATGGCAAGCAGTCCCTTAGCCTTCACTGACTCTACTCAGAAGTTAGCAGAAAACCTTACAAGGGAGAAGAGTTGAAAAAGATAGGACAAAAGCAAACTGGCTTACACAGAGTAACAAGTTGGCAGAGTGCCTTTTTGTAGTTGAAAATACTTTATTTTTAGAGATGTCACCTTTGAAATTAAAAATAGGTATTTTCATTGAAGAAACTGGTTTAATACAGTAAGTTTTAAAAGTTTGACTGAAATGTTATCTTTAAAAAATAATGTTAATAATTCTAAAAATAATTTTAGGTATGGGGAAGGATGAAGTACCTTTTTGTTCAGTTTAGTCAAGTAAGTATAAAGGTTCACAGGACAACAAATTTTATGAAATCAAAGTGATGAAAAAAATATTTCAGCATCCCATACAAGACTGGAAAAACGGCATATAAAAAACCATATAATTAAATTACACTCATAAGACCACATACTTAGTAATAGAAATACATAATATATGTAATACAAGAATAGCTCAGCATTTGTTCAACACCTGTCTCTTACGTTGATGATTAAGACTGCTTTTTAGTTTTATGTTGTTTTAAACAAAGCTTAAGTTGAATGATTCATCCAAGGCTGTATAGCAGGGAGTTGGCAGAAATAAGTTTGAATCCAAGTTTTTCTTCCACACCATAAAGTACTCACTGTATGGAAAAAGAGCTGAATAAATTCCACTTTATTTTAGCCAAATCTAAGTCATGGCCTATTATTCTTATGTGGCAATATCTATCTTTCATGAAATCAATAACAAAGAAAATCCACTGTGTTCTTATCATGAGTCTAAAAACAAAGTGTTATCACAGATAACAATATGCTATTCTTGTCCTCTTTCAACAATTTAGAAATTACTACTCAGAACAAGAAGCCCCTTGGTTCAAATACAAAAAAAGATTAAAACAGAGAATAGGTGTATTCTAAATAGAATACACAAAGATCTGAAGCCCATTTTTTATTTTTTTTTTATTTTTATTTTTTTTTTTTGAGATAAGGTGGTCTCAAACTTTGGATCTTCCTGTCTCAGTTTCTGGAGTCCTTGAAACCCCACTTTTGAGCCATTTCTGTTCTGTAGACATCCCAGTGTTAACAAAATTCAACACAATGGAGGCATCTGCACAGGCATAGGAAACAAAACTAGGCCCGTCTACACAGCGGTAAGTCTTTGCGATGATTTCATTTTAAGTCAACGTCTCTTCATGCCGAACATATTCTCCAATGTCTGCTTGATGAAATACCACAATCGCCATGGGGTCTACTTTCCTGCAGTCTTGTGTAGACTTTGCTGCCACCCCAAAACCCTGGGATTCAAAAGAAGAGATACTTATTCACTCAATTCATTCAGTAAGTCCATGTTGAGGGCTGGAGAATAAAGATCATGTCTTTGAGGAATTCAGAGGCTGCTTAGAAATTACTGTGTCAGGCATACTGATTGAAAACACTTCCTTCTTGAATAAGAAGGTATTTGATTATGTAATAGCTACCATCTCTACTCACCAAAGGGATGTCTGCCATGGAGTATACCACCACTCCTTGATACTGCGAAGTGTTTTCAGTGATTCGACCAAGACCAGATTTCAACACATGGTTTCCATACAGGAAGGACTGCTCAGCTCCAGGCTTTATCCACACTTTATACTGTGAGAATTAAAATCCAAGAAACAAAAACACCTAATAGTTATATCCCTGCAGGTAAGTGAGCTGCTGGTTCTGTGATTGGGGGTGGGTAGGTGAGTGGGTGGGATGGGAGGTGTGGGTGGGTGAGGATGTTGCATATTTCCTTTAAATTGTTCATCTTGCCTAAATAGAACTGCCATTAAGTTCTTTCCTGAACTCTACAAGCAATCTATCCTGTGGACAGTGTAGCAGGTTTTTCTCCTCTTTTTTTTTTTTTTTTTTTTTTTGCAGTACTGGTGGGGCTGGACCCAGGGTCTTGTGCATGCTAGGCAAGTGCTGTACTACTGACCTGCACTCCCGGCTTCTTTTGAAATTATTACTTTTAGGGATCAGTGGGTGGGAGCATGGTAGGGGAAGGGAAGGGGAAGTTAAGGTAGAGGGGGGAAAAGGGGGAAAGGAAAATCTCAAAATGTATGATGGGAAAAAATAGGAAAAAAAACATGAGAATAAAACGTTTGAATGCATATGATTTTTATTACATATTAAATGGTTTTGTAAAATGTGTAAGTTGACGAAAGTGTAACCAAAAGTGATGTAATGGTTGCATAATGGAAATAGCAAAAGTCTTATTACTCTGTATTCCATCAACATTTATAAACAAAAAAAAATTATATGTATTTTTAGGGAATGTCTTGAGGGTTTAATCCAGGGCCTCACACATACTTTCCAAGTGCTCTACTACTGAGCTGCACCCCGAGTTTTCTTTTTTTTTTTTTTAATTCTGAGACAGAATCTCACCTTGTGCAAGCTGCCTCTGGTCTTAAACTAGAGATCCTCCTGCCTCAGCCTTCTGAGTCACTGGGATTACAGGCTGGTGCCACAGTGTCTGGTATAACAGCTCTTTTCTTGGACCTCAGTATCCTTATCACAGCCACTTTGCTGTTTTCTGATCTTGAACTAGGTCTACATAGGCTTTTCTACTTTGTTGGAGAACTACACTATGCAGCTGCATGGTACTCACAACCCCATAGTCCTAATCATGTCCAAGAAGCAAGACCTACAAACATCTCCAGGTGCTGGCACTGACGCAAACACTGTCAGGGACTCCGTGGGAAGGAAGCTACCCAATGATCTGTGTTCTGACCTGGCCCTCACGCTGGACTTCATCCCCAGTAGCGAAATAAATACCTTCCCCACAAACCTTGGCATAGGGTGCAAGGTAATCCAAAGCTGTAACGTGCAACCGAAATTTGTGGGTCTTAGTGAATTTTCCGAAGCAGGTCCCCAGCGACACCAGCTTGTCCCCGGAGATATTGGCAGCCAGCTTCAGAATCTTCTCACTGAAGGGGTAGTGGGGAGGAAGGTTTCTGGTGAGGGACGCTAATGGGACTCAGGGCTCCAGCCAGGTCCACACTGCCCGCCCGGCCTCGCCTCACCTCAAGTAGTATATCCGGTCGTTGTGCAACCTGAAACAGTAAGTGCCGTCGGGTCTGTCAACCAGCAGTTGTAGATTCTCCCCGATGCTGAGGGCAAAAAGAGGACTGGATGCCGCGCCCGAATGGACTCTTTCGGGCACTGCGTCCCTACTCCACCCACGCCCCGCCGCACACACACTCCCTCGTCCCCTCCGCGCATTCCTACTATTTCGCGATCTTCTCAAACATTACACGGGTTTCCTCTTCTGTCAAAGGCCTCATCTTCTCTCAGGGTCGGATCACCGGATCCTCGTGCGCCAGTAGCCGGAAACGGAAGTCGTCAGCAGGCTGCCCGCTGGCAACCCCAAAGCCTGACTCTCTAGCCCCTTTCCAGCGGCTCCTCACGCTAGCGCCCCCTGTCCTGGAGGACGCTGGGAGAAACACGTCGGCCAGGTAAGAAATCATAGAGACAGGAAATGTATCCCAGTTACTTCCGGTCCCAAGTAAAGAGTCAGAGCCCTCACCCGTCTGGTGGGGGAGTGACGGTTCTGCCGTGGCCATGGCGGCGTCGGTGACTATCTCACCCCCGGCCACGGTCTCGGCCACGGCAGTGGCTCTCGGAGAAGTAGAGGATGAAGGGCTCCTGGCGTCGCTGTTCCGGGACCGCTTCCCCGAGGCTCAGTGGCGAGAGCGACCCGACGTGGGCCGCTACCTCCGGGAGTTGAGCGGCTCGGGGCTGGAGAGGCTGCGGCGAGAGCCAGAGCGCCTGGCTGAGGAGCGGGCACAACTGCTGCAGCAGACGCGCGACTTGGCTTTTGCCAACTACAAGACCTTCATTCGCGGCGCCGAGTGCACCGAGCGCATCCACCGCCTCTTCGGTGATGTGGAGGCGTCCCTCGGTCACCTTCTCGATCGCTTGCCTAGCTTCCAGCAGAGCTGCAGGTGCGGCAGGCCTGGTGCTAAAGGAGCTCTTAAGTGTGATGGCTGATATTTAGGGTGTTAGACACAGCTAACACTTACATGTTGTTGTTGTTGTTAGGTGCCGTCGAGTCGTGTCTTACTCATAGCGACCCTCACAGGGTTTTCAATGGCAGATTGTTTTCGGGATTGCCTTGGGAGTGGGTTGCCACGTCCTTCTCCCATTTTTACGATGCTGGGAATCGAACTCGGGACCTCAGAGACTGCAGAGCAGTGCTCTACAAACTGAGCTAAATCCCAGCCCCAACACTTATATAGCACTTACTGTATGCCAGGGTCTGCATTGTTCGCCTTATTAAGCCTTTTAAACTTTACAACAGCCTTCAAGGTAGGTACTGTAATTCTCACTTTACAAATGAGGAAGTTGAGACACAGAGAGGTTGGTGACTTGTAAAAGAACACAGCTAATAAGTTTCCAAGTCAGGATTGGAGCCCACTCACGTCCCTCCCTCTTAGGGCTTTCGTATTAAATAAAAAAAATCCGTGCAAAGGATTTATCATTGGGTCTGACATAGTTAACACTCTATAATGCTAGTTTAACGTACATGCACATTTATGTAGTTATGTACATACAACAACTTGGACCAGAGGTCATCTCCAAAATGCCCATTAATCAGAAGCTGACAAATCTTCCCATTTAAGGACATCAAAGATGATCAAAAACTCTTTTGTTTTGAGCTCTATTCTGCCTCCCTAGATCCTCAGTACAGTATCCCTAGTCCTACTGTCCAGCCTTTCATAATTCAAGTTTTTCTTTTGAGCCTTTGGATATTTGACAACAGCTTTTGTAGCTTCCATTCTGCCAAATAGGGGACTTCACAAAGCAGGTCTCTGCACTTACTATAGAGAAAAAATGGAGAAAGTAAGCTGTAGTGGGAACTATGGTTGAACAGCAACAGAGGGAGATTAAAACCTGAGGAAATTTGGGGAAAAGTTGTGGCTCACAGACTAGTCAATACTTTTTCAGGGAACTAGTAGTTGTTAGTGTCTTTTACACTTCTTACTCTGACACATTTACTTTGCATCAGGTTCTGTGTTAACAGCTTCACATGCATTCTCTTATCTGATTCTCACACCCTTATGAGGTAGATCCTATTACTATTTTACCAATAAGCAAACAGGTGCAGAGAGGTTAAGTACCTTGCCCACAGCCAGTTAGTTCTTTCACAGGACCTAGAACAACGAATCTGAAGTGTGGCAGTTCATGCACCCGGTTCTGATCCATCATTTATTAGTGGTGTGATCTTGGACAAGTTGCTTCTCTGGGATTAAGTTTCTTCCAAGTATATCAGTACTTACCCTCATGGGTTTGTGTGTGGATAAGATCATCCCAATGCCCACCCAGTTCACGGTAAGTGCTTGGTAACTAGCTAAGGTTTGGGTGCAAAGCGGTGAGGAACCAGCATTTTCCTATTTGGTTCCAGGAACTTTGTGAAGGAGGCTGAGGAAATCAGCTCCAACCGCCGGATGAACACTCTGACTCTAAACCGGCACACAGAAATCCTAGAAATCCTGGAGATCCCACAGCTCATGGATACTTGTGTCCGGAACAGCTATTATGAAGAGGCCCTGGAGCTTGCAGCTTATGTTCGCCGACTGGAAAGGAAGTATTTCTCCATCCCTGTCATCCAGGTAGCTAACTTGCTCAGAGAGCACTCAAGCTAGTGTTCTTGTAATCATTATTTCTGTGGTTGTGACTGAACCTTTAGGTAGAAACTTTGGCATGTTTCACTTCAGTTTCTGCCAGCCAAGCAGACTTGAGCAGAAAACATTCATTCATTCCTTCAGGGAGACCAGGGTTTCAAATCCATGAAAAATTGAGTTCAGGTTTAGGAGTGGGTTCAATATGGTAAAATTTAGAGGGTTCAGGTTTAAATCTTATGTGTAGATAGCAGGGCTTCAAACCAAACCCAAATCTGAACTTTGAACCCTGACCGTGTTCTAGTTCAAGCATTTAAAAAAATTTTCTGACTCCAAACCTGAACCCAAATCTAGTGAAAAATTTGGTTCAGGTTTATCTTTTAATTTTTTTAATCATTAGCTATTTAAAAAATTGAAAAAACATTGAAAAGATTTTATTTTTCTTTCTACACATACCATTAAGATTTTAAACCTGAACCCCAACCAAACCCGAATTTTCTAAATTTTAATATATCAAACCCTCACACCTGAACCCAATTTTTCATGGGTTTAAAATCCTTAAAGAAAGTGAGGTGTGGTGGTGCACACCTATAACCACAGCGACTCGGGAGATAGAAGCAGGAGGATTGCAAGTTCAAGGCCAGAGGCAGACTACATAATTTTACAAGACCCTGACTCAAAAAGTAAAAAATGGATTGGAGGTGAAGCCCAATGGTAGAGTGCTTGCAGAGTATGCACGAGGCCCTAGGTTCAGCCCCCTAGTACTGCAAAATAAAAAGCCCTGAAAGATAAAGATATTTTTGTTTGTTTGTATTCTGATATAAGGTATTACTATGTAGCATAGGCTGGCTTCAAACTTGCAGTGATCCTCCTGCCTCTGTCTTCTGAGTGCTAGAATACAGGCATGTGCCACCATGTCCAGCTTGAAAGATATATATTAATCATATGCCAGGCACTGATTGTGCTGCTGGAGATAAGGTGTGAACAAAGCAGTCAAGGCCATGGCTCAGAATTGACAGACAAATACATAATATGATCATTTCAGATAGTGGAAGTGCCTAAAGAAAATAACTCAGGGAACACAGGGTAGGAGGACAGTAGGGTGGGTTACTTTAGATAGAGTGGTCAGGAAAAGCCTTTCTAGAGAGGTAACATTTAAGCTGAGACCTAAATGATGAGAAGGAGCCAGTCACATGAAGATCTGGGGAGAAAGCAAACCAGAAAGTGGGAAGAACAAGTAGAGGGCTGAGGTGGAAGAAGTTGGAGTGTTTAAGGGAGCCAAAGGCAGCCAGTATGACTGTACTGAGCATCAGGAAGCAAGTGAAGTTGGAAAGCAGGCAGGACCTGGAGGCCATGGTGAACAATTAGAATTTTACTGATTATAATGCGAAGTCCTTGCAAGACTTTAAGCAAGAAAATTACACAACCTTGGTTAACCTGTTGTCATGAACTTTAAAAATCCACTTTATGTGTCAGGAAAGCCATGGATCTATTGGTTCGCAGTGTTCTGGGTCATGGAGTGGGTTCCAGATAATGTCTTTCCCAGTGTGTTATGATTCACTCCCTGCATTATCAGGGCATTGTGAATGAAGTGCGCCAGTCCATGCAGCTGATGCTGAGCCAGCTGATCCAGCAACTGAGGACCAGCATCCAGCTCCCTGCATGCCTCCGTGTCATTGGCTACCTGCGGCGCATGGACGTCTTCACTGAGGCTGAGCTAAGGGTAAAGTTTCTTCAAGCCCGAGATGCTTGGCTCCGCTCCATCCTGACTGCCATCCCTAATGATGATTCATATTTCCATATCACAAAAACCATCGAGGCCTGCCGAGTTCACCTCTTTGATATCATCACCCAGTACCGTGCTATCTTCTCAGATGAGGACCCCCTGCTGCCGCCTGCTGTGGGCGAGCACACCGTGAATGAGGGTGCTATCTTCCATGGCTGGGTACTGCAGAAAGTCTCACAGTTCCTGCAAGTGCTAGAGACCGACCTTTACCGTGGGATAGGTGGCCGACTAGACTCTCTGCTGGGCCAGTGCATGTACTTTGGGCTATCCTTCAGCAGGGTTGGGGCTGATTTCCGGGGCCAGTTGGCTCCTGTTTTCCAGCAAGTGGCCATCACCACTTTCCAGAAAGCAATTCAGGAAGCAGTGGAGAAATTCCAGGATGAAATGAACTCCTACACCCTCATCTCAGCTCCAGCCATCCTGGGCAGCAGTAACTTGCCTGCTGCTGTGCCAGCCACACAGCCAGGGACACTGCAGCCACCTATGGTACTTTTAGACTTCCCACCCCTCGCCTGCTTCCTGAACAATATTCTGGTTGCTTTTAATGATCTCCGTCTCTGCTGCCCTGTGGCCCTGGCTCAGGATGTGACTGCAGCTTTGGAGGATGCTCTAGCCAAGGTGAGCACATTCACTGGCTTTCTACTGCCCTGTGCTTTCCTTTTTTGGGAGCGGGGCTGAGGGCTCTATCATTGAGCTGCACCCCCAGACCAATTTTTTACTTTATGAGACAAGGTCTAGCTAAATTACACAGGCTACCTCTGACCTCGAACTTGTGATCTTTCTGCCTCTGCTTCCCAAGCTGCTGGGATTACAGGTGTGTACCACCACTTTCTGGCTACCCTGTGCTGCCTTTAGTAAGAGGGCCAGACTTTTGTAGTGAACCACTCCATATGATCATGGTACCTGCTGACTTAAAGGTGTTTAATGTGGTTTTAGAGGAGTTTCTTTCTTTCTTTCTTTTTTTTCCTTTTTGAGACAGGGTCTTGCTGTGTAGCCCAGGCTGGCCTTGAATTTGCATTAATCCTCTTGCCTTAGTCTCCCAAGTGCTGGGATTATAGGTGTGTGCCAGGATGCGTGGCTGTTTTAAAGTCTTTCTTTTCTCTCTTTCTTTTCTTTCTTTTCTTTTTTTTTTTTTTTTTTGTACTGGCGTGCTGAGGCCAGGGCCTGGTGCAGACTTCACAAGTGCTCTTCCACTAAGCTGCACCCCTAGCCCCTTTTCTGTTTTTTATCTTGAGACTGAGTTTCACTTAGTTACACAGGCTGTCTCTGTCCTCAAACTCATGACCCTCCTGCCTCTTCCTCCCAAGTCACTGGGACCACAGGCATGTGCCATTGCACCCAGCGTTTTAGAGGTTTTTCTACTTGAGATTCTCTGGTTAGTCACCTCTTCATGGGGATGACCTAGAACAATCCACGAAGTGGCTCACTTGTGGTAGATTTAGTAATGTATTTGTATTATATTGCTTTATAACAAATTCTCACATACTTAGCAGCTTACAAGAGTATGTTTATTTTCACCTAGTTTCCATGGGTTAGGAATCCCGGTGCAGTGTCCCTGGGTCCTCTGCTCAGGGTCTCACAAAGTTGCATTCAAGGTGTTGTCCAGTCCTTGGTGTCATCTGGAGCTCAGGGCTCCTTTCAGGCTCATTCCAGATAGCAGGTTTCATTCAGTGCAGTTGCAGGAGTAAGGCCCTCAGCTCCTAGAGGCTGTCCCCTCCCCAGACAGCTCACAAAATGGCTGTTTCTTCCTCCAGGCCAGCAGAAGAGTATATCCTCTGTATAACTTATTACTTTTATTTATTTATTGACAGGGTCTTGCTTGGTAGCCCAGGCTGGCCTGGAACATGCTATGCAGACCACACTGGTGTCCTCTGTATAATTTATGATGTTTCTCCATTAGCACTGGAAACTATGCCAGTAACAAAACAAGTTGGGTCATAAATGCATCAATGAAGTGACAGAATTGTGAAGACTGATCACAATTCTGAGTTGCAAGAAGACAGTGATATAAAATGACTTTCTTCATGAAAACTTGAGAGCTACACATTTGTGGTTCATTTCACATACTGAATATTGATAGATTGCCCCAGTGATTGTTGGTGCCCTTGTCTTGTTGTTGTTGTTAGGTGCCGTCTAGTTGTGTCCAACTCATAGTGACCTTCATTGGGTTTTCAATGGTTGTTTCGGGATTGCTTTGGGAGTGGAGTGCCAGGTCCTTCTCCTATTTTTGCAGGGGTGGCGATTAAACCAAGGACCGCAGAGAGTGCAGTGCAGCACTCTACCAACTGAGCTAAACCCCAGTCCCCCTTGTCTTGTAGGTAACCAAAATAATCCTGGCCTTCCATCGTGCGGAAGAGGCTGCCTTCAGTAGTGGGGAGAAAGAGCTCTTCGTCCAGTTCTGCACCGTCTTCCTTGAGGACCTTGTGCCTTATTTAAATCGCTGTCTTCAAGTCCTTTTTCCACCAGCTCAGATAGCACAGACTTTAGGTAAGAGAAAAAAGAGGATATTTATTTACTTATTTATTTATTTTTTGCAGTCCTTGGGGGTCTCGCACGAACTTTGCAAGAGCTCTGCCTCTGGGCTATACCCGTAGCCCATTTTTATTTTTTGAGTTAGGGTCTCACTAAGTTACACAGGCTGCCTCTGTTCTTGACCTTGTGATCCTCCTGCCTCCTCCTCCTCCTGAGTCGCTGGGGTTATAGGTGTGCAACCCATGCCTGGCTGATAAAAGATTTTTTAAACTGCTTTACCAGATAGGTAATTCAGATAACTAAATATGTCACCCATTTGTATACATCAGTGTTTTTTTAGTAAACATACAGAGGTGTGCAACCATTACCAGCATTCAGTTTCAGAACATTTCTGACACTCTCAAAAGATCCCTCATCTGGTAGTCATCTCTGAATTGCACCCTTAGCCCCTGGCAGTCTCCTTTGTGTTGCTATAGATCTTTTTCTGGATACTTTATAGAAACAAAATCACATGTGATTATATCTGCATAAGTGGAAGAAGCCAGTCACAAAAGAATCACCCTTATGATTCCTTTTATATGAAATGTCCAGAAAAGCAGTTTTAAAAATATTTTTCCAGCTGGGTGTGGTGGCGCACGCCTGTAATCCCAGCGGCTTGGAAGGCGGAGGCAGGAGGATCGCAAGTTCGAGACCAGAGGCAGTCTGCGTAATTTAGTGAGACCCTGTCTCAAATAAACTAAAAAAATGGGCCGAGGGCGCAGCTCAGTGGTCCAGCACTTGCAGAGCATGCAGGCGTGAGGCCCTGGGTTCAACCCCCAGTACTGCAAAAAAAAAAAAAAAATTCCCAGCCTGGTGCGGTGTCACACACCTGTAATTCCAGCGACTGGAGGCAGAGGCAGGTGCTTGCTTTCTCTTCCCTCATGGAATGAGGATGGTTGGGTGAGGCAGGCACAACTCCCCAGAGGACAGTGGGTCAATGATCACAGTGGCTAAGGGTGGCTCCTGGCTCCACCCTCGTCCGCTGTGCTGCTCCACGTTACCTTCCTGTCCTTTATCTCAAAGCTGGTCTTTGCTGTGTTGAAACGTAATTGTGCCTTCTTTCCCGAGTGATTTTTTTTCCCTATGACCTCTGTATTGAATTTTATTAATGACGTTTTTTTTCCATTTGGTTCTCCCTACCATCTGGGTCAGGCATTCCGCCCACCCAGCTCTCCAAGTATGGAAACCTTGGGCATGTGAACATCAGCGTCATCCAGGAGCCTCTCGCCTCCGTCCTGCCTAAGAGAGAGATGGTCTTCTCCCTCGATGACCAGGAGCTAGTGTCCGAACTCGCGGCCCCAGCGCCGGAGCCTCCTGCGGAGGAGCCAAGCTCGGAGCCCTCAGCCGCGGCCTCCCCTGAGGGCGGGCTGGAGGATGGGGAGCCGCCGCAGGCCGAGCCGCCCAGTGACGGCCAGTAGTTAGTGTTCCCTCCGCCCAGGACGAAGAGCGGCGCCACGGGCGTGGGGGCCAGGGCAGCTCGGAGGAGGGTGCGGAGGTGTTCACGGGGGACAGTCTGGCGGGAGCTTCCCGGTTACTCTAACTAAACAATAAAGCTGACCAATCGTCACCGCCTCGCTCCTGTGCTCTTACTGACGTCGATCCCCGGAAGGCGCGCGGGAACTACGCTTCCCGGCGTTCCTAGCGCTAAGCGGCGGGGAGGAAACGGCGGTTACACGCTGGCGCGCACCATGGGCTGGCTATGGGGTGGGCCGCTGCTGCGGGCGGGGGGCCGCGTGGGGCCAGTCCGGCTGTGGCGGGAACAGGCGCGGGCCTGGGGCTCCGCAGCGGCCGCGGATGGCTTGGAGGCCCCCGCGCGCCCGCGCTCCTACTGGCGCTACGTGAGGCGTCTGGTGCTGGGAGCGCCGCAGCCGCCGTACCTGCACGTGTGCCAGGTCGGGGACCCAGCCTTGCGGGCCGTGGCAGCCCCGGTGGAGCCGACGCAGCTGGCAGGGCCCGAGCTGCAGCGGCTGGTGCAGCGGCTGGTGCAGGTGATGCGGCGCCGGGGTTGCGTGGGCCTGAGCGCGCCGCAGCTGGGCGTCCCGCTGCAGGTGCTGGCCCTGGAGTTCCCTGAGGCGCTCTTCCGCGCTTGCGCGCCCCGCCTGCGCGAGCTCCGCCAGATGGAGCCCTTCCCGCTGCGCGTGCTCGTGAACCCCAGTCTGCAGGTTCTGGACAGCCGCCTGGTCACTTTCCCTGAGGGTTGCGAGAGCGTCGCTGGCTTCCTGGCTTGTGTACCCCGCTTCCAGGCCGTGCAGATTTCAGGTGCGGGCGGCTACATAGCCGCGTACTCTGGCCCCCTTACCAAGGCGGAAGCCTGGAAGCCTCGAAACGGTTTCCGCAAAGCTCCCGCGAGAGCGTAGACGCGTTGATGGTTCCTTTGCAGAGCCTCCCGCGGGAGCGAAGCAGGACCCAGGAGCGCCCGGGACTCAAGGCTCACAGACTGGTGGGGAAGGAGGCTCCTCATAGGGCAGAGCCTGCTCACTAGGACGCGATGTGTCTGCTGTGGATCGGGGAGTGCCCTCTTTTCGGCTGCCAGCTCCCGTCCTAGCCTCTGCTTCATGCTCAGTCTCTTCCTCTCTCTAGCGCGCACACACTCTGGCTCCAGTTTATGTTATGGTCGGGTTGGAGAACTGGAATCCAGCATTGTTCAGTGGAATGGCGATAAAGCCATTCCACATCTGTCGTATCACAGATGTTTTGTGGGATGTGAGTCTCGGGTGGGATTGGGATGATTGTTACTCTTGCAAGCCATTTGGTCCAAGAGGATCAGGTCAGTCGTGTACTTTTTTTTTTTTTTTTTTTTTTGGCGGTATTTGGAGGTCGAACTCAGGGCCTCACGCATGCTTTGCAAGTGCTCTACCACTGAGCTGCACTCCCAAACCATTTTTAATTTTCTGTCTTGAGACAGGGTCTTGCTAAATTATGCAGGCTGCCTGTGGCCTTCAACCTGCGATCCTCCTGCCTCCGCCTTCCGAGTCGCTGGGATTATAGGAATGGACCACCGCGCCCGGCTTCTGTCCCTTTATTTTCTGGTGCTCCAGGCTGAAATACATGACAGGAAGCAACACTTGAGTAGTGAGAGGAGTGGCCAGAAGGGAAGCACCTCGGCAAGAGAATTTCAGTCCTGGGCCCATAGTGAGCCCAACCACCCAATTAGTTGAGTGGGGAAGCAGGCTGAACACTTGGTAATGAGCCCAGTTGAGGCAGCTTTTCTAGGAGGGATAGGGGCTGCTGTCTATATTTGCTCTCTCATGTTGACTTTTGTAAATAGGAAAGGCTAGGACACCAGGCATGATGCCTTCTGTACCTCCTCATCTCAGCTAGCCTGTAACTTCCTCTGCAGGTCTGAACCCAAGAGGAGAGCCAGTGCTGTGGCAGGCCAGTGGGTGGACAGCACGCATCATCCAGCATGAGATGGACCACTTGCAGGGCTGCCTGTTCATTGACAAAATGGACAGCAAAACATTTACAGATGTCCACTGGATGGAGGTAAATGACTGAACCTTTTTGTGCTGGGGCTGAGAATCTGGAAAACCAAGGTGCAGACACTGCAGCTTGACCTGGGCACATTGTGGCTACACCTTGGAATTGGGTCAGACCTGACAGAAAACGTGAACTGGCAACATGCTGGACCCAGTTGGAGGAAGATGGTAGGAAATGTTTGCCTCAAAGTCACCTTTGGACAGATGATGCTATAACTTGTGGACAAATATGCCCCCTGAAGAAGTGGACATTTTCTGATGTACAGAGAAGTGGGGCAAGTAAATAACATTCTCAGTAGAGGCAATTTCATGAGATCTGTATAACCTACTCCGAAAGCCAAGACTTGACTGTAATGTAGCCCCTGTTGTTGTTGTTAGGTGCATTGAGTCGGTATCCCGACTCATAGCGACCCTCTGTACAACAGGGGAAACACTATTGTCAGTGCTTCTCTGCTGTTCATAGGGTTTTCAATGACAGATTGATTTTTTTTTTTTTTTTTTTGGAAAGGGGTTGCCAGGTCTTCTCCCAAGCCTACAGCTTCTGGTGTTCCCAGGCGGTCTCCCATCCAGGTACTAACCAGGCCCGACCCTGCTTCCAAGATCTGACAGGATCGGATGCCACAGGGCTACAGCTGCAGGCAATGTAGCCCCTAGATGATCTGAAAGCTGTATTTAAAAGTACAGATAAGGCTGTGGCTGGCCGGCTTCCCTGAATTTTTTTTTTTTTTTTTTTCCTTTCTTTCTTTTTTTTTTTTTAACAGAGGGCTTATGTGTAGTTTGCCTTTGACACCAATTGCTTATAGAAGTAAAACACAGCACAAAGTGATGCCAGTTCAAGGAAGTTTAATGATAGTATTAACGTAAATAAATACCCACACATTTTAATAAGTTCAGATAAAGTTCAGGTTTCCACCTTTTGTCTGCCACCTTTAACAAACCTAGGGAAGATTTTGTGCTGAGATCTCTTGGGCATCTGGTACTTGGCTTATTCTTTGGGTGGAAGCCTTGGAGCAGGGCTGGAAGCAATGAGTCCCGTTCTGTCACAATTAGGACAGAAATAGAACTGGTGTTTGGTGGTCACCATGCTTATTTGGAGGGGAAAAAAGTCATATTGACTAGTGTTTAGCTTTAAGAAGTGAGAGGTTGGTCAAGAGGTGAAGGAACTCTGGGAGTATTACCTCATTTTTTATGTTGAGGTTTCAGAAGCATGTATTCTCTCCCTCCCTCCCAACCCCCCAGTGCTAGAAGCAAACCTAGGGCCTTGTACATGCTAAGCACATACTCTACCACTGAGCTATGTCCACAGCCCCTGCAGCAAGTATTCTTGCAAAACAAAATCCTTTTTATCAAAGTACACAAGTGATACAAAGTCCAGTACGTTGTTCAGAAAATGTTGAGTTTTTTTGGAACTGGAGGCTGAACTCGGGGCCTTGCTCATACTTATTGTTTTGAGACAGGGTCTCACTAAGTTACACAGGCTCCCTATGGCCTTGAACCTGTGATGCTCCTGCCTCTGCTTCCTGAGTCACTGGGATTACAGGTGTGCGCTACCATACCTGGTCCCTTAAGTCGTCTTCTCCTTTTTTTTTTTTTTTTTAATTCCTGATTTTTAGAATTTTTGGGGTTATGAGAGAGGGTTTGGCTGTGTAGCCCAGGCTGGCCTCAAACTTGTAATCCCCCAGTCTCCGCCTCCCTGGTGCTGAGGAGTACAGGCATGTGCCACCATGACCAGCTGAGAAAAAGTGTTTTAAACAGAGGTTACTTATTTTAAAAAGCTTGGGAAAGACCCACGCTCCCCTTTGGCCTCTGGGAGGCTCTTGAGACCAAACAGAGCAGGCTCAAGGTACAGTCAGTTTGGAATCGTGACAAAGCACTGCCCCAAAGTTAGAGACTCAGCCACTGGGGAGTTTGTAGAAAGCACTTGTTTATACTGAAAACATGGATCTTTATGAAAGTTAGAATTCAGTGAGCCTCAGTTCACTTGGATGGTGTTTACAAGCTCCTGCAGAGAAGCATCTCAACATTCTGGTGCGTTCTTACAATCTTCAGGGGTTTGGTGCCCTTTGTGATGCCTTTGTAAGGTTGATTCAGGAGCAATAAATCCTTGCACTTCCAATAAAGAAAATTTCTTCCACATAAGGTGGGTATCAGCCACAAAAACAACACACATATACACCAGCATCTCAAACTAAGGGAAAGTTTTAGAAACCAACTTTCACAGTGAAAGCCAATGTAGACAGTTTAGACCAGAATCCCCTGGTAGAGAAGTGTCTTTCAGATGTATTTGAGAAGAAATTCCTATACACATATTGGCAGGTTTACCATAGCTGATGTTGGATCACGTGCTGGCAGCCCAAGGCCACTGCTTTAGTCCTGGGTTAGTTCAGCATCAGTGTTTCCTGTTGCTGATCACAGAGAAAGACAAATAGAAAGGCAGGTGTCTGTGAACACTAGAGCCATGATGGTCTCCTAAAGTTTTATACATGTGACTGCTTAAGGTATTTAGGCAGTAGAAATGAAGAAGCACATAAAAGCAGGAGCAGGGCCTTCTGACTCATGTAAGATAACTGGAAAAATAATTTTTGAAAACACCCAACTAGTTGAAGTGAAGCTGTACAGATGGGGCAGTTTCCTATCCTGATTTTTATTCTAGAATTTATAAACTAGTGCGGAAGATAAGATCTAAGTTCTCCCAAGTGACAAAGATCCCAGTTACAGTTGCTGCAGAAATGTCATCTGGAAGTTTGCTGATGCTCCAGGTAAAGTAGGGGGTAGAATTGGGTGGAGGTACCTAACCCACCAGCACTGGAGAACACCCCTGGAGTCCAACTTTCTAGCCATTGATCAAAAGATCAAACCAGGTGCAGTGACACATGCCTATAATCCCAGCAACTCAGGAAACGGAGGCAGGGAATGCACAAATTTGAGGCCAAAGGGCTGCATGTGTAACTTAGTGAGACCCTGATTCAAGATCATAAATAAAAGGAGCAGCTGTGGCTTGGTGATAGAGCACTCACTTAGCATGTGCAAGGGCCTGAGTTCAACCCCTAGTACTGCTTTAAAAAAAAAAAAAAAAAAACTCAGCAGCCATTCCCAGAGCAAAGATACCACAGTGCAAGGCCAACATGATCTAAGAGTTGGCCACAGAATCAGCTCTGGCTCATTCACATTTTAGGGTCATGAAATTCGGGGAGAGGGTGTAGCTCACCGGTAGAGTGGTGCCTAGCACATGTGAGGGCCTGGGTTCAATCCCCAGCACCAATAAACTATAGAGGGATAACCATTCGGGGAGAAAAAAGGCTAATGCACCCACACACTCCATAGTCTACAAGCTTTATTTCCTATGCCAGTCCTGTTATGTTGCACGAGGGATAGACGGCCTCTACTGTGTCTGCTCCATGCCACACAGCATTTCCAAGGCTGTCTCTCAGGGGTCACCAATTCCAGTGGATGCCTGGCAGGCAACATAGATAAATGCAGATGAGGGAGCCCTTTTGAGCAGGGCAGCCCCTGCTCAGTAGCAGCCGATAAACTGCATCATGAGGAGGCAGGCCCAGCATTACCTACCCTAATCTTCCAGAAGCCAAAAATGCAAGCTTTTGGTCAATTCTTTATTTGGAAGCAGACCAAACCAAACAGCTGTGGGCCATCTGTGGCCCACAGGCTTCTTAGTTTGCAATCTCTGATCTGGACACTGGACAACAGGAAGAGCTGTCCAAGTTCGCCAACCCAAACATCTCAGTCCTAGGGTAAAGGAGCCTTGCCACCTGATTGGAGAGCAGGCCTGAGAACTGTGGCAGGTGGTGAGCAGTCCAGCTTCCTACTCTGCTGAAGAAAGGAGAGGAGGGTCTTGCTGGAAGCAAGTGAGGCCTTCAGAGAGCCCCAGACAAGAGTCAAAGATGAGATCACTCTGGTGGCTCAAGGGAAAAGGATTTATTAGACCATATCCAGGACAGGGACCCAGGGGCAGAGGCTGAGTTCAATGTTCTCACACCCAGTGGAAGAAAAGGCAGTGGTGAAGACCGGCCGACTGCCTTCTCTCCTGATCGAAACAGCATTGTGCTCACAGAAACCATCTCCTCTTGCAAGAAAGACCAGGGGCCCTAGAGGCAAACCTAGCGAGGTGGGATGGCTTTTCTTATTCTCCGTCAGTCGGCTCCGAAGAGCCAAACTTGGGCAGAAAAGGAGCGGGGGGAAGGGGCCTGGTGGCTCCCACTCCTTGATGCTTCCAGGTGATTTTCTCTTTATTTATAAACAAGACAGAAATCAAAGCAGCATTAATTTAGGGGAACAAAAAAGTTAAAAAATAAAAACAGTAAAATGAACAGGGCAAGGAATTGGTGAGCATCCAGGAGAGAGGAGTAAGAAGAACCAGTATCCATTGTGTGCTGAATGCGCAGCAGAGCGTCTCTGCAGCTTTGGAGGCCCTTTCTTCTTGCTCCAGGCTGGCACATGGACACCAAGGGGACGTTATAGTGACTTCAGGATGAGCCCTGGAGCCCCGTCTGGCCGCCAATGTAGAAAGAGCCGTGGATTTGCCCCAATCAATCTCTCACCTTCACCATCAGCCACATGAAGCAGCTTTTAACTTTCCTGTCCAAAGTCCTCTGAGAATTTCTTCACTTTCAGGAGGTCGTCTGCATTCACTGTGGGCCGGGTGGTGGCCAAAGAGCGGAGCATGTCCGACTGCAAAGGCAACAGCATGCCACTGAGAAGAGCCAGATTCCACATCCTTGGCCTCCCTTCCTCACACAGCTGTGCTGTCTAGGGTGGCAAGAGGTCTGCCTCCAAGGTCACCCCCCCACCTCCCTAGCAGAACTCTCTGCAGTTGCCTCGCTTGAATCTGCCTTCAGCTATCATTTCTAGATAGTATCTGAAAATAACTGAGCTCTAGTCTAACAATCCCCATCAGTTGCTTCCTTAACTGCATGCCCCCCACACCAACCACAGCACAGACACCTGCCAGGACAGAACAGGTACCACAACTGGCAGGAGAGGCCTAGACTACTTGAGCAAGAGGCTGCCTTCAACACTGCATCCAACCAAACCACACTAACATACTGTTACCAGCTCCTTCTGGACCAAATAAATAAAACCCTTAGCACAAGAGTCACACTATCTAGACCTTATGCTTCCTACTGAAGAATATAAAGTGCTAATGCCACTGCTTCTGTCCTGGGCCCCCACTAAGTCATGACAGGCACCTCAACTACCCATACCTGCAAAGGCCACTCTGTTTTGGAGGGCCATCACAGGTGAGAACACAGAAGGTCCTTTTTTTTTTGTAACGCTGGAGATGGAACCCCAGGCCGTGTGCATGCTAGGCAGGTGCTCTAGCACGGAGCTATAGCCCCAACTGAGAAGCTTGTTTTACTCTTGGACTTGGGGCCCCCCAGTTTTCTGGGTTCTGTGTGGTCCTCTCTCCCAGGTGGTCACTTACCATGCAAACCACAGGCTCTAAGAGTTTGTCACCAGGGACATCCATCCAAGTCATCTCTATGGCCCCTGGGTCGCCAGGCGAGCACGGGGTCAGGAGGTCATCAATCACAACACTAGGGTTAGTGCGGGAAGGGCCACAGACCTGAAACCAAGTGGGAGTTTGACAGACTGGTGTAGTTGCCCTCAATATTAGGGGATGGCAGAACACCTCAGATTTCTAAGGATATTCTAAAGACAAGGGAATGGTAAGGGTTCCAGGGAATGGAAGGATGGGCTCTTTCAAAAACTCTGAGCAAAGTGACTCCAAGTCTGGTTTAAGAGGCTCATTGACAGTGTGCCCTTCCAGCCACTGGCCTCCAGAATCTCAGTGCGTAGCTCCAAATGCCTTACATTCCTCATAAACACCATTAAGTCTCATCACAAATGCAGTCGCCACAAAAATGTTCTTCCCCCTCACGTCCACTGGGCTGGCAAAACACCCGCCAAATATCCCAAGACTCCTTCTCTCACCTCCTTCAACTCGGTTCAAATGTCACACCAGTCTGTCCTGTCTTTTGACAGTGCAACCTGCCTACCCCTCCAAACCTCTGGAATTCCTGGTCTCCCTTCCCCTGCTCCAGCTTCTCCTCACCATTCTCTAAGGAACTGGCATTTCTCCTATTTGTCTGTCTTCTCCACTTGAAGGGGAACTCCTAAGCAGGCATGTGGTTTTGTCTACCGTGGTCACTCTTGTTTCCCCAGGATGCAGGACCGTGCCAGGCCCACACCAGAACCCACAGCAGACATTTAACAAAGACCTGCTGAATGAGTGAGTCCTTACACTTGGTAAGGTTACATCTGGCACTTTTCAAGCATTTACTTGGTGTCCACTCTACCCACAAGCAGAGTGCTGGCTGAGGAGGCTGCAGAGTTGCGAAGGTGCTGCCCCATCCTCTGGTTTCGCACAACTGGAGAGGGTCACACTCAGGCAAGAACTGCAGGGAAGGAGAGAGGTGCAGCCCTACCTCTGCAGCCAAAGGGTGTGCTTGGTTCTCCAGGAGACACAGACTGTCTCCTGAGCAGCTAGGGAGGGGGAGCAGGTAGCTGGCAAAGCAAAGTGATACTCCCCATTCTGGTGACACTATCTAGCAACTGCTGCCCACTCACCTTCTTAAAGTGTGTTGCTGACTGTACTTTTCTGACGGGCTGCATTAGAGAGTCCCGCACGATGATGCTGATGTCTGCGCCCGAGTAGCCTTCTGTCTTTCGGGCCAGCTCATGGATGTTGGCGTCCGTAAGGTTGTGGGGAGTGCTTCCCAGATGCAACCGGAACATCTGGGCACGGGCAGCTTCCTCCGGCAATGGGATGTAAATGCGCTTTTCAAACCTAGAGAGCCACATACAAGGCAAGGTGTGAGAGCCAACTGCAGAATGGTGATAATGGAAGAAGCAGTGTCCAGGCTCCAGAAGCCAGGTTCACTAAGGGTCCTGTTCAACATGCAGACCTGGGAGAACTCCACAGAAATGGGGTCAGGCTGCACCCACGGGCTGTCAGCCACAGGCTGACCATGGCTGGTGGAAGACTTTGCCCTCCTCACCCAGGGAAGACTTACCTCCTTCTAATGGCTGAATCCAACACCCAAGGGATGTTTGTGGCACCAAGAACGAGAGTCCCATCATTGTTATTCCCCACCCCTGCAGAGAAAGGGAGACTAAGACTGACTCTGAGGACACCTTCAGGGGTCAGTCACAACTTGTGGGATGGACCCCCAGGGCTTGGTGCTGCCACTGGACGGGGCCAAACTTAAACTAAACCGCCTCCTGGTCTGGCATTGCTGGGGTGAAGAGACCTTGAGTGCCACCTGCCCCAGGAGGGGCAGAGTAGCCACATGGCAAAGGCCTCAGGAACCTCTAAAGTCCATGTAAGGCCCGAGGAGGTAGCACTGAGAAGTGCTTCCCCTTCACTCTGAGGACAGTCAAGTCCCGCCACAGCAAATAGTGAAGCCTGGGTTGGATTTAGGTGGGGTGACAAATGAAGGGGGCCTCAGCACTGGCGTGTACCTTGCATCTGGACCAAGAACTCTGTTTTGATCCTTCGGGCAGCCTCACTCTCATTTTCATTTCGGGACCCACAGAGGGAATCCACCTCATCAATGAAGATGATGGAGGGCTTGTGCTGCCTGGCCAGCTCAAAGAGGTTCTTCACGAGCCTGTGAGGGTGAGAAAGGCGTTAGGACCTGGATGCTCCTAGATGCGCCCACCCAGCGTCCCAGTCATCACTTCTCCCCTTCCCACAGGGAGGCTGAACAGTGGGGACAAGGAAAATGGTGGTGACAAGTTTTTTGGCAGCAGTGTACCAAGAGGAAGAGCACACCTCGGCATCAGCCTCAAGTCCTAGGAGCCCCATTCATTAGCTCTGGACTTAGGACAAACTTCCTGTCCTCTGAGCCTGTTCCATCATCTGCAAAATGGGAGTCAGGATGAGGAGCATGCTAACTACATAAGATACCCTATTAGGGGGGGATACTCAGCTGATATACAATTATAGTTAATTCTTTTTCTTTTTCCTTTTTTTTTTTTTTTTTGAGACAGGATCTTGCTATGTATCCTAGGCTGGACTCAAACTCACGATCTTCCTGCCTCCATCTTCTCAATGCTGCAATTATAGACATGTGCTACCACGCCTGGCTCTTCTTTCCCTTCTTGAGTACATTGCCTCTCCCCAGTTCCCTTCCAGTTTCACCTGTGTGGCAGGATAGTATCCCAATTGAGAAGCTAGCAAGATTTTACTCTCCTGGCTACTCTCCTTAAATACCAAATAGCAGCTACTCTGGGAGGTGACTCCAAGGTTCAGGGAAGCTAGACCACCAACAGCTGCCAGGGCTGCCAACCGAGCACAGCCTGATTGCTGACTTACTTCTCACTCTCCCCCAACCACTTAGACATCAAATCTGAGGAGGACACAGAGAAGAAGGTGGAGTTGTTGGCCTCTGTTGCCACAGCTTTGGCCAGATAGGATTTCCCTGTGCCAGGGGGTCCAAAGAGCAGTATCCCTCGCCAAGGGATACGCTTGCCTGCAATAAAGAACAAGCTGATTGGGCAAAGGGAACAAAGAAAGCAGAGGGTCTTTAGTCACTATAAAATAAGAAAGAGAAAGTTCTATAAATCAACTGATTCTAGGAGCAAAGGAGTGAAGGGAGCTAAATACCTACTGGGAGCTAAGTCCTCACCCTAGTTTATGACCCATGTCCTTGCCAAGCAACATTGGCTGGCACTGGTTCCTCACTCTGCCCACCCATAAGGATGGTCTACTCAAAATTCTAGTCACAAAAGTGTTTTTGACATGAGCAAGAAGCCAAAGAGTAAGGGCTGGGAGTGTAGCTCAGCGGTAGAGTGCTCGGGTGCTCACCTAGCATGTGCCAAGGCCCTGGGTTTCATCCCCAGCAGTGCAAAAAAAAAAAAAAAAAAAAAACACCAAGGAGTAGGTGACCATGGTGAGCAGGCCCCTGGGGCCTGTCTTGACAGAGCAAATGATAAGACCAGGCTGTGCCCTCTGTGGGCTAAGGTTGCTGAGGCCATAACAACATCTGCTTTGGGACATTTCCAAGTGGGGAGCTCCAAGCTGGCTCCCTCAGAAGCCTGATATTTCTGTATCTGGGTTGGTGGCTCAACTCTTACCTGTGAACAAGTGTGGGAATTTAATTGGCAAAATGACAGCTTCTTTGAGGGCCTCCTTGGCCCCCTCAAGCCCAGCCACGTCATTCCACCGTATATTGGGCTTCTCTATCACAACAGCGCCTGCAAGAGGGAGGCCGACACAGAACCTGACCCATGAGCATGAGCCAACCCAACAGGGGACCCACGCCACGTCCCTTCCCCTTGCCACGGGGCCTGAGGCCTCTTACCCATCAGCTGTTCTTGCAGTTTCTTTTTCTCTGGATTATCCCCTTCGCTGTCACTATCACTGCTAGGAAAGGAGACAGAAGATCACAAGCTAGCCCTTCAGCCAGGAGCGAGGAGGCCCTCCAGGGAAAGCCAGCTCTGCCACCAGCATTGGGTAAGGACCGCTCCCAGCTCAGCACTACTGAGGGACCTCAAGACATTAGGGCCACATGCTCTCCTCCAGGAACCACTCTTGTAACCCATCCTTGTTTCTTCATTAAGGGAACAGGAACAGAGATGTGTGCCCTCCCCTGAAGGCTGGTGAGGGAAATGCACTTTGGCAGGACAGAGAGCAGCCAGCCAAGTAAACAGAGCTGTCAGGAGTCTTTCATATGGACTCAGAAGCAGATGGCACATGGCCGTGATTCCAAAGCAGAAGGTTCCAAAAGGACAGAAAAGAGGTAAAGTTTAAATTTAAGGGGGAACGTGCTCTCATCCCAACAGCCAGCTCCTATCTGGACACCATTTATTTGCCATGCACGTGACTCTTCTGTCCCCCTCAGAGACCCTTCATCTCCTGTCCCTTCCTTGGTCCATCTCTTGCTCTAGGGAATCAGCCCTGTGTGCGTACTCTCCAGGAATGTCTCTCCTCAACCTCTCCCTACTTCTTGTCACTCTGTCCCTTGGACCCTCCTCTGATCTCCAAGATGCTGCTGGGATTTTCACTCAGCTGACTGGCATCACTGTGGTGAGCAAACCCCAGCCCTGAGATCAGAGGCATGGGGAAACCACTGGCTGTGGGACTGAAAACAGAGGCCCTGGACAGGGGTCCAGACTCCATCATGTCCTAGCTCCAGGACCCTGGCTAGTCTTGCAGCCTCTCCAAGTCGGCTGCCTCACCTGTCAATGAATATGATGGCTCTTTGTGATAACAGCAGGTGACATTCACTGAATGCTTACAGACTGTGTGCTGGGTTTGCTTCTACAGCTTTACCCACACCATCTCCTCTGTCCCTTAGCAACACTAGAAGCAGAGTTCCGTAACGTTCCCCTTCTGAGACAAGAAGACTGGAAGAATGGGGCTCAAGGACATCTGGTGAGGTAGCAGCAGATCCAGGGTTCTACCCCAAGAGTCCGGCTGCCAAGTCAAAACTTGTAACCCCCAGGCTGAGCCCCCTGCCTCCTCACAGACCCAGTGAAGTAACACAGGAAAGTATTCTGGGAAATGCTTAATGAAAGTGCTGCTGGCATGACTGTTTGGAGGTGATTCCCCACAAGGAGGGCACCATGGACGTCCATGGCAGCACTAGCACCAAGAATGACAGGGACAGGCCGGGCATGGTGGCGCACGCCTGTAATCTCAGCGGCTTGGGAAGCGGAGGCGGGAGGATCGCAAGTTCGAGACCAGAGGCAGTCTGCATAACTTAGCGAGACCCTGTCTCAAAAAGTAAAAAAAAAAAAAAAAAAAAAAAAAAAGAATGACAGGGACACATGAAGGGCACACACACACACACGTGCTCAGTCGCACCAGCTGTGTCCTCCAGCGCACTCACCCCTTGCCCTCACTTTGATTCTCTTTGACTGGCTTCTTGCCATGTTTCTCTTTGTTTCGTAAATAATCCTTCAGCTTCTCCGCTCGGTCTAGGTACTGCACACATTTGGCTCGAATGCTCTCCTTGGCCTTGTCACTGTGTGCCTCATCTGCAAAACAGGAACCAGGGTGGCTCCTGTGAGCCAGATGTCCCTACCCTCCTCTCGGGGAGCTCTGCAGCCGGGAGGACCCTGCGAGTGACTCACACTTGATAGCGTGAAGGAAGTACTCCACGGCATGCTGGTACAGCCGGAGCGCCTCTTCGTAGTTCTTGGCTTTATCCTCTTCTGTGGCTTTTGTCACCAGATCAATGGCTTTCTGGAAAGGCAAAGCAAATAGCTCAGTGCTCCCAAAGGGTCCAGAAAGCCGTTTGGGTCACAAACAGTAGGATGAGCTGTGGTGAGAGTTAGTACCAGGCCTGTAGATTTACTGGCTGCAGGTCATTATGCTGCTCCACTTTCCTGATATCAACTAGAAAGGCCTTAAAATGAAGCTTTAAAAGACAGCCATCAGCCTAGTGCGGGGGTGCACGCCAGTAATCCCAGTGACTCAGAAGGCTGAGGCAGGAGGATTGTGAGTTAGAGGTCAGAGGCAGTCTGTGCAATTTAGTGAGACCCTGTTTCAGAATAAAAAATAAAAAGATGGGGGTGCAGCTCAGTGGTAGAGCACTTACCTAACGTGAGGAAGGCCCCAGGATCAACTTTCCAGGGCTGGGGGAAAAAAGACAGCTCTCCTCACAGGGAGCTCACCTGGCTAAATGCACCTCCTCCCCAGTCCTGCTCCAGAGCTCAACAAGTGGACACTGACCCAGTATCTGGGGCTGAGGTTTGGGCTCCAGGGGTTATGCCATGGGCCTTTCTACTTTGCTACCTCAAGGGAAAGAACCTGACTAAGCTGAGAGCCTGGCCTGTGAGGGGAAACACCAGAAGGAATCGATTGCTGTGTTGCTCAGTTAAGACGGCCAGAGACCGCACTTGGCCTCAGAGCCAGGAAGAGCCAGCCAGCTAGGAAAGTCCTTCATCAAACCAACGGATGGACATCAAGGCACCTTTGCTCCCTTCTACAGGTCCAATTCATTACTCTCGCCTCAAAAGGGAGGACAGTTTTCCTAAACCGCCAAAGGTGACATGCCTGGGAGGGGAACCTAGCCACAAGGCTCTGCATCACAGTAGCTCCAGGAAGGAAAGCACGTGCTTACTCCAGTGGAGGGCTGTCTGCTGGGCCTCCTGAGAACTGTGGGAGTGAGGAACACCTCTGGGAGTCGCATAACCCTGCAGGCTGGGTCCTAGGCTGAGCTGGAAGCAGCCAGACAGCCAGTTTTAGAACCGGCAGATTCCCCAGTCCACAAGGGCTAGCCAGAATTCCCCTCCTCTTCCTGGTGTGGCTGAAGCCAGCAGGCAGACAGATCCCACTACAGACCCGGCACCAGCCCCAGTCAACAATAACCTTCTGACTGGCTCCTGGCAGGGCCAGGGCATTTGTTCGGTCTGTCCTCATCTGTGAGAAGGATGGTTCAGAAAGAAAGGCACACAGAATGCTCCACAAAACTGCTGGGCTGGAGAGAGTGGGCCAGGCTGGGGGTCAGGCTATTAAAGGCACACACTAGACTGTGGAGACAGAAGAGTCAGAGCACGGGTGTGGAGATCAGGCTGTACCCTGCCCTAAGTGACTCTAGACTGTATAAATTAATAGCTTCTGGGCTGTGTAGTCCCCGGAGTGACTCCATTTTACAAGACAGCAGTCTGCTCTGTTTTGAGTATAAAGGCTGAGGCAGGATGATGCCATGTCTTGTTGGTACACAACCACCATCTGTCCAGCATAAACCACGAGGTACAAACTGATAATAACATATTCATGTGAATGACATATTACCACCTATGAACTTATCAAATTAAGTCAGGAACACACGGACACATGGGTGTATCAAAAATATATCAGAAGAAGCAGGCTGTGAACTTATCAAACACCCCAGACCAATGAGTGAAGTAACCCCCTCATCTGGACCATATAAAAGGAGGGACGCCTCACACTGGGACACAGTGGAGCCACTGACCGGGCAACCAATCCTCGACTCTGTCAGCCCGATCCCCTTGCTTGGCAGCCCACTCTAACTGCAGGGCCTAGCTCTGAAATGGCCCTGCATCTGGCTTTGAACCAGCCCTGCCATTAACCTCACCATGAGACCTCCAACAGCTCTGACTGGGTTCCTTAATGTCTTATTTAACCACCTGGCACTCTTTACTTCTAGATCAGCTCCCTGCTCTTACCTTCAAGAAGCCCTCTTTGAATGCCGTGGCCTCTCTAACCCTTTAGTTGCTATTCTGTAACTTGTATACAGTTGTGTGACATGTAATGTGTGATCTGAGAATATCAGTAATTAAGACTGGAATAAAGAACCTGTTACTGCGACAACCCTTGACTATCAAGTGAAATCTGCAATACTTGGTAAATCAATGGCAAAGAAACTGATGTAGCTTGTGAATTTATTGTTAGTCAACAAATTCTGACATTGTGGAAAGACACAAACATGTTCACCTATGTTTCCGATACACAGTATTCACGACAACTGGCTACTGTCGGGGTTCATTCCCTCACTGCCTTCTCACAGAGGGTGGCTAGGAGCTCTGAACTTACTTCCTGGGTGATCAGTTTACACACAAGCTCCACCTGTCTATTCTCTCCCTGGTCGGAGGACATGGAGGTGATGCTCTGGGCCTGGTGGCTTCTGTTTTCCACAACTAACACCCCCAGTTCCTTGGACTTTTCCATTCTATCTAGCTTCCTGCATAGGTCTGTCCTTTTGAAGTGGAGACTCAGAACAATACGAAGGGTATGCTCTGTCCCTCACAGAACAGAGCAGGCCCATCCCTTTCTCTAGATGCACTATTAAAGCAACTAAGAGTACATCAGATTTTTCTGGCAACCAATACAGTCTTTCACATGCAGGAGGCCTTTGTTTCAGTGTCAAGAAACAGCTTTGCATAACAGGAGGGTAAGGTGACAAATGCGGTAGCCATACCACTGTGGCATCAGATCTTGGAAGCTAAGCAGGGTTGGGCCTGGTTACTACTTGGATGAGAGACCCCCTGGGAACACCAGGTGCTGTAGGCTTGGAAGAAGGACCCAGTAACCCCCGGCCAAAAAACAAACAAACAAACAAACAAATAAATAAATAAATAAATAACAGCCATCGAAAACCCTATGAATAGCAGAGAAGCACAATAGTGTTTCATCTGTTCTACCTATGTAGTCTAAGTCAGACACCGACTCAACGGCACTTACCAAGAACAACAATAAGAAGGTGACAAAATTGCCAATACTGTCACATCTCAACTAACACCTATGACAAAGGATGAGGATGAAGGAAAGGGTAACAGGGGTGGTGACCAAAGGGCTGACAAACATCTGCTGTAAAGGACCACACAGTAAGCACTTCAGATTTGCCCGGACATACAATCTCTGTAGCAACTACTAACAGGAACATCTAGCACAAAAGCAGTGCAGGCAATATGTAAATGGATGAGCTGGGATGTGGTCCAATAAAACTTTATTTATAGGCACCAAAATTTGAATTTCAAATTATTTTCACATGTCATGAAAGTCTTTTTTTTTCCCAGCCATTTAAAAACCGGGAGAGCCTATGACATAAGCCAAAGAAGTCAGTCACAAAGGACCACATACTGTATGATTCCATTTAAATAAAATGCCTAGAATAGGCAAATCTACATGGAGATAGAGTGGATTAGTGGTTGCGAAGGGCTAGAATGGACAGAAGGATTGAGGAATGATTGCTAAAGAGTTTTTTTTGGGAGTGATGAAAATGTTCTAAAAAGTGGTAATGGGTGTACAACTCTGAATGTATTAAAAGACTTGAATGATATATTTTAAAGGGTGAGCTATATAGTATGTGAGTTATATCTTAATACAACCGTTTTATTTAAAAAATATTGTTAGCTCACAGGCCATACTAAAACTGGCCTGGCAGAGGGGATCTACAGACGGAAGTTTGCAGACTGTAGTGGTAGTAGATCAGAGCTTCTGCTGGTGGATGGTGGGTCTGGCTTTGGACTTGGCTAATTCCTAGACCAGTACCCCAGTTTATTCCACGCCTGTTTCTCCACCCAGAGTAGCTATCCCTTCTTCACCACCAGGTATCTGAATGCTACCCATCCTTTGATGCTCTGGCCAAATGCCCTATAGTCCATAAAGTCTTATTTGAACTCCACCAAGCACTGACTTTATCTGCCATCATTTACTGAGCGCTTACTGTGTAGGAGACTCCTGAATTAATCTAGTGCCACCTCACAACTACCCTATAAGGCAATACCCCATTTTACAGATGAGGAAATCCGATTTCCCAAGATCAAAAACCGAGCCCAAGGTCGGCCACATTCGAGTGAGTGGCAGAGCCGGGACTCCAACCTGGATCTGAGAATGTTTATGTTTTCTGACAGCACCCGGAGGAGGGGCCCGTCCTTCGTTCAAGCGGCGCCACCCCAGCACCACCCAGCACGATCTAGGGAATGAATGAAGGGTCGCTGGCCGAGGAGCTGGAGGCCAGGGAAGGAGCCTACGCTCTTCTGCACGGGGCCTAGCGGGTGCAAGGGCCCGCGCCAACAGGAGGGAGTGAGCACTGCCCCCCGAGCGACCAGCGGGACCTGGCCGAGCCCGCCGAGGCGGCGCCGCGGTAACGCGGCTGTTCGGGCTGCCAGCTGCACGTAAGGGCATCGAGGCCCCGCCAGCTGGGCCAAGGTCGGGCGCCTGCAGGTGGAGCCGCCCCTCGGCGTCCAGCGTGTAAAAAGATAAATGGCAGAGGCGGGACGCGGCGGCCAAGCGAGGGCCGCGAGGTCTGGGCTCCGGGGAGGCCGCCCGCCTGCCGCAGGCTCCGCGGCCCGCAGGCCCCGTCGCGCTGCCTTCGGCCTCCGCAGCCAAGCTGGGCCGAGGTACCTGGAGGGTTGACGTTGTCATTTCATCTCCTGGGTCCGCCCCACACCCCGCGACGCTGCTTGCGGCCTCGGTCCGGCCCGGGGGAGCCGAGGTGCTAGGTCCGGCGCAAGCAGGCCGGCTGGTCTGCAATGGGCGCGGGCAGGGCGGCCGCTCGCAGCCGGAGCCGACTCCGAGGGACAGCGAGGAGCGCAGCCCAGAGCGGTCGGGTCCGAGCTGCGCGGCTGCCCCCCGGCGGCCACGGACAGAACTGCAGGCACTGCTCCCTTTGCAGAGGGACCCGGGCGTGGTTAGGGGGCCGGATGAGGGCCAGGGCGGGACGGGGTCCAGGCGTGGCTAGATTTAGGTGAGGGGTAGGATCCTGCGGCCCGGATAGAATCCCAATTACAACTGATAAGCATCACCTGTCGGGCGGTTTTACTCGTACAGTAAACCTAACTCTCCAGAGTTTTGGTTTCCTGATGTTTAATTGTTGTTGTTAGGTGCCGTCTAGTCAGTGTCCGACTCATAGTGACCCTATGCACAACAGGCGAAACACTAGTGTCAGTGCTTCTCTGCTATTCATAGGGTTTTCAATGGCTGTTTATTGGGAGTGGGTTGCTGGGTCCTTCTCCCAACAGCACCTGGTGTTCCCAGGCGATCTCCCATCCAAGTACTAATCGGAAGCCACAATGGTACTGCTGCAGGCGATGTTTAATAGGGTATAATAATTAATACTTTGGCTTTTAGGGGGAATGAATGAGCTAGCTAGTGTACTCACAGTGAGGCCCAATGTAGGATAACTTACGGTAACTGTTATGGTGAGGTGACTGTCTAAAGCCAATATTGTTTTAGTTTTTAAATATTAGCCCTTCTGGTTTTCTCCTTGGGGAAGTTGTGGGGGTTTTTGTTTATTTGTTTGTTTTGTTTTGTTTTGTTCATTTTCTCTTTTTATTTTGTTTTCTCTTCAAAGAGACAGGGTCTTGCTAGATAGCCCATGCTGGCCTTGAACTCACTGTGGCCCAAACTGGCCTTGAACTCGTGATCCTCCGACCTCAGTCTCCTAAGTGCCAGGATCACAGGCCGGTGCCACCACTGTGCTTGTTTTCTTTTTGTGGTGATAAGGATGGAAACCTAGGCCCTGTGCATGTAGGCAAGCATTGGACCACTGAGCTACCTACATCTGCAGGCCTGAAAGTGGTTTTCTTAGACCTCTGAATCTGGGGTTTACTCAGGTGAACATCACAGCAAGTTGATTGTTTACGTTTCCTCAATATTTAGCAGGGACCAGCTATGTACCGGATCCTGTGCTTGTTTCTGAGAATTACAGGAATGACCACACAACAGTTCTAGGGGAGCCTACAGTTGAGAAAGATGTTCACAGGAGGTAATACAAGTGTTGAGGTCCATGTGTGAAGGCCCCTGTGCTGTGTGAGCCTCTAACAAGTACCTGCCCAGAAGAGGGGATCAGGGAAGGCTCCCATAGAAGGGGGGGGGGGCTTTTATTGGTGTTGTTTTGAGTCAGAGTCTCACTATGAAGCCTATGCTGGCCTCAAATTCATGATCCTCCTGCTTCAGCCTCTCTAGTAGCTAGCATTACAGTCATGCACCACCACAATGGACTTAAATGAAGGTTTGAGGGATGTAGTTGTTAGTTGCTGTCGAGTCAGTGTCTGACTCATTGCAACCCTACGTACAATAGGTGAAACAGTATTGTTAGTGCTTCTGTGCTATTCATAGGGTTTTCAATGGCAAATAGACTTTTTTGGGGGAGTGGGTTGCCAGGTCCTTTTCACAAGCCTACAGCACCTGGTGTTCCCAAGAAGTCCCCTATCCAAGTATTAGCCCAGCCTGCCCCTGCTTAGCTTTCAAGATCTGACAGGATTGGACACCACAGTGGTACAGCTGCAGGCTCACCTACATAAGCCACTCCTAAATCAGCTTCCCAGCAAGATGGCTTTGGGCCAAGTCCTCCATCTTCTCAATAAGCTGGGTTTTTGAATAGTCACCTTACTTGCTTCAACATCTTGTCTCTCTACCTAAGTAGCTCTGGTCTGAGGGGCAGCCACAGTAGAGCTGAGAAGGGAGGCATTTTTTGCTGATAGGGCATTCTGCAGAGCCACTGTCCTTTTGTATCATCAAAAGGGCAGGGCTGGTCTCAACTTTTCTATTTCTCTCTCTTTCTTTCTCTTTCTTTCTTTCTTTCTTTCTATCTTTCTTTTTCTTTCTTTCTCATTTCTTCCCCCCCTCCCCCTGCTTCTGTGGTACTTGGGGGTTGAACCCAGGGCCTGGCACATACTTTGCAAGCACTCTGCCACAAGGCTGCCCGCCAGCCCTGCTTTTTATAAATTTTTTATCTTGAGACAGAGTCTTGCTAAGTTATGGAGGCTGCCTCTGACCTCAAACCTGGGATCCTCCTGCCTCTGCCTCCCAAATTTTTGGGATTATAGGTATGCACCACTGTGTCCCATAGGGCTGAGTCTTTTCCAGGAGACTAGCATAATATAGGTATCTGCTGGAAGAATAATTAAGAATAAATGAACAAACAAAAGAAAGGAACTCTAGATGAGGACAAGTAGAAGTTGAGAACATATGCCATATCCACTCCTGACCCAACCAGAGGGGCTGCCCAAGCAGAAAAATGGAATTAAAAAGCCCCCATAGTTAGAAGAGGTTGTGTTAGCTTGCTAGGGCTGCCATAACAAAATACTACAGAGTGAGGAGCTTTAACAACAGAAATTTATTTTCTCACAGTGCCGGTGACTACAAGTCCCAGATGTCAACGTGCTTGATTTTTTTTTCTTTCTTGGGGGGCAGTGTTGAACGCAGGGCCTCACACATGGTAGGAAAGTGCTCCACCACTGAACTGCATCCTCAGTCTCACTTTGTATATATGTATGTACTTATAAATTGGAGACACAGTCTCACTGTGTTGCCCAGGCTGGCCTCGAACTCATGTAGATCCTCCTGCCTCAGCTTTGTGAGTGCTGGGGTTATAGGTGTGCATCACCAAGCCTGGCTCCAGTCCCTTTATTTTCATATTTTGAGACAGCGTCTTGAAGGTCTTGAGGCTGCCCCTGGCTTTTAACTCTGGATCCTCCTTCCTCGACCTCCCAAATTGCTGGGATTGCAGGTGTGCGCTGCAGTGTCCAGCGTGCCTGATTCTTCAGTGGTCTCCTTGACTTGCGGCAGCCGCCCTCCTGCTGGGTCCTCATATGGCCGTCCCTCTGTGTGTACATGCCAGCGTCTGTGCCCACAACTTTCCTCTTCTTATAAAGCGACCAACCAGATTGCTTTACAACCTACACCAAAGACTCAATTTAAATTAATCATTCTTAAACTGGGCACAGTGGCACATATTGTAATCCCAGTGATTCAGGAGGCAGAGGCAAGAGAATGGCAGGTTCAAGGCCAGAGGCAGTCTGTGCAACTTAAGGAGACCCTCATTCAAAAATGAAAAGTAAAAAATGGGCTGGAGGTACAGCTCAGCAGCAGCAGTTGTTGTTGTTAGGTGCCATCGAGTCGGTATCCAACTCCTAGCGACCCTCATAGGGTTTTCAATGGAAGACTGTGTTTCGGGATTGCCTGGCCTTTCTCCCGTTTTTGTGGAGCTGGGAATTGAACTCGGGACCTCAGAGACTGCAGCACAGTGCTCTACCAACTGAGCTAAATCCCAGCCCAGCTCAGCTGTTGGGTCCCTGTTTGAGCACCAACTATGTTGGGCCCCACGTTCGGGTGCCAACTCTATGTGGGGCACGCGCCTCCCAGTCTGGTCTGGAGGTTCAGACAGGTTGTGCCTCCGCACACACAGATCCTAAACACAGTCCACTTGGGATCCTCAGGTGAGAGGCGCAGACTCCTGCGGCCCTCGGGACCCCGGAGGAGACGGGAGAAAGGAAAAGCCTCAGGCGCTTTGCCTTCCAGGGGCAAACACCTGTGTTGGTCGTCTCTATGGTCACGAGGAGACAGCTGCTGCTTCGTGGGTGATCAAGTGGAGAGCAGGCTCTTTTCCCCATTGAGGATTGCGACGGGAGAGCATTCTTTCCTCACCAAAGTTCCAGGGCAGAGCAGCGAGAGAGGTGCTTCCTCATCAGTGGTCTGGGCAGGAACCGGCGAGAAGGAGCAGAAAGGGGTGCCTAAAGAGCCTAAAAGGGCCTAAAAAGCTGTGCCAAAAGGGGTCCTAAAAAGACCTAAAAAGGGGCGTGCCAGAAGGGGTCGAGCTGCCCCAGCACAGCTCTTTATGTAGCTCGCCCATGGAATGGCCTGAGCCAATCAGCTTTCAGTCCAATTGTCCAATCAGGAGGGGTTTTGTACAAATGTGCAACCAAGTTACTTTCATTTTCGCTAGATTTCTAATTTACAAACCAGATATTCAAACGCCATTTTCCCAGTTTGGGAGTTTTTGCCAATTTCCTCCCAATTTTTCCCTACACTCAGCAGTAGAGAGCTTGGAAAAAAAAAAAAAGGCCTGGGTTCAATCCCTTCAGTATCACACCCGCAAAAAAAAAATTCCCCTCTTTAAAGATCTTAGCTGCAGTCGGGCACGATGGCTTACACCTGTAATCCCAGTGGCTCGGGAGGCGGAGGCAGGAGGATCACAAGGTCGAGACCAGACATAGTCTGTGTAATTTAGCAAGACCCTGTCTTAAAAAGTAAAAAAAAAAAAAAAAAAAAAAAAAAGGGCTGAGGGTGCAGCTCAATGGTCCATCACTTGTAGAGCATGCAAGCGTGAGACCCTGGGTTCAACCCCCAGTACTACACACACACACACACACACACACACACACACACACACACACAAAAGATCTTAGCTCCAAATATAGCCACATTCTAAGGCAATAAAGATTCAACATAAGAATTTTGGGAGGACACAGCTCAGCTGGTGACAAGAGCTGAGTTTGAGGCCCACTGCTGAGTTTGCCATCTCTTCGCTCTGTCTACCCCACCTTCAATGACACTTGCTTTGCTCCTCTGTTCCTCAGCTTCGTCCAGAGATGAGCTTCCCAGGCAAGATGCTTCCCTCCACCACCTCCTCAGAGGAAGTTCTGTCCTGCACTGCTGCTTCAGCGGGCAGGACACAGAGATCTTTGCATCTCACTGGTCACCGGTTATAAATTCTCTCCTGGGAAGCCAGGTGGCAGACTGAACACACTCTGAGAAACCCTGGGTTCTGCACTGTTGCCATTGCTGGGGATGGAGAAGTGAGTGGAGGAGGATAAGGGGGAGCTCAGATGCTAAATTTAAATTTTGGGGGCTGCCACATGTGATATATTTAGGCTTGATGATTCTGAATCAGATCAATAACTTCAAGTTCTTTCTCACTGTAGCAGAAATTGGATTCTTGGTTCCAACTTTAGGTAGAAAGTCATTGACATTCAAATGCACAATCTCATTTGCTCCTTGTGGCCAGCTCTGCTCTGGGTGGCCAGCGGTTCTTTCCTTGACTAGATTCTGCCGTTGCTAAGAAGTTGGCATTTACTGTAAATACAAACTTGGATCAAGGAGTCAACTCTGTGAGCCAATACAACTTGATAAAATCAGACTAGACAAACTCCAGTGTTCAGGAGTACGTGTCAAGGCATGGGCTCTTAGCAATTTGTTCACAAATATCCTGAATGGGGAATAAGAGAAGTGTGGGCAGTGGAGGGATGAAATCCAGGTTCGGGGGAGTAAGGTTTTGAAGAGGCAGGGCTAGGCAAATTTTTGCTGAGATACTTCCCAGAGTGAGTGACTGATACTCAAATAATTGGAACATTGATGATTGCTGATATGATTCCAGAGAAACAAACTCCCTTCTTATTCTCCCCTTCTCCTGACTCAAAAGATGATAAAGCGTAGGTTGATCTAGTGATTAAGCTCATGTCATACAGAAAGTCAGAGGTACAACTAGAACCAAAAGTAGTGTTAAGAGTGGGGTTGCTCCAAGCCTGGTGCAGTGGCTCACGCCTGTAACCCCAGGGACTTAAAGGTAGGAGGATCGCAGGTTCGAGGCCAGAGGCAACCTGTGTAACTTAGAATGATCTTGTCTCACGATAAAACTAACTTTAAGGAAGGAAACCCCCTATGAATACATAGATATATAAAAAAGAATAATCAGGCTTTTCTAAGAATAGAAAATAGAAGTAGAGTAAAAGAAGGGGGAGGAGCAAAGATTGTGAACAGGGGGATGGGGAGCAGAAACAATGCCAAGAGCTAGGCAGGGAGGTGAGGACAATCTCAAGTTACATGAGGCAACTACATGAACACATGGGAAAAAACAGGAATATAGCCTCTAATTTGCACATGACTTTTATCATATATTAATCAAATCATAAATTAGTAAGTTGATTTAAGTGTAACTGAAAACGATGGGGTAAGTCAACAATGGAAATAGCAGAAGCCTTACTACTCTGTACCCCACTAACATTAATTAAAAGATAGAAAATAACAATAAAATTAAAATGGGCTGGAGGTGCAGCCCATCAGTAGAGCACTTGCAAAGTATATGTGAGGCCCTGGGTTCAACCTCCAGGTACTACAGAAGAAAAAAAAAAAGAAGAAGAAAGAGCAGCCTCGCTCTAAATCTGCTTCAAAATGGCACCAGAGACAGGAAACCCATTGCCCATAAGTTTCTTTTAAGAGGTAAAAATTGAGAGCAAAGGCCAGGTAAGTTGCTCCTGTTCTCTTCCTTTCCTTTCCTTAAGATGTCAGTTTCCAAGGAAGAGGCAGCGGGGTGCCCAGGTGTGGCAGGAGTGGGGGTGGAGAGATGAGGAGGGAGACAGGGAAGTAGGGGTAGTGGGGAGCAGTGGCATCAGTGGTTGAGATATTAGTTATATTCAGCAAATAATTAAGCAAATAAGTACTGAGAATAACGGGAGTCAGGTCTGACTCACTGTCTGAGAAGAGACCTACAAACATAGAAGGGAAAGTTAGAATCCTCATGTATCAGAAATATTAATGTGAACCCCCGGTTTCTAAATATATGATCTAGAAATACAGCTGTATGTGTATACGTACACATGCACATTGCCCTTCTTTTTTTTTTTTTTTTTTTTTTTGAGGTACTGGGGGTTGAACTCAGGGCCTCGCGCCTGCATGCTCTGCAAGTGCTGGGCCACTGAGCTGCGCCCCCGGCCCCCCCCCTTTTTTTGAGACAGCGTCTCGCTAAATTACGCAGACTGCCTCTGGTCTCGAACTTGCGATCCTCCCGCTCCTGCCTCCCCAGCTGCTGGGATTACAGGCATGCGCCACCGTGCCCGGCACCTTTTTTTTTTTTTTGAGGAGTCTCACCATGTAGCCCAAGCAGGCTTCAAAACTTGAGATCTTGCTGCTTCAGCCTACCAAGTGCCAGGATTACAGATGTATGCCACCATAGTCAGTTTCTTTGCTGTGTTTTATGTGCCATTGAGTCAGGTCTGACGCATAGGGACAACAGAACAAAACACTCCCTGACACTGCCATGCCGGACACTGTCTGTGCTTCTCTGCTATTCATGGGGTTTTCACTGGCTGACTGTTTCGGGCTTGTATCCGGAATGGGCTGCCAGGTCTTTCTCCCATTTTATACAGTGCTGGGGATTGAACCCAGGGGCTCAGAGAACACAGAGCTACACTCTGCCAACTGAGCTTAAATTGCAGCCCTCTTTGCTCTGTAGTAATGATTAAACCAAGAACCCAGATCTCATTTCATGGGAAAATGGCCAAATGGGAAAGTATAAAATGAGCCTTTTTTGTGTATGTGCTAGAAATTAATAAAGGATGATAAAGGCTGGGCATGGTGACACATTAAAGGTGACACCTTTAATCCCAGCAACTTGGGAGGCTGAAGCAGGATCACAAGTCGGAGACCAGGGACAGCCTGTGAAACATAGTGAGACTCTGTCTCTAAACAAAAAAGATAAAAAAAAAAAAAAAAAAAAAAAGAATGATCAGGACATCATAACCAGACTCAAGGGGCTCCCACTGGCCAAACCTAGGACAACTGAGACAAAATAAGATCAGCCGAGACTGAGCACAGCACCACCTGCGGTCCCCCTGCCCAGAGTGCAGCTGGTCCAGAGGCAATACTGGCCTGAGCCAATGGAGGGCTGTCCTGCAGAATGAAAGACCTGTGTTCTTTCAGACTCTGAGGCACTAGAGCATTAGTGAAAGACGGAGGAACTGTTCCAGACTGAAGATCCCAATGAGATACGACATCCAAAGGCAACACGTGGGACTGGACAGGGTCCTGGGCCAGAAAGGAAAGGGAGTAGTTGTAGGTGAGAAGCCTCATCTGCCTGGGCCTGTGGAGAGGGTGGTAGTGTTGAACCCATGCTGGTTTCTGGCTTTGGAGGGCTGGACAGTTGCAATACAGGAGTATCCTTGTGTTCTGATGACAGATATACTAGAGAATTTAAGGGTGACAGAGTAGTGTGCCAGAAAAAGACAAGGTGAGGCAATGCAACAGATGTGGAAGATTTGGATGCAAGGGATAGAGAAGTTCTTTGTATTGTTTTTTGAAACTTTACTGTAGGTTTGAACCTATTTCAACATTTTTATTTCCACATTCTTAGAAATGAAAAAAAAACCAGAAGTCTAAAAGCTATTTTTTATTTACAGTATAAAGGTTACAAAGGTATACATGTATTTATATATATAATACCCTTAAGTTACAAATTTTCATTGTAATGTACAATGCTATATGTTGATGTGCAACTCAAGGGGAAGTGTTGTCTATGCATCTATATTTATAGAGTATACATAAAGCTTTTTTTAAAACTAAAAACACAAATACTGCCCTGTTTTATGCCATAGATTTTTGATTTGGTAGCCAGAACATTTGAGACTTAAATTTTAAACAAGACTCAAAAATAAGTCTTATTTAAATACAGGATTTTAAAAAAACCCAGAATATCACATACTTTAAATTATTTATAGAAGTATTATTCTAGCTTTCTAAGTCTTTATACTTAACAAAAATGAAAGTAGTGTGGGAAGGAATACATATATGTGGGTACTATCATAGTTTGCACAGATTAGCCAATACAGGCCTTCAATAGGTAGTGGTTTCCCATATTATCTTCTAAAACTCAGCTCTGATACCAGAAAGGAAACAGATTCTTTGGGCACTCAGGTCTTATACTGCTGACCTCATCCAACAAGACTGTAAACATAACACTGCCATCCTGTACTAAAGAAGTAAATCTGAACCCAGTTCCTATGATACAGGCAGACCTGTTATAGGTGAAAGAGTCATGGACATTGGTGGTTGTATAAACCTGAAAACTAATTCAAAATTTCTCTCTTCCAAATCTATTAATTCAAAACACTGAGGTGAAAAGACGTAAATGACATCCACTCTAACAGGATCAAGGTAGATGGAGAGCACTTTGTCCAACCTAGAGGGACACTTACACAACAATACTTATGTGCTGGTTTTGATAAAATACAATCATTAGCACCTGATTGTCACAGGGCAAGTTTAAAGACCAAGACACTGAAGGCATGACCTAATTTTTGTGTACAACTCTAGGACACTTGGAAACAAAGGGGAAGGAGCCTACGTGACTGTGTTCTATATGCCATTCCCACCAGAGACAGCTCAGGTGGTTTCTGGGCATGACTAAAGATTTTGTGTGAAAAGTTGACCCTGAATGATCAATGAAAGGCAACATGGATAGAAAGGAAGTTACTGTAGGAAAATTATGGAAATTTCAAGCAACCTCTCTTATTTTCTTTAGGTCTCTTTTCAGAGTTCAAATGCCAAAGTGTCCTAGAATAAGTGGAAATTTGCTAAGTTTTAATTCTATTTGACTGATCATTAATGAAGAAACATTCCATCTATCATGTGTATAAGGACCTTCAGCAAACGAGATGCCTAAATGGTTTAAGTGTGGGTACAAATAGGTCAATTAAACTTAGAAATGAAGGTTGATGAAATGTACACTTGGCTTTGCTGTATATAGTTGAAAGCGTTAAAAAAATACTTAGCCATTGATCTACTTTCAGCAATAGAACTTAATTTTTGTTATATTTTCTTTCTTTCTTGTTTTCTGAGGCAGTGTCACTATGTAGCCCAGGCTGGCCTTGAACTCATGATTCTCCTGCCTCAGTCTCCTGAGTGCTAGGATTACAGGCATTTGCCATCATCCCCAGCTGTTATGATTTACCTTACTAAAAATCTACATTGTTCTTGTTCCAAACTAAAGTCCAATTTTTCATTAAAAAGTTTTTTGCATGATGAAAAGACCAACCTACTTAAATTCCTTCATCTTGGAGTGGATCAAAGCCTGAGCATCCCTTCAAACACTTCCGGTTTGCCAGATCCAGATTTGCAAAATTGTGGATGTACTTTGGTAAAAACATGAAGTGATTAATTACTTAACTGGGGATTGAGGGGCCGCCTAGCATGTGTGAGGCCCTGAGTTCAATCCCCAGCACCACAAACAAAACAAAACAAAAGAACAACAACAAAAACCATGGTGATTGACAAAGAGATGGCATGGTGTGATTAAGAAATAATGGATCGTGTGCTATTTGAAGGGAAGGAAGTTTCTTTTGGACCCTTCAGAATGCTAGGTGCAGAACTGTGCATTAATACTTATTAGGTGAAAGAATATATCAATATCGTTAATTAGCCTTGCAATTTAAAATTTCTCCTCGTCTTGACAGAGCCTTTAGTGTATTCACAAATCTTATCACTTTGGGAGAATTGTGGAACAATCAGGTTCTGAGAGTATAAATGTGATAGGGATGAACAGTGACTTCAATACTCAACAACGTATGTCAAGGGCATAGAGGTAAAATCACTGCAAAATTGAAATAGGTACTTAGAGGACTCAGAAATTAGACATTTAAGCTGGGCTTGGTGGTGCTGCCTGTAATCCCAGTGCTCGGGAGGCAGAGGCAGGAAGATTGAGAGTTTGTGGCCAGCCTGGGCTACATGGTGAGATCTTGTTTCAAAACAGAAAAACAAAAAGCCAAAAACAAACAAATAAACACACAAAACTTTAGACATCTAACTAGGAGTCCTAATCTTATAATACAATAATGAGCTGTCATTTCTCCACTATAAGTTTTTAGTTGTAACCAATCTAAGTGGGGCAGTTCAAAGATCTTTAGTTCATATGGCAGATTTTTGTTGAATATAATCAAATGGTCATTGCAGAACAAGCAGTTATTTGCAAAAGGTATATTTATGTACTATGTCAAATGTGGATTCACTTCTAAAACTAGAATACACCTTGATTCAATCATCCAAAGTGGAAAGAAGAATAGAGGTGGCAAAAGATTAAACTCAAGCTTATGTTTTAAAATAAAAGGAGCTGGGGATGTAGCTCAGCAGTAATGTATGCTCAGCATGCTCAAGGCCCTGGGTTTAATACCTAACACCACTCCACCAAAAAAATTATGGTCAAAATGTTCTTTTGAGTTAATATGTAACAACCATTCTTCCAGTTGGCAGTTTAGCCAGTGTCAAAGAGAGATTAAAAAACAGATAAGCACTGTGTGACTATTGTATTTTATCCTTAACTTGAAATTCTGTTTTTTAATACAACTTGTATCACTGACCAGCCAGATGGGTGGCTTTTTTTTTTTTTTTTTTTTTTGTGGTGCTAGGGATGAACCCAAGGCCTTATACATGGTGAGCAGGTGCTCTACCACTGGGCTACACCCCAACCCCTGCTTAGGTCCCCCTCCCCCCTAGAGAAAGGGTTTCAGATCAGTCACTTAAGCAGTCTATTACTAGTGTAAAATAAATTCACTTAACATCATTACAGCATAGAAATAACCAGATTGCTCAAAAATGCATAATCATGACATCCTTAGAACTATCACCACACATTTTTACGTCTATGTACCCAACACAGTGAAAGATATACCCTAAAAGCAGCAAGGGAGGGCAGACTGCTATTAGCTTTTAACAACAGTATGTGAAGCCAAAATAATTCTAGACCACTAATTAAAATAAGGGTACAGAGAAACCTGTGGGAGATGGCATTTTTCTTTCATCTTCAGTAGGAGAAAAGCCACAATAGCAATTGAAATTTAATTGAAAGAGATTCCTAAACTCAAAGTAGAATATGATACCACCTGGCATACAATATTATACCTGGTAGAGATATATATTCAACCTAAAGTTTATGCAGAATCCCAAGTTTAAATCAGTCTGTTTTTATTACGTAGACATTAAGATCTATCCAGGGATACTTACTTGAGACCAAAGAGATCTGGCATTTTACTTCTTTATTAGGGATGGAAAAAAGAAGACCTTTGGCTTTCTAACCAGCCATTTCATTCATGGCATCCACGGAGAAATGTAAGCTGGATACTTGGATAGTTTAAATATTATGTACAATCAATAGCTTATAACCAGTGAAAATAATAAAAGCATGATTCAATCTAAGTGTCCAAGATAAGATACAAAAAAGCAGAGAAAGTGCTTGAGTTTACAGGTCTTCCCTGAAAGTTTCAAAAATGTTTAATTCTTTAAGCAATAGGGCTTTTAATAGAATTTGCATAGCAGCTTAGAAGGTAATTTGCATTAAAAACATGGACAGATTCTTCCATGGTTTTGAAAACAAATATATATCCACATGCATTAACATGACCTAGATTTTCTCACAGAAAATTTTAAGAAATCTATAATGTTTTCTCACACTTTTGTCCATCAAAACCACTCACAGTGAAACCTGTTTCTGGGCAAATCATAATCTGGTCTAGATTCCACACAGCTCAATTTTTTTTTTTTTTTGAAGAATAAATTTTGGAGACAGGAGTGGTGGTACACACCTGTAATCCCAGCACTTGGGAGGTGGAGGCAGGAGGATCATGAGTTAGAGGCCAGCCTGAGTGACACAGTGAGACCTTATCTCAGGAAAAAATTAAAGAAAAAAAAAAAGAAAAGAAAAGAAAAATCAAAGGAAAAAAATTTTTGGTTTATCAGCTAAGTGCATTTAATCAGCTGAAAAAAGCTCTGTTATCATTCTGCTTAAGAAGATGTTTGTTGTTGTCATTGTTGTTAAGTGCTATTGAGTCGGGTCCACTCAGGAACCTTATGTACAATAGAATGAAACACTCCCCCACATTGTGCCATGCCAGGCACTCGTCAGTGCTTCTCTGCTATTCATAGGGTTTCCAATGGCTGATTTTTTTGGGGGGATTGTGTTGCCAAGTCCTTCTCCCAAGCCAGGAGCACCTGGTATTCCCAGGCAGTCTCCCATCTAAGTACTAACCAGGTCTGATCCTGTTTAGCTTCTGAGATATGATGGGATCAAATGCCAGGGTGATATGGCTGCAGGCAAGATGTTAGGAAAACATATAAACAGTAATATTGTTATCCATTTGTTGGTAGAGAGATTTTTCTGCTCATACAAAAATAAGAATTCAATCTCTCTTACCATGCAATAATTTCCAGTAACAAAGTTTGTCAGAGTTCAGATGATAAAAACAGGCACTATCAGACTTTTCCTGGCCTAAAAAGTGCTAAAATATGACTTTAAAATAAGTGAATGGGATTTAAAGTAATATTTTTAATTGCCCTTCCATATCCCAATATTTAACCTGAAATTCTACTAGATAAGTGAGTTTACAGTTATAATCATCTAATAAATACTGTTATAAACATATATCTAAGTATTTCTTCATATAAAATATTAGATACCAATTTCCAGGTAAGATTTGTTGGATGACTTTAGGAAAGGACTCATCTCTTTTAAAAAAAGAAAAACTGCCTTCTTTTTCTTTTGTTGCTTTTCAGGGAAAGAATGATTTTTCAAACATAAATCAGCTGCTTAGAGACCTGTGTGGAATGTGGAGAAAATGCCTAAGCCCAGGTCTCAGGGGACACTGGAAGTGGTCCCTTGGAATGGGGGAACTACTCTGCCGCTTCTTGTCCATTCTACCCATGAGAGTCCACAACATCCTCAATAATTCTCCTAATTCAAAATGAAAAAGAAATGAAAATTTAGCTGTTTCTATAAAAGAGGTAAAATATCAAAGATGTCCATTTTTAGTTAACATTTGAAAATAATTTGCCATATTTGGGCATTTAAATATAAAATAGATATATACCAAGATGTCCCACTCATACAAAGCACTTCATTTGTGGCTTCAAATCCCACAAACTTAGTTGAAGAACCATCTTGACCACCCATGACTAGAAGGCGATTAAAGTATGTAAAATAAGCAGCTTAGGGCTCTGGCTTTTGAGGCTGCTGGTGGGTAAAACCTCCCACTTTCATTTCACAAGACTCAAAGGATATTATTAAAAACCCTCTGGGCCTCAGCCCTACCCATGACTGTTTAAGCTTGAGCAAAATGAGTGGAAATGCACACATGCCTTATTTCTTCTGACCACACTGTAATCACACATATTTTATAGATCTTCTTCATATTACTAAAGAGCGTGGTGGCTCAGAAATTACCCTGGGAATCTTCTCAGTGGCTTAGCCTTTCACATTAAGACAGAAAACTTCAACCAACTCCTGTTGAAGTCTAAAACACCATTCGACTTCTCACCTTAGTAATAAGAGTGTCTAAGCTCTCTTATCTGAAGTTATTATTTGTTAAAGTTTTACTTCCAAAAACTAGAGCTGACCTTCAAAACATTTTTTCCCTAAATTGCAAATATATCTCAGATGGAACCAATCTTAGGTTTAAGGATCTTCAAAACAAAAAAAGCTCCTGGAAGATATTCTTGTGTAGATTTTAATGTCTACTTTTCAACCCTATCATTTATTTTTGAATCTTCAACACTTCTTTGAAGCTAGGGGAAGGACAGACATCCCTCCCCAGCCTCTGCATACTGTCACTGCACAGTGGAAGAAGTCTGATTTCCAGCAGAGGGAGGACAGTGGGATAACAGGGTCTGCTCAGGCACCTGCTCGTCTGCATGCCCACTCATCAGCTCAGGTTTTGCATGTACGGCTGTGTTTTCTTTCCTTTTCTCCTCTCACCCCATTTGGACTTCTGTCCACTGTACTGCTCACAGCCTCGAACGGTACTTCTGACAAATCTAGAAAACCAGAAGTATTCCTAGACTTTTTTTCAGAGAGCTGAGAGAACATCCAAGCCAGTATTTCCTTTTCTTTCAGATCCAAGGACTGTGCTAATCCAACATTTTATATAGATATTATACTACTTTAAATGTTGTCAGATATATATCCCCCAAAATTAGGAAAAATCAAGCTGAATATGATTTTTCAAGAGCACAAAATCAGCAACTTTACTGTTACTCTGTCCTAGAGATGACATCTGGCCAGGCTAAAGGTAGCTGTGCCATGATCTTATCACCCTGCCCACTGTAGGGTGCACTACAAAGCCAGTGCTGGATTCTGAGCCAGCAGCTGCTTGCCCATGTTACTCTGGGGCCACAGAGCAGGAGGGCTAGGGCTAGGACCTTGTCTGGGCTCAAATAGCCCAAAGCAACTCAACATGATGTTTGTGCTGAAAAGCTGTCTTCACCCACAAAGCCTACTCTTTAAATGTGCTGGCTCTTCTAGACTTATCTTTCTCAAAGAGATCTTTCCACTAGAAAAGACTCCATTAAGGAAACCGTCCTTGAGGATCATTTCTCAAAGCTAGGATGGATGATATCCCTGGAATGGCAGTGATATCCAGTTATTCAAATAATGACTAATAAAGCTCCACTAACCCTAACCAAAGGCACATTTGGTAAGCAATAAAAAATGGCTTAGCTTAAAATGAGGATTTTCTTTGAAAATAAACCTTAGATCATCCCCTGGCTCCTATCAAAGATAAAATCAGAAAAATCTAAAATAAGTAAATCTTTTCTTCCAAAGCAGTGGTTTCCAACTTGCTTTCTGACTTGGTCACCACTAAAAAGGTTGTGCAAGGCAAGGCAAATCAAAATTTGCAAGTTCTGAATCCTAGAGTTAGCACTTATGAGCAGCAAAGCAGTGGGCAGTGATGGGCTGGGGAGATATAGTGAGAGCCAGGGTAGATGGAAGAACTCTTTGGTGATACAACAATTGAAGGATTTCCTAGGGTGGAAGGAGGAGATGAAGATAGTAAACTCCAACAGTGCATATGACCTGTCTGGAATGACCAATGCTAGCACCAGGGAAGGGATAATCATCCTAAATAAGAGATCAAGGCTAAGCCCCAAACAAATCCTATAGGAAGAAGAAAAGGAAAATCTCTCTTAACTGGTTGTATCCAAAAAGAAAAACAAAGAGCCACCCTTTGTAACAGGGGAAATAAACCCAATTACTTATAAACCACATATGAAAAGAGACAAATCAACGGCTTCATTTGGGAGCTTATTAGAGTCTTAGAATTTCTGGCCAAGATTTCTTGGGAAAGGTAGGCTCTTCTTTAAACCTAGTTATGGTTCAGCAGTGATTTGTAGGTCCTTGGGAAGGCACTGTGCTGGAGGAGAGAGCAAAGAGCTTTCTTTTTGTGCTTTTTTTCTTTTTCTTTTTGGTGGAAAAACTTCTTGTGACAGTCAAGGCTCCTTTCTGATTTTCTGCTGCTCACACAAGCAGTCCCATGCGAGTGACTTTGGCTGATAAGAAAGTGTGCAACACAAATACAATCGGCTTTGGACAAGAGTGCAGGTCCATGGTCTGTGGAGAAAGGATATTGATTATCACTACCATATATAGACACTGAAATAAAGATGAAAAATAAACTAATTTAGATATGATGTTCTACCTTTTTGTCAGTACTGGGGGGTTGAATGTACTTTTTTGTTAGTACTGGGGCCTTGCACATACTTTTGTAAGCACTCTGCCACTGAGCTGCACCCTTGCCCCTTTTTTATTTTTTATCTTGAGACAGGATCTCACTAAGTTACATAGGCTGCCTCACACCTCTAACCTGCCATCCTCTTGCCTCTGCTTTCTGAGTTGTTAGGATTACAAGGAATCCTTAATTTCCTCCCTCCCTCCTTTTTTCCCTTCCTTCCTTCCTTCTTTGCCTCCCTCTTATCCCCCTTTCTTCCCTCCCTCCCTCCCTCCTTCCTTTCCCTTCTTTCTCTCTCTCTCTCTCTCTCTCTCTCTTTTTTTTTTTTAAGACAGTATCTTGCTATGTTGCCCAGGCTAGCCTAGAACTCACTATGTAGTCCAGGCCCGTCTTGAACTTGTGACCTTTGTGCTTCAGCCTCATGCTGTTCTACTTTTTAAAAAGGACTTGGAAGTGCTGTGGGTATAGGTCAGTGGTACACCACATGTTTGGCATGCATGAGGTTCTGGGTGCAGTTCTCAGTACCACAAAAAACCTAATCTAGCCAAATCAAAACAAAGCAAACAAGTTCGGTAAAGAATGTGCCAGAGTTATGGAAATTCAAGCCACAAACAAAAGTGCAGTTATTCCATGTCATAATTTAAGAGTGGTTTGAGGTTTCATATCCACAATTAGGAGACACTTGGAGGTACTGAGTTCCAACATGTAGGAAGAACTAAAAAGTAAAGTATTTAAAAGAAAAAGCAGAGTTGGGTATGGTGGCACACACCTATAATCCTAGTAACTTGGAGGCAGAAGCAGGAGGGTCTCCAGGCCAGTCTGGGCTACAAAGTGAAATTATGCCTTTAAACAAATAAAAAGAAAAGAAAAAGAAAAAGAAAAAAGGAATATGTTATATGGAGACCACTAATTATATTTCTCAGAGGGAACCACAGTGAACTCAGCTGAAGCATGACCATTTATGAGTGTGATCTCTAACACCCTCATTAGGTTAGCTGTGGGAATGATGATTTGAGGCTAGTTTGATACCTTCCCTAGCACAGGCCTCCATTTGGACAGTCACCGCCAGATGAAGAGACCTGGCATCAGGCTGTATGAGTTTAGTCAATCTTTGGACTGATAACCAGGAAGATAATACAGGTAACCATACTTTTAAAGAAAAATACAACTTTATTAGAAACATGAATTATGTAGGACTAGTTTCATTTCTAAATTCTGTATATATTAAATATAAAGCAAGGGTTGAAGACATATAAGTATCCAAGAATAACCTAATACTTTGCTTGTTAAATGTAACTGATATTAATAATAAGCTAATTTAAAAGAGAGAATGATTAAACTCTTACTAATACCTTTGGCTTTTGAAAAGCCCAAGTCCATGGCCTCTACGTGGTCTCCTAAATGTTCTTTTTTTGTTCGTTTGTTTTTTGTTTTACATGTCAAGGAGTGAAAATAGGGGCTTGTGCATGCTAAGTAAGCACTCTTCCACCGAGCTACAGGTTCATTATTTAAAATAATACCTCCAGTTATAGTTTCTCATTTGAAAGTTGAGCAACATTATCTTTTTTTTTTTGGTGGTACTGGGGGCTGAACCCAGGATCTCATGCTTGCATGCTCTGCAAGTGCTGGACCACTGAGCTGCACCCCCAGCCCATTTGTTTACTTTTTGAGACATGGTCTCGCTAAGTTAAGCAGACTGCCTCTGGTCTCGAACTTGCAATCCTCCTGCCTTCACCTCCTGAGCCGCTGGGATTACAGGTGTGAGCCACCATGCCCGGCAGCAACATTATCTTTAAGATCTCTTTCAGTTCTAAAATTTTACGATTCCATGTTTCCAAATTCACATCTATTACGACTATGGTGACTATGGAAGTGACTTAAGATTTTATGTATGATAAGACTTGCACTATTAGCTCAATATTGATAAAAGAGAAAATGTGTAACTTTTTTCCTTTATCATAATTTATGATTTCTGAAATATACTTGACATATCTCTCTAGTCCTTCTAGGAGGAATCATGACTTCATAATTAAAGGATCATGAGGTAAAAACTAATAGCATTGTGGATATGTTTCTTTTTCCCTAAATAGTAGTTTCTGCACCAACCAAGACACTCTACTGCTCAACTCTAATCCCTACAAACTGTTGATAATACCAATGCATAGAATTTACTTATTAAATTTGAGCCAGGTGTGGTAGCGCACACCTGTAATCCCAGCGGCTTGGGAGGTGGAGGCAGGAGAATCACAAGTTCAAGACCAGAGGCAGTCTTTGTAACTTGGCGAGACCCTGTCTCAAAAAAAGTAAGAAAAATGGGTTGAGGGTGCAGCTCAGTGGTCCAGCACTTGCAGAGCATGCAAGCGTGAGGCCCTGGGTTCAACCCCCAGTACCGCAAAAAAAAAAAAAAAAAAAAAAAAAGAATTTACGTATTAAATTTTACCAATGTTAGTATTTTATATCTTATTTTTGATAAAAATATGATTCTTTGAAGGGTTACATTTTTTTCGTACCATTCAAACAAAACATTTAAAAAAGGGAATGGATTCCTTTTGGGATCCAGTGGGGAAAAGAAAACAACAACAATAGAAATCCAAACCCAATGGTATCTTAAACAATGAAGAAGGAGACTCATGAATTCAAGCCCAGTCTGGGCTAGATAGTGAGGTCTGAAGCCAGTATAAAGCCATAGGAAGACTTTATATAAAAAATAAAATTAAAAAAAAAAAAAAAAAACCCTGAAAAAAGCTGAAGAACAATATCCTTAGCTACAAATAGAATGTCAACTGTCAGACCATA
>VMDO01001399.1:0-211013 GCA_007922755.1 Pedetes capensis
TTTGCTTTTGTATTTTGAGACAGGGTCTTGCTAAGTTGTGCAGTCTGCCTCTGGCCTCAAACTTGCAATCCTCCTGCCTCTGCCTTCTTAGGTATATTCCATGGCACCTAGACTATTTCAGGTTTTATTTTGAGGATTTTTTATTGTTGTTGTTTATCTTCCAGGAACAAAAGGAGGCTACTTACTCCATGGAGCTTTCATTTAGCAAAGAGAGATGGCCAAGAACAAACAAATCAAATAAGAATAACCATGATAAATATGCAAAATCTACAGTTTTTAAATATTAAGTACTACGGGAGAAAGAAATGTAAGATAAAGGGATAGGGATGGTTGGCAGTTTTAAATAGAGTGCCCAGATTAGGCTTCACTAAGGTGATATTTGAATTTGAAAGAAGTGGGGGAATCAGCCAGGTGGCTGGGAAAGCTGGTCTGGGTGGTAAGAGAAGCCAGGGTAGAACAAAGCCCGTGTCACTGGGGCAGGGTGAGCAAAGAGGGAAACAGTAGGAGAAAATGAGACATGAGAAACACTGGGGAAGGGTCGTCCACTGCTTTGTAGAGGGTTGTATGAACTTTGTGTTTTATAGACTTTTGAAAAGAGAAGTGGCATTTTTTGACATGCTTCTACTGAAATATTGAGAACAGGCTTTCAACAAGAATGGGGTAGAGTGCAAGGGTAAAATCATAGAGTTATACATGGTTTATAAATTTGCTTCCTGACCCTTATCATCTTGAATTTCCGTTGTATCTTCTACTTGGCATGATCCAGTTTGTTAGTGTCCCTCTTAAAATGTGATTCCAAGAATAGAACACAATAAGCTAGATGATGTGACAAGAGACATGCAGGAGATGGTTACTGCTCATGATCTGAATGCTGTTGTTCTAATGAAGCTAGATTTTTGTCAGAAGCCTTCCTAAATTATGTAATTTATCATTTTGAAATTAAATATGTCTATATTTAACTTGCTAAATGTTATCCTGGTTAATTTAGCTCTGTGTTTTGTATTAGACATTTTCCTTCTTTCATCAAGCTATAAATATAGTAAATATTAGCTCTATGCTTTCATCTAAATTATCAATTCACTTTTTCACAAGGCAAGGACAGAGTACTGGAGCATTTTGCTGCCCAGAGTTTCAATTAAGCTGGAATGACTAGAAGTAACACTCATTTTCCAATTTAGTAGTGGATTATTAATTAATTCACACTGAGTAGAATTCAGTTTGAAAGCCACTAACTTTACAATGAATAAAGGCAACAGAAAACTTTTTGAAACCTTTAAAATAAGTCCTTACCCATAAACCAACCTCGATATTACCTCTCTGCATCTTCTATTCTTCCCCCCTTTCTCTCTCTGCTTTTGTCCTGCAGGACTCCTTCCTGTCCCTCAGACATGCCAGGTAGGCTCCCTGAGCAGAATACGCTGCCTATAATGTTGCTCCTTGATCGAGTACTTGGGCAGATGATTTCACAACTTTCTGCAAACATTTCCAGTACATTTGCTATTTCATGGATATATCTTCCTTCTCTACTTTATATAAGAATGCAACAAGCCTTACTGTTTCCTATCTCCTTGCCTACTTTATTACTTTCCAAATTAATTTACATTTTTGAACACAGTATGATGCTATTATTTTGTCTACTGTCTGTCATTATTTTATTGTTGTATTTCTAATACTTAGAAATGTGCTTTGCATACAGCAGGTTTTACTGAGTGAAAAAACGAATTAACCTATCTACTGGGATTATTCACTGAAATTACTTGATTTTGTTAGTTATCTGTGGAAATCTAAGTAACTCAATAAGTAAAATCATTCAAATGTCCTTTAAAATTTTTTTTCTGGTACCAGAGGCCTGAACCCAGGGCCTCACATACACTTTTTAAGTGCTCTATCACTGAGTTACACCCACAGTGTATTTTCTTAATTGAGCAGGGTCTCATTAAGATATAGAGGCTGCCTCTGGTCTTGGACCTGCTATCCTTCTGCCTCTTCCTTCTAAATTGCTGGGATTATAGGCATGCATCACTGAGCCCAGCTCTTTTTAATTTTTTAAAGTTTCTTTGTAAATTGACAATTCATAATTGTATAAAATTATGGGGTACAAAGTGATGTTATGATTAACGAATATGGCATGAGTAATTAAATCAAGCTAGTTAACACATATGTCTCCTTGAATACTTAACATTTTTTTGTTGTGAGAACATTTGAAATTTACTCTCCTAGGAATTTTAAAATGTATAATACTCTGTTATTGTATTTGCCATGCTGTTCAATAGAACTAAAAGCAAAATGCAGATTCCTTTCATCCAGTTGAGATTTTTGTGCCTTTTGATCATCATTTTCTCATCTTCTATAACCTCAGCCTCTCTGTCCTCCAATTCATCCTTTGCTTCCAAGAGTTTTATGGAGAACATGTAATATTTTACTTTCTCTGCCTGATTTATTTCCTTTAATGTAATATCCTACAATTTTATCCACGTCATTGTGAATAACATAATTTGCTTCTTTCAAAGACTGTATTGTGTTCTATTGTGTATGTACATGCATTTTCTTTATTCGTCTGTTGATGGACACTGGGTTGATTCCATGACTTGACTATTTTGAATAATCCTCCTATGTACACTGGAGTACAAATGTCTTCCTGACACACTGATTTTATTCTCTTTGGATATATGTCCAGTAGTAGGATTGCTAGATGGTAGGGTAGCTATGTTTTCAACCTCCATACCATTTTTCATAAAAGCTTTGCTAATTTACAACCCCACCAAAAGTGTATGAGTTCCCTTTTTTCACATCCTTGCCAACACTTGTTATCATTTGTCTTTGTGATAGTAGCTATTCTAACAGGTGTCAGATGATATATCACCATAGTTTCAATTTACATTTCCCTATTGATTAGTCATGTTGAGCATTTTTCATATATCTGTTACTATTTGTATATCATTTTGGGAGAAATGTCTTCTAAGATCTATTGCACATATTTTAATTGTATTTCTTGGTTTCCTTGCTGTTGAATTATTTGGGTTCCTTATATATTTTGGATATTAGTTTCTTATTTGCCTCAAATTCATAATCCTCTGCATCTGGCTCCCAAATTCTGGGAGCTACCATACCTGCTCCATTTGCTTCTTCAGTTACTTTTCTTTTTTTTCTGACTAAATTATTTTTATTTGGAATTTCCTAGTTCTCAGATCTTTCTACAATAATATGCTAGCTATCTGAGATTAAATGATAGATTGTCAGAGAAAAATGACAGTTTGGTATACTAGAAGGTTTCAATTAAATGGGATAAGCAACAAGTAAATATATATTAATGTAAGAGTAGATTTACATTCATGGAAAATATAAAGAAGACTATTCATAATGTAACATAATACTGGATTAAGTAATATCAAGTTATAAACATGAATGAATAAGAAATGGAATACAGTAAAAAATTTACTCTAGCTTAAATGTGTAAGTCATTAACCAATCAGCAGTCTCCACACCCATAAATATTCAAACCATCATGATGAACAACTTATTATGTCTGGAAATATAATCCTCTCCCTCTCTCCTTCAATTGTTGCTATTGATAGATTTAGTGCTCTTACTTGAGATTTATTTAGAACTTCTATAATGCTGCTGAAGCTTTCAGTGTTTCTAAAATATGTAACAATATTTGACAAACATTCAACTGACAGATCATTAATAAACATATTCTTCTTAATAAAAGTATAACAATATGAAATTTTATATAGCAGATATTTTTGAGTTTTAAAAGTTTACTCCAAAACTTCAAAATAATGTGTTTCTAATTGAAAATACTTAATGCTTATGAAACTATTTTTTAGAGTCGGATCCATTATTTTTAGGAAAATGCAGCCTCCATGCATAAAATTAGAAGCATAGACAAATTTTCTTCTACCTTCAAAAACATTTAAATATTGATCTCTATATATAATTCAGTGTTTTGGTTTATATTTACTTTGATATTAGACCTAGTCTTGAGAAATTAATATGTAAGATAAAGAGAGAATATAGGCTTCATGTATGTTAATTCACATTTAAAATATTATCTCACCCAAAAGTGATTTACAGGATTTTGAAAACATTTTAATATGTTATTTTTCATGATCCTAACCTTTTTTGGCAGCAGGTAACTATTTATTAATGTCCTTGGCAGAATAAAAAGGAAAGAGTCTGTCCAATAGTAATATTGGAGCCCATGGATCTATAATATCTCAACTTCTAGAAAGATCTTATTGCTATTTACTGACAACGAGAACAACCATATTTCTTACCTCCGCCCTAGCTGGAAAACTAGTGAGGAATAACATTTCAGGTCTCCCATGGATTGCAAAGGAAATTCCTGAACACTGTGATCAGTATAGTCTTTCCACTGTGAATACTAAACCATTATATATTTATATGATTTTTAGACTATTTTGTATTTTAATATAATCTGTTCTCAGATTCAGAAAAACTGGGATTTCTTTCCATTTCAATTATTCCTTTTTCAGAAATGAGGAGAGCCATTCCTCTGGCATAGTGCCTGCTGGCTGCCTATTTAAAGGACTTCACATACAATAGCAAGTATTAGTCAGCTGTCTTCACTGTAGCAGATGAACCAACCCAAACAAATTTATGAAGGGCACAGTTTATTAGGAGTTCTCAGAGAATCACTCCACTAATGGTGGTAGCGCAGGCATTGAGGTGAAAACAGCAGTGCTTGATTTAGATGACCTCACAGCATGGCAGACCAGAAACAGAGCTTAGCTGCAGGTACAAGATAAAAACCTCCAAAAACCCACCCCATAGGGACTCACTTCCTCCTTGTAAGCTCTGTAGAGCAACATCCGGTCTCCCAAAGTTCCACAAGGTCCCAGGACACCACCACCAGCTGGGAACTAAATGACATGACCTTTGGAGGACAACTGAGGTCCAAACCATAACAACAAGCATTTTCTTCATGTTGTTATGGCTTTTTGTAAGCTTATGCAATACTTGTTAACTAACTTGGATTCTGACATTCAAAACTTTTGAATCATCAAAATCAAGTTGCCAGGAATTTCAGAGATGGCAACACTAGAGTAACTCTAGCTGGCCAACATTTCTACTGAGAACAAGTAGAAAAGATAGACAAAATTACAAAGGAACAGGAGGTTTGTTTGAAGTCATTGGAGAGTTGCTGAGGCTATTTACTTGAAGGGCCAAAATCCTCAGACAAGTGAGCCACAAAGGGGAGAACTGACATCTTGAAAGCAGCTTTCAGACTTGGAGCACTTGATGGAGATAGAGTTAGAAACCAGGCAGAAGGCAGTAGGTAACATACATATGTGTGTGCGCGCACACACACATGCATATATATTACTGAACACGTGGGGTGAGGTGGCAAGAACTTAAAAAACAAGAAAGATGGGCAGCATAGAAAACTAAGTTTATAATTAATGACATTCCCCCTGGAAGTATTTGTTCAAGTCTACACACAGAATGTAAAAAACCTAAAAAGAAAATAGAAACTATTTAAAACCTGAGAAGGGTATTTGGGAGTTTCATAGTGCTAAGAAAATAAAAATAAAAATTGAAATTAGGACACTATCATAGAGGAAGGATCCAATAAATACCCTAGGCTTTCAGTGGGTATCTCCCAAATAATACCCTTGCATCAGTAGATGAAACAGATATAAACTGACCCCTACAAAACTAATAATTCAGCATACCAATTAATTCTGATCTTCTCCTAATTCAGATTCCTTCCCAGAGGACAGAGTAAACTCTGGAAGTGATGCCACCACCCAGGTCCTCTACAATATTTTCTTTTAGTGAGAAACAGACATAGATTACACAGTTATTCAAGTTGGTGGACATGGATTTTATTAATATACAAATGGAAAGTTTAAAAATATCAATTTGTTGTTGTTAGGTGCCATCAAGTAGGTATCTACACAGAGAGACTCTACATACAACAGGCAAAACACTACTACCAGTGCGTCTCCGCTATTCATAGGGTTTTCAATGGCAGATTAATTTTTGAGTGGGTTACTGGGTCCTTCTCCCAAGGCTACGGTATCTGCTGCTCCCAGCAGTCTCCCATGTAAGTACTAACCAGGCCCGATCCTGCTTAGCTTCTGAGATTTGATTGGATCAGATGCCACAGTGCTATGACTGCAGGTAAAAATATCAAACAGAAAGTCTATATTTAAAAACTGCAAGCCAGGTACCATGGTGCATGCCTATACTCCTAACAACTAGGGAGGTTGAGGCAAGAAGATTGAAAGTTTGAGGCCAGAGGCAGCCTGTGTAACTTGGTGAGACTCTGTCTCAAAAATAAGAAAATGGCTGGGGTGCAGCTCAGTGGTAGAGCACTTGTGTAGCATATGTGAAGCTATTGTTTCAACTTCCAGTACTAAAAAATAAAAATAAAAAACTTCAATAACTAAACAGAATTAAAATAACTAAAACTGCAATAATCGACATGTTAAATTTAATTTTAACCTTAGATATAGCAAAAGATAGGGTCAGTAAGTTAAAATATAGATCTGTAGAAAATACTCAAGCCAAAGCATAAAGATAAAGAAGAGAACAAAAACAAGACATAAGGAACATAGGAGAAATGCAAGACATTGTAAAACATTATATGAGGTGTGATCAAAAAATGCTATAAATGTTTAAATTGAAAAAAAGTATAGTAAGAGACCAGACTGCTATTAATCGCTCTCGAAATACTCTGTCTGGCTTTGGACACACTTATCTCATCATTATTGCCACTTTCTGAAGCAACTGGGAGGTCTACTTTTATGAGTGCCTTTAGTTTTATCCTCCACCATAACAACGCTCAGTGTTACACATCACCTCTGGTACTGCAATTTCTTTCAAATAAAAACATTACAGTGTGTCCTCATCCACTTTATTCACTCAATATGTCACTGTATGACTTCTGTCTCTTCCCCAAATCAAAATGACCATGAAAGTTAAACATTTTTTTATTGATTCAGGACATTGAAGCAGCCACGACAGCGCAGCTAAAGACAGTCAAGAAAGAGGTCTTCCGGAACTTCTTCAGAAAGTGGCAAGAATAATGGGATAAGTGTGTTCAAAGCTAGTATTCTTTTCTGGGAGAGGTATTGATGATAGTGTGCCTTTTACTGTAATAATTTTTTTAATTTAAATATTCACCATATTTTTATCTCACACACAAGTGTGTGTGTGTGTGTGTGTGTGTGTGTGTGTGTAAGAGAGAGAGAGAGAGAGAGAGAGAGAGAGAGAGGGAAAGTATTTGGAAAGATAATGTCTAAAAATTTTCCAAAACTGGCAAATGTAAATAAGTCAAATATTCAAAAAGATTATGTATTTCAAGCAAGATATATTCACCACATTAATAAACAGGGAAAATTGTAGGATACTATCAAGAGATACAGAAAATTTTTTGATAAAATTCAACATCATTAATAATAAAACTAAGGTAACAATGACTAGAAGAGAACTTTGTTAACCTGATAAAAGATATGGAGGAGAAGCAAAAACAAAAGGCCATATGTATTTGTGAAATATTGAAAACATTCTCTTGAGATCAGAAATAAGATACCCACCCAAGCACCATGGTTCATGTCTGTACTGCCATCTACTCAGGAGCCTGAAAGAGGAGGGTCACCAGGCTGAGGCCAGGGCAGCCTGTGCAACTTGGCAAGATCCTATCTCAAAAATAAAAAACTAAGAGAGGGGCTGAAAGTGCAGCTCAGTGCTTTGCCTAACATGTGCAAAGTCCTGGTTTCAACCCCCCAGTGCTCAGAAAAATTTTAAAATACCCATTATTCTTTCTATTCAATATTATACAGGTAGTCTTAGATATTTTAGTAAGGCAAGAAGAAGATACAAAGATATAATTGGTAAAAGACCACAATTGTCATTATTTGTAGATAAGAGAATACAGAAAATCCTAAGTAATACATAGATTAAATTAAAGCCAATTCATTTAACAGAATTTATTGGTATGGTCAATATACAAAAATCATCCTGCACATATTTACAATAGTTATTTAGAAAATAAAAGTGTCATAAGATCAAGCATCAAATAACTTATGTGAAGTATAATGTTAGCTCTATAAGAATCTCAACGGAAACTACACAGCATCACAGACAAACTCAAGAAGGCCTAAGCAAGCAAAGTTATATGCCATAGATGAACATTTTTTATACTGTAAACAGATAAGCCAAACTAAGAAAAATATGTCATGCTCTCACTCATGTGGAAGCTAGGTTTATCTTGTTGTTGCTGTTAGATGCCATCAAGTTGAGTCTGACTTATAGCAACCTGGTGTACAGCAAATCGAAACACTCCCCCGATTCTGTGCCAGGCACATGACCTTATTTATGTTTAGGCCCATTGTTGCAGACACTGTGTCAATCCATCTGGTGGAGGGTTTTCTTTTTTTTCACTGACCTGCCACTCTCCCAAACATGATGTCTGTCTCCAGGTATGGGTCTCCCCTGACTACATGTCTGAAATATTTAAGACGTAGTCCAGCCATTCTTGCTTCCAAGGAGCACTCTGGTTGTACTCCTACTAGGACAGATCTGTTGGTTCTTTTGGCAGTCCATGGTATATTCAATAGTCGTCTCCAGAATCATAATTCAAAGGCATCAATTCTTCTCCTGTCTTCGTTGTTCAATGTCCAGCTTTCACAACCATATGATATGACTGAAAACACCATGCCATGAGTCAGGAGCACCTTCATCTTCAGTGTGGCATCTTTACTTTTCAATATTCTAAAGAGATATTTTGCCACAGCTTTTCCCAAAGCAATGCATGTTTTGATTTCTTGACTGCTGCTTCCATGGGTGTTGATTATAGAGCCAAGCAAAACAAAATCTTGGACAACCTCAATCTTTTCTCCATTTATTGTAATTGCATACTGACCCAGGTGAAATGAAAAATATATATGTATGCCAGTTTGGAAAACACAAAGGGATCTATCTGGACCAAGAAGGAGAATAGTGAGCAGGGTTTAGGACCATCATGTGGGAGGGTAAAGAGGGAGAGAGCAAGTGCAAAGCCACAATAATTCCCTTTAATCTTGATTCTTTGTGGAAGTGTCATAAATTACCTCTTCATTGTGGATTCATAAGAGGATCTTTATTAATACTTATTAAGCTTTGACTATGTACCAGGTACTATGCTAGATATTTCATATTCCTTTGATATTATCATTTCTACTTTGAGAATAAACTGAGTTTTGAATGCATTAATTAATGTGCTGAAAGCCACAGGTGGGATTAAATTCTAGGTTGATATAATTCCAAAAGCCAAACTATTTTCACAATTTCTACCCATTTATATATTTAGGTTTTCTCTTTGTAGTGATTCCTACAGTTACTGGCTTTCTATAAGCTATGGTAGCCAGGTTTTTGCCTTATACTCTTATCTAATGGCTGGATTACACAGTCTTACCTTCTAACTGCACACTTTCTTGGTACTGTTTCTCTATCTGCTTCTAATTGCCTCTTCCAATTCTACCAACTCTAAAATATTCTTTGGTTTTATATAGTTTAGATATGTCTAACACATTTTTGGCACTGTGTGTAATGTCCTTTGAGATTCGCCGGTTCCAGATTTATACTTCATACTGCAATATCCCTGCATCTGTCACCAGAGCAACGAATCCCTGGCTGTCTCTCTGTACCTAGCACATGCCTCATCCTGTCTGACGGGGGAAGAGTATTCTGAAATGATCTCACTTCTTTTGCAGCCTCTGGACTTCTGCTATGACACTTTCTCTAAAACCTGGACGATTACTATTTACACAAATCAATAACCTAGTTTCTGTTTTTTAAAGGCATAAACAAAAATGTAGCCTACAACTGTACCACTATGGTGTTGGATCCTGTCAGATCTCAGAAGCTAAGCAGAGTCGGGCCTGGTTAGTACTTGGACAGGAGACTGCCTGGGACCACCAGATACTGTGGGCTTGGGAGAAGGACCCAGAAACCCACTCCCAAAAAACAATCAGCCATTGAAAACCCTATGAATGGCAGGGGAGCACTGACAATACTGTTTCCCCTGTTGTATGTAAGGTTGCTATGAGTCAGACACCAACTTGACGGCATCTAACAACAGCAACAAGCAAAAATGCGCTTTAGTTCAATTCAGTTAACAGTTTACTGAACATTCTTGATGTGAAAGAATTCCCAATACAAAGAAATACTAAAACAGCACAATTTCTTCCCTCTGATGTCTGCATCTCTATGTTTTCCAAAGTAGAATCTCTGTATTTTCTCAACAAATTAAGTTGTATTTATGCCTTGGTGGAGGAATTTTATCTCAGTGTTAATTTTTAAAATGATAGGAAAAAGAAAAATTAACCTTAATTTTAAGAAATATTTAAATAAAATGGTCAAAACTCTTAAAGAAATCTGAATTTGGAAAAGATAGACTCGATTGTTATTCATGTATTTTAGGAACCAGAAGTTGAAACTTATAGTAACTTATCTGTGCTTACATGTGGTATGCAGCAGTTTTCAAACTAAATCCCACATCCTAGGATTTGATTAGAAACACCAGGCTACTGTAAGTTAGAAGAGCAAATACATTCTTTGCTAGAAAATGGAGGGAGTGGCTCTAGTCCCAGTTAGGTCAGCCAAGAGCTAAAGGGAGGAGAAAGAATGAAGCAAGAATCAAAATTTATTAAACCATATTGTATGCATTTAAAAAGCATATTTTATGTTATTTCTTCTAGGTAGAAAGAAAAAAATATGGTTGCAATTTACACTGATGTTTAGCCCTATCCCCAAGAGTGTTTGTTAATTTGGAATAATAATAAATGTATCAAGTTTTTAGTTATTTTATAAACTTTTATGAACGTACTTTTTAAATTTAAAACCTTGACATGGACCTCAGTTTCTTTATATCCGTGCACCATGGGTTCGGTTCACAGTTCAGCCACTACAGATGTAGAATGTTAACACTAATATCTAAATCTCCATACTTCAAGCCCCATTTGTTTGCCTACAAGAATATTGGTGCCCATGAACCTCTTCCACTTGTTATTTCCCTCTGTGGCATAGTGGAGTTGGAGTCAGGAGGCCTAAATCCAGCAGGTCCACAGATGCAATGCTGCTCTGAGGTCATTTCTGCAAGGGCATTGGATGTTGGCAAATCTTGGACAACAACACCTGTTTTCTTTCCATGGTTCCAAAAGAAAAGTGAAAATATTATTTTCTATGCTGTGCTCATTTGTTTTGTTCTTAGGTGCTGTCCAGTTGTTTCTGACTCATAGCACCCTATGTACAACAGGCGAAACAACATTGTAAGTGCATCTCTGTTATTCATAGGATTTTCAATGGCTGATTGTTCTTTGGGAGTGGGTTACCAGGGTCATTCTCCCAAGCCTACAGCACCTGATACTCCCAGGCCATCTCCATCCAAGTACTAACCAGATCTGACCCTGTTTACCTTCAGAGATCTGATGGGACCAATGCCACAGTGGTAAGGCTGCAGGCTTATGCTCACTTAGGATGTCCCTAAAAGACTGCTTAAGAAGAAAAATATTATGGGAAATATTGAAACGGTTCCTTTCAATGCTTAGTTCAGAGGCTGATCCACAACTGAGCAGCCAGCTCAGTTTCCCAAACTTTAATCCACTTGCTTCCTAATACTCTTTACAAGGTCATTACTGTCAACTAGGAGCTGACAGATTAGTAAATATGCCACTCCTGAGTAGATTTCAAAAACTACTTTTGGACCTTGAAGTGGATGAGAAATATTTCTTCTCTAATGAAGTAAGAAAGCTGTACTCCCCTTATCACTTGACTTAGTGAATTGAAAAGATCCTAAAACAAAGTTGCTTCAATCTCAAAAGGTTATAGACCTGAGATCTTTTAAACTATAGACAGAGACTCTGTTTTCTTGCATTGAAATATGTTGCCAAGGCATCTGGGTAAGAATTACAATAGCTCATGAACCTACACTTAGCTCTCGTTTGCTCTGCCAGCTATCCCTATCTTTGCCACCTGGCCTACCATCCTGATCCTTTCCTTTGATGGAGTTTTTTTCTTGGAAGCCCTTGCTGCAAGGCAATCTGGAATCCACCAAAATAAAACCAGTCACAAAAACATTAGACTGTGTTGGTGTTGTTACATTAGTTCAAGTCATGTATGCAGGAGGATCATCAGTGTCAGTATAAATTGTTGTTGCTGTTAGGTGCTGTTGAGTCGTATCTGACTCATGTTGACCCTCATAGAGTTTTCAATGGCTCATTGTTTCAAGATTGCCTCGGGAGTGGATTGCCATGTTCTTCTTCCATTTTTGCAGTGCTGGGAATTGAACCCAGGACCTTAGAGACTGCAGAGTGGTGCTCTACCAACTGAGCTAAATCCCAGCCCCAGTATAAATTAGTGGATATAAAATGCTCACCTAGCTCCATTCATTAGAGGATATTGGAGGGAGTGTCAGGGTCAGGACTGAAAAGGTATGGTTATAATACCAGTGATAGACAATGAGAAATCACCAAAGCTGAATAATAAAGAAGGTGATATATTCAGATGTGTGGCAGCCAAATAAAGATACTCTGGCAAGCAAAGAGATAGAAACATAGTATAAAATTTCATAATGTCAGATACAAAATTTAAAATTTTGGTATAATAGAAAGTATAAATATAAAACTGTTTTTGACATATCTCACCCAGATGTTGTTTAACAAAAACTTCTAGATTATTTGCCCCATGATTTAATAGATATTAATTTTCAGAATGTTCCTCTTTAGTTATTTTTTGCTTTTATATTCCCCTTGTTTTTGGCAAAAGGTCAATATATTATTTGATAGAAATAATAGTTTTCAATGAAGTAAATAAGATCCTATTGGGGCAAGAAGTTCAGATCCTAATATGGAATATTGAAGGAGAAAATATATCTTTAGAGGGTTTAGATATGGCAGGACTGAACAGAAGCAGTCTGACTTCACATTTATACCTATAATTTCCACATTTAACTGCATGATTAGGTGTTTTCCCAGTCAAATGAAATAATGTTGGTAAAATGCTGATGTATGGGCCATAGAAAAAGCTCAGTTAGTCTCAGGGCTGTGGGTTGGAGACAGTTGGAGTGTGTCCCCCAGGAGTTCATTCAAGTGTTGGAAGTTTGATCCTCAGGGTGGCAAGGTTGGGAGTGGTAGAATGTTAAGAGGTGGAACCTACTGGAAGGTAATTAGGCCACTGCAAGTGCTCTTCTCAGAAGAAATGTGTTCTCATGGATCCTAGTCAGTAGTTGCAAGAGGGTTGCTACATTAAACAGCAACAACTCTGTCTTTGTTTATTAGTAAACACTCCTAAAGCCATAAACTCAGTCAGCACTCAGTATGTTAAACTAAGCATGGTTAATAACTGTGGTAGATTGCAAAACCCACCACAAATCATTCCCCTCCCTGTCTTTTCCTGTAATTTTGAGTATTCATCCACTCTCTGGCTGGGATAGGCCTTGTGACTTGTTTTAGTCAATTGGACAATAGCAAACAAATAGAGACTTAGAAAATGCATTTGTGCATTTGGTAGGGCTTGTCATTTCTTGCTGCTTATTATACTCTGAAACACACCATATGAGTAAGCCTAGTCTAGCCCACTGGATGAAGATGGACTCATGACCTAGTCACCACTGTTGCATCAGAAACTGCCAGCAATCCACCAGAGCTATGAGTGGGACCATTCCATATTAGCCAGCCCATTAGTGCCCTAGTGATTGCTGATGCACCAATAAGAATAACTGAGACCTTTAAAAGAGCAATGGATTACGTCCAGCCTATACTGTAGCCTAATGAATTGTGAACTAAAATAATAGTTATTATTTCAAGCTACTAAATTTCAGGATGGAATACTCTTCCCCCAAACTAACAGATACTATGAGAAAATTAAATCCTAATTAACCTTTCCTGACACTATAGAATAACTGGAGTAGAAAGAAAACTATGTAGAAACTTGGCAATTACTTGTTTAATAAGATGACAAAAATAGATACATTAGCAAAATCAGATCTATATTCTGCTTCCTTGTTTGTTTGTCCAGTACAGAGGCAGACCTAGACAAATGTGGTACCACACATCCATCTCTCTTCACTGTTTTTTTGGCTTTGGCTTTTTGTCTTGTTTTTTGAGATAGGGTCTCACTGAGTTGTGTAGGCTGCCTCTAGCCTTGAAGGTGCAATTCTCCTGTCTCATCCTCCCAGGTAGCTGGGATTACAGCTGCGTACCATAGTGCCCAGCAGATTGATATTCTGATCTGTTATCAACTTTTGCACTATGTGAGACCATGTCATATTCAAATTATTAATGCACAGGTGACTGCTCATTCCTGGAGTTATTTAAGGTCATCTGGCTTTGTACTCAGTCATATTTTGAAGCTGGCAAAGCTAGGGCTTAATGTAAATTAGCAACAGAAAACTATTAGCCTCAAGTCCCAGCAAGATTTTATCTGGCAAAACTACTCGGTCCTATTCTCAGAGTGAATGAGGGAAAAAATTGTTGCAGGAAATCCTGCCTGTCTGGGGGAGTGGATGCTTTTCAATATGACAGTTCAACTCTAGGCATAGGGTGGGTTATCTTCCTTTGTATATATCACCACTTTTAGCGGTATTGTTACCAACTTGAAAAAGTTGGCTTCCATTTAATTGTAAAATTGAAATCAAGAAGAGTTTTATATTGAATTTGCCAACAGTGCCAGCATTTCTAATCTGTTACAGATTTGAAGACCAGCCAATGATCACATTTTTCTAGATGAGTGGGTGTTGCTTTTCACTAATGTTAGAATACAGAATTCTTTTTCTGTAACACAGCAATAGTAAAACAAAGCAGAGTAACACCTATTTTAATTAATCTAATCCACAACAATGAGTAGAAAGTCTGGACAATTTTTTTTTCTCCAACATCAACTGTATACAACAAGAGCCTGATGCAAAAATTACCTCCTAAATATTTTAAATCATTTACCTAATTCAAGGCCCTATGAAAGCATGTAACTTTGCAGAATATGTTTTGAATGACTTTCTGTTTTAGTTTCCATTGTGGGAAAATATTTGTCCAGAAACCTAAAGACATTAACTGAAATATTCCATAATACTTAAAAATATTCCAAAATAATATGATACAATGTGTATGATTAAATAGGTTTTTTACTGTTCTAAAATATCTCAGTTGGTAGCTCACTTGCTCTGTGCAATCTGAGGCCCTGGGTTCGATCCCCAGCACTACAAAAATGGGAGAAGGACCTGGCAGCTGACTCCAGAAACAATCTTGAGGCAATCAGCCATCAAAAACTCTATGAGTAGCAGAGAAGCACTGACATAGAGTAAGGCATGGCACAGTGTTGGGGAGTGTTTTGTTCTGTTGCACATAGGGTCACTATGAGTTGTACCCAACTCTACAGCACCTAACAACAACAACAGAATTTTTAATGATTATGTATAAGTATATATATATCCAACTCAATGGCACTTAACAACTATATGTTTGTGTGTGTGTGTGTGTGTGTGTGTGTGTGTGTAATGCAGTACTGGGGGATTGACCCCAGGGGCCTTGTGCATACTTTCAAGCACTCTATCACTGAGCAACACCCCCACCCCCCTTTTTATTTATTTATTTTAATCTTGAGACATGATCTTTCACTAAGTTACATAGGCTGCTTCTGGCTTCAAACTTGTGAGCCTCCTACCTCCAACTTCTGAGTCACAGGCTTAGGTGTGTGCTACTACATCCGGCTTATATTTTCATTATTGTTGGTGGTAGTGGTGTTAGGTGGCATCCAGTCAGGTCTGACTCATAGTGACCTCGTGTACAACAGATGAAACACTACCTGACACTGTGCTATGTTTGGCACTATTGTCAGTGCTTCCCTGCTATTCATAGGGATTTCAATGGCTGACAGTATTTTGGGAGTGGGCTGCCAGGTGCTTCTCCCATATTTTCATTATACCTGTAAAATACCTTCTAGTAGCTCAAAATGTTTATCCATTAAGATCATTACAGCTATTTGTTGATAACAGATATAGAATAAATTCTGTTTGACCTGAGAATTGCATGACTGGTAAACTGCTTGGCTGTGGGAATTGCAATTGTCAGTTGGTCAGAATATATTTACCATCTGTTGTTCTCTGTGTTCCTACTTGGCATTGCCCACTGCAACACTCAGAGTAGCTTTCAGCATTAAAATTCTCTTTTAGTTGTGATCTGCCTAAGTTGATGTTTTTCCAACTATTACAATGAATAATTGTTAAATCTATCATTCCTACTAGCATAGCTTTGTCTGACTAGAACCAAAGCACTTGGAAAAGGTGATTTGTACATAGCAGAAAATATTCCAGCAGTAGATAAATAGGTGGAGTCATTGTTACTGGTACATTTAAATAAACAAAATTAATAAAATACTTTTTAAAAATCTCTGAGGAAAAGTAGCAGTTTGGGGAGGACTTTTTCACTCACTGAGCTACAAATTATGAGTGTGTTCTAATAATGGCAGCCAAAGTTTTAATAAATTAATGCCGATATTCCTTGAATTAAATGGACTCTGTTTATCTATTTATTCATCACCATGGATACTTTCATTAATAACAGTGTTGATATTTCAGTGTTAGCATTGTCCCAGGGAAGAATTCCAAGAAGCATCAAGAACAACTGACAGAAGATTCTCTTTATAACACATTATGAGCCATCCTCTGTGGGCTTGACCATATGTTGATTCTATATTTAATATTCTTTGTTAGGGTTTTCTCTATTATTACTTTCATTAATACCTTAAAATATTTCTTTAAATCATGTTAAGAACTCAATATAAGTAGATGGACAAAGTCTTAATATGATACGCTCTATGGTTTCTTCTCTCTCCTGACAGTATTATAATATTTGACTAACAGTGAAGTTACAGCTGATATAAGTTCATAATTATCATTTATTTACTCAAAGTAAAGTTTACCCAATTATTTAGGTGCTAAAGTTGCTGCTAAATAATGTAGCTCCTTTTATGTTTTGTGGTGTGAAATTATGCCAAATGCAACAACAGTAAAAATCATTGCACTGACTATGCTCTTTTATACCTATTTCTGACACATTTCAATTACACAGGACACAATAAGATACAAAGTGAAAAATAATGGTAGTAGTGCTTTAATGAGGAAAACAAAAATATTGACATTAAGTGGGAAAAGCCTATTTGAATATTTCAAGTGTTAAATTACGTATTTTCTCATGTGTCTAGATATCCTCAAATGACGTTAAAATTGGAATCAGAGACCATGTGTATGTGGTGTATATAAATATATATGTATGTATACACACAATTAAATCACAGATTCTGTAATTGTACTCCTTGGATTCAAACTCAAGTCCTGACTTTTGTTGGTTGCATGAACTTAGGAAAGGGTTTTGTTTGTTTGTTTATGCCTAAAGATTCTCACAGGTAAGATGAGGTAATGGCCCTATTGACCTCATAGCCTTTTTGAGATAGTTCAATGAAAAGTTCTTAGCAGATTGCAGGCAGCATCAGTTTTCTACTGTCTATGAATATTCACACCTGCAGCTGTGCCACTGTGGGGTCTGATCCCATCAGATATCAGAAGCTAAGCAGAATTGGACCTGATTAGTCCTTGGATGGGAGACCGCCTGGGAACATCATGTGCTGTAGGCTTGTGAGAAGGACCTGGCAACCCACTCCCAAAAAACAATCAGCCATTGAAAACTCTATGAATAGCAGAGAAGCACTAACAATACTGTTTTGATTGTTTTATGTAGGATCACTACGAGTCGGACACCAACTCCATGGCACCTAACAACAACAATGAATATTCACATGATGAATGCATACCAATGAATTATGTGTGGCCCTAAATCCCATTTTTGTCCATTTTTCATCCATTTTCTCTGATTCACCAAATAATCTCATGGACACTTTATTCACCAGTATTTCCTGGTTTGTCTTATGATGCCACTTCCTTTCCTGTTACCCTTTATCCAAAATTGTAATATATTCATTCCTCCCTATTCAGAGGGATCAGTCTCTAGTCAAATTTCACTAAATAACATCTATTGTATTCTATCCTGTATTTTATGATACTGTATTTTATCAAAATATTTATCTAAATATTTTACCATACTATATTTTATCAAAAATACTTCTTATCTAAATTTTAAGTTTATTTGTTTTTATTGTTACATGCCGTCGAGTAGGTGTCCAACCCATAGCGACCCTACGTACAACAGACGAAACACTACTGTCAGTGCTTCTCTGCTATTCAAAGGGTTTTCAGTGGGTGATTGTTTTTGGAGAATGGGTTGCCAGGTCCTTCTCCCAAGCCTACAGTATCTGGTGTTGCCAGGCAGTCTCCCAATCCAAATAGTAACCAGATCTAACCCTGCTTAGCTTCCCAGATCTGACAGGATCGGATGCCACAGTGCACTTGCTAATTCATTTATTGTTCACTTCCCTCATTTTACTTACCATGTGTTCCCTGCATCTAGAATTGATGTTCAATGACTATTTGTAGAATAACTGGATGAATACATGTCTATGTCCCCTTTTGGATGCCTCAGACCCAACCCTACACTTTCTCTGCTATTTACAACTTTACCACATTTCCATCCTGAATAGACACTTAAAGTATGTTGATGGAGATCTTATCTCCTTCTGAATAGCACTTGCTTCATTATCATTTTCGTCAATGTGAAAGGAATATTGTATCATAATATTGTTGGAAATGGGCAGAATGCAGAGGGTTTTTGTTTGGACTTCAAGTAAAGTATAGGAGAGGCACACAAATGCATGATAGAAATTACTCATTCAAAATTGCTTAAACACCAATCATGTTTTATTTATTAAAGTTGGTGCTTAGGACCTCTCCTACCCTGCCTCAGAGAATACCATATGAATGGTGCCCTCTGGACTTTTGTGACATGGTAGTCCTTGGGAATGCTGTGATATACAAGATATGCAAAGTTTCTAACTTCACAAATAAAGAGTGTAGAGGCAGAAAGACAGACAAATAGGTAATGTAAATAAGACCCTTACTACTATTAAAGAGGTATAGAGGACTGTAAGGACATAATGGTGGCCAGCCTAACACACTCCACCTGGAGGAAATGCTTCCCTGGGAAAACAATGTTTATTCTCATTCCTGAGGGGCAAGTAAGAGGAGCCAGAACATTCACCTGTGCCCAAGACTAGATCTGACACATCAAAACTAGCAGGAGCAATTTTCAGGAGAAACCCTACTAATTGAGCTGCTTTGGAACACAAATAGCTGAGCACATGGGGGGAAAAGAGACATCATTCCCATATGGTAGCTCTGGTGCCTAGCAATATCCTTCTAAAAAAATCCTGGAAAATTGCCAGTGACCAGGTGCCTCCCCTTAGGACATCGCCTGCCACTATCCATTAATAAGAAGGCTGGAGTGAAAGAAACTGAAGCATATGAGGACTCCCAGAAATAACTGGCCAACATTTTCAGACATTACACATGAGGGTGTCCTGCCCATGTGAGTGAGCCCGTGGATTCAGACATTAATATTAATGAGTCCTCATGTGAACCCATAGGCTGATGAGGCTGACAGATATTTTGGGTATTTTGCTATAACAAAGAGGTTGCATTTCTATGACTAGTTAGCTTGGGGCACCCCTTCATGCAAAGTACAAGTAGCATACCTTAACTTAGGGATTCTTTTGAACATCTTGGTGTCTTGGTGGCTTCCAAGTCTTATTCTTTGCCGGGATGACTCATTTCCACATCACCTTTATTTTATCTACACTGCAGCATTACAGGCTTCTTTTTCCTGAAAAGAGGCATGCAGATCCCCCTGAACGGTTTCAATTCAGGGGCTCAATTTACAACCCCTATTGATTACATGGATTATGAACCCCCAAATATAATCCCCCTCTGTGAATAAACTCCTGGCTCCTGCTTTTCCTCCTTGTCTGCTATAGCCGTCCGCCAAGCAATGAAAAAGCCTGAAGCTCTCCCACACAGGTTGGTTTTTCTCCAGTACTATAACTTCATTTCTAGATGAATTGCTAATCAAAATATGACTAGGATATGATTTTAATAATATATTAGTAGAATCTATGAAACATGTGTGCCTTTTCATTTCACCTCGATGGGGTGATCTGTGAAGCCCATTCAAGTCTTTGTGAAGACAGATCAAAGTTTCTCTGTCATGACAACATGAGGATAATACGTAAAACAAAGGATGGTTGTCATAATTGGCAGCATGGCTAGTGCTTTTTAGTGGATTCAGTTCATTTAATTAATATTTATCAGGAGCACAGATGGAGCCTGGCAGTCTACAAGGTGCCAGCCACTCCCACACTCACTGCCTTTTGACCATCTGCTGTGCTTGTGAATGGTAGGCAACTAGCCACCTTAGGAAATGTGTCCCTAGGTGTCTTCTCTGCTGCTTCCAATGCCCTGCCAGTCTCTGGTGCCTCACATGACTTGAGCTTGAATATAAATGATACCATAGGCACAAGACTCAGGGTTATGAATATGCTTCATCTATAGGGTAGTTGCATATCAAGGCTTTCTTTCCTAATTATATAAGGGAAATCTAGATTTACTATGACTCATGATTTATTAAAACAATCATGAAATGTTTTCTTTTTTAAGACTTTTTTCAGAGTAGTTTTAACCTCACAACAAAATTGGAGTTAAATTACTGAGTTTCCCCCATATACTCCAACTTCCATACAGGCATAGCCTCCCCCATTATCAACAACCCTAAAAAGAGAGATACTTTTGTTCTAATTCAATAATCAACAACAAAAGTCTACAGTTCACCTTAGAGTTCATGTTGTTTTTACATTTATTTTTATTTACATTATTTTATTTTTATTATTATTTAAAAGGTAGCATCTTCCTAGGTTACATAGGAACTCTCAATCCTCCTGCCTCAACCTCTTGAGTCCAGGGATTACAGCAAGTACCACCACACCCAGTGGTAGGTTTCATTCTTTGTATTGAATTTTTTTTTTTCCAGCAGTACTGGGGATTGAACCCAGTGCCTCGCACTTGCATGCTTTGCAAGTGCTGTACCATGGAGCTGCACCCCCAGCCCATTATGTTACTTTTTGAGATAGGGTTTCACTAAATTGCACAGACTGCCTCTGGTCTTGAACTTGCAATCCTCCTGCCTCCACCTCCTGAGTTGTTGGGATTACAGGCGTGAGCCACCATGCCTGCCTTGGTGTTGTATATTCTATGGCTATAAATAATAACATGACCTAGATCCAACAGTATGCTGTGATATGACGTGGCTTCACTGCATTCCAAATCTTCTATATTCTGCCTGTTCATTTCTCTTTCTCCTGCAACCATTCAGGTGGTTATCACCTGTGTAGCTAAGCTTTTTCTAGAAAGATATGTCCTTGAAATTCATAGTACTTAAGCTTTTCAAATTGATTTATTTCCCATAGTAACTTCAGGTAAGTTTCCTCCATGTATTTTGAGATTTTTGTCTTTGTTTTTAATGTACATTATTTAAATGAGTTTATTTTTTACTGTTACTAACATGTGTTAATTATGAGGTAACACAAATTAATGGGATTCACTGTGATATTTCCAAATATGCCTATATTGTGTACACCTCACTCCAAAATTCTATCCCCAAATTCTTCCCATTCCCTAATAATCTCTTTTCTACTTTCAAGTCACTTTAAGTTTCTTAATACAAAACATAACATGCTATCTTGTCTTTCTGTATCTAGCTTATTACTTTGCTTAACATCATGTCCTCTAATTCCACCTATTTTACTTCAAATTAATGTTTTATTCTTCTACAGATTTGAATAATACTCCATTGTTTTTATGCACCACATTTTCTTTATCCATTCATCTCTTGACAGACAGTAAGGATGATTCCATGTCTTAGCTATTGTGAAAACTGTTGCAATAAAGTGGGTGTGCAGATGTCTCTATTATATGCCAACTTCATTTCCTTTGAATATATACACAGGAGTGGGATAGCTGGATTGTATGGTAGTTCTATTTTTAGTTTATTAAGGAACTAGTTTTAGCTCAATTGATAGAGTGCTGCTCTGGGTTCGATCCCCAGCACAGCAAAAATGGGAGAAGGACTGACAACCCATTCCCAAAACAATCCCCAAACAATCAGCCATTGAAAACCCTATGAGGTGGCTATGAGTTGGACCTGACTCAATGGCACCTAACAACAACAAGTTTATTGTTTTCCATAGTGGCTGTATTAATTTACATGCCCACCAAGTATGTATAAATGTTCCTTTTCCTCCCACATTCTTGTCATTGTATGTGGATGTATTTGTGTATTTGCCATTCTAGTTGGTGAGGGATAGTATCTCATTATAGTTTTGACATGCATTTATCTTATGGCTAATGATATTAAGCATTTTCATATATATATTTATTTATTTATTATTTTTTAATTGGAAATTTTTAATGTACACATTAATGTGATTCATTCAGACATGCTTTTCATTGTGACATTTCCATATATGCATTTTGTTGTACATTATTCATGTAGGTTCCCCCTTACCCTCTTGTATGCTTCCTCCTCCCATTCCTCTCCCCATCAAAGACTTGTCTACCATTTACTTGTCTTTTTATGGTAATATTTTTCTATATATCCTTGGGTTCCAGTTCTGTTTAAGATAGAAACTTTTCCTGCAGTGAACTTTCTTTTTACCTTGTCAGAACTATTACTTGCATTTTCTAGATTATCTATAATATCATTCTTAGCTTTTTTTTCTGTTATTATGATATGATTTTTGTATAGGATTTTTTCCTTCTTATAATTTTGATTCAGCTCCCACATATGAGTGAAAACGTGGTGTTTCTCTTTCTGAGCTTGTGTTCATTCACTTAAAATAATTTTCTCCAATTCCATCCATTTTGCTGCGAATGGCCTTCTTTCTTTATTTTATTGCTGAGTAGTATTCTATTGTGTATATGTACCATAGTTTTTTTTTTAATCCATTCTTCTGTTGATGGGCACTTTGGTTGATTCCATATCCTTGCTATTGTGAAAAGTGCAGCATTGAACATGGAGATGCAGGTGTCTCTATGGTATGATGACACATCTCCCTTTGAGTAAATTCCCAATAGTGTTATAGATGGGTCATATGGTAGATAAGTTTTTAATTTTTAAAGATACTTCCATATTGATTTCCACAGTAGTTGGACCAATTTACAGCTCCACCAACAATGTAAGAGTGTTCCCTTTTCTCTGCAACCTCGCCAGCATTTGTTGTTATTTGTTTTATTGATCTTGGCCATTCTTAGTGGTGCAAGGTGAAGTCTCAGTTGTTTTAATTTGCATTTCCCTAATGGCTAGGGATATTGAGCATTTTTTCATGTGTTTCATGGCTTTACAGACCTCTTCATTTGAGAACTGTCTACACAGTTCCTTTGCTCATTTGTGTATTGGGTTATTTGGTTTTTGGGAATTTTTTTTCTTGAGTTCTTTATAAATTCTGGTAATTAGACCTTTGTCTGATGTATAGGATGCAAAGATTTTTTCTCATTCAGTGGGGTTTCCTTGACTCTGTTAATTGTTTCTTTTGCTGTACAGAAGCTTTTTAATTTCATGTAATCCCATTTATCTATTCTTGTTGCAATTTCTTGAGCAATTAGAGTCCTATTAAGGAAATACTTTCCTATGCCTATATGATGGAGTGTATTTCTTATCTTGTCTTCTATAAGTTTTAAAGTTTCTGGTTTTATGTTGAGATCTTTTACTCATTTTGAGTTAACTCTCATGCATATTGAGAGGTGTGGGTCAGTTTTCATTTTTCTGCATGTGGGTGACCATGTTTCCCAGCACCATTTGTTGAAAAGGCTGTCCTTTTTCCAGTTTATTTGCTTTGCTCCTTTGTCAAAAATAAGTTGGCTATAGGTGTGTTGAGGTATTTCTGGGTCTTCTATTCTGTACCAGATATCTTCAGGCCTATTTTTGTCCTAGTACCAAGCTCCTTTTGCTACCACTGCCCTATAGTATAGTTTGAAGTGGGGGATTGTGATTCCACGTGTATTATATTTGCAGCTTAGGAGTGTTTTGGCTATACGTGGTCTTTTGTGGTTCCATATGAATTTTTTGATCATTTTTTCTATTTATGTAAAATCAGCCTGTGGAATTTTAATGGGCATTGCATTAAATCTATAGATTGCTTTCGGCAGGATAGCCATTTTTACTATATTAACTCTCCCTATCCAGGAGCAGGAAAGGTCTTTCCATTTTTCAGTGTCCTTTGCTATTTCTTTCTTTAATGTTTTGAAATTTTCCTTGTAGAGATCTGAAGGATCTTTAGTTAGATTGTTTTCAAGGTATTTAATTTTCTGGTGGGCTATCGTGAACAGTATTTTTTCTGAAATTTCCTTCTCTTCCTGTTTGCAGTTGGTGCAAAGAAAAGCTATTGATTTTTGTGTATTGATTCTGTAACCTGCCACTTTGCTGAAGGAGTTAATTAGTTCTAGAAGTTTTCTGACTGAGGTTTTGGGGTCTTTCAGGTATAGGATCATATCATCTGCAAATCAGCATTTTCATATATTTATTGGCCATTTGTATTTCTTCTTTTGAGAAGTGTCTTTCCAGATCATTTGTCCATTTTAATTGGATCACTTGTTCTTTGGTTGTTTCTTGAATTCTTTATATATTCTGTATATTAATACTCTGCTATTTGACTATCTGGCAAAGATTTCTTTCATTCTGCACATTGCCTCTCTATTGTTTCTTTTGTTGTGCAGAAGCTTTTCAGTTTGATGCAATCCCATTTGTCAACTTTTACTTTTGTTTCTTGAACTATTTGAATCTTATCCAGGAAATCATTGACTGTGTCAAAATCTTGAAGCGTTCCTACTATGTTTTTCTTTAATAGTTTCAGAGTCTCCAGTTTTACATTAAGATCTTTGATCCATTTTGAAATTGATTTTTGTACAGAGTGAAAAATAAGGGTCAAGTTTCAATCTTCAACACATAGATACTCAGTTTTCCCAGCATCATTTTTCTTTAAAAGTGTCTGTCATTTCTCCAGAATATATATATACATATATACGTGTGTGTGTGTGTGTGTGTGTGTGTGTGTGTGTGTGTGTGCATGCTTTGCCAAGAATCAATTGGCTAAAGACCTGTTCATTTACTACTGGGTCCTCCATGCTGGTTCACATGTCTGCTTTTTATGCTAATACCACACTGTTTTGTTACTATGTCTCTGCAGTACAATTTAAATTTGGATATTATGATGCCTCCAGCAGTGCTCTTCTGCTGGAAGATTCCTTTGGTTTTGTGTTATGTTTTGTGCTTCCATGTGAATTTTAGAAATGTCTTTTCTAGTTCTTTGAAGAGAATCATTTGTATTTTCATAAGAATTGCATTGAATCTATAGATTGCTTTGGGTAGTAAGGCCATTCTTCATGGGATATGATCTTTTTGATGTGTGGTTGAACTTGATTTGCTAGTATTTTGTTGAAGATTTAATGTCTCTGTTTACCAAGGATATTCATCAGTAGCTGTTTTTTTTGTTGTTGTTGTGTCCCTGTCAGATTTGGTAACAAAGTAATGTTGTGCTATAGAAAGAGTTTGAAACAGTTCCTTACTTTTCAATTCTATGTAATTATTTGGGATGCATTGGTGTTAGTTTTTTAAAAGTTTAGTAAAATTCAGCAGTGCAGCCATCTAGTCCTGGATTTCTCTTTGTTGGGACATTATTTTTTTATTACTAATTCAATCTCATTACTTGTTATTGGTCTATTTAGGACTTTCATATAATCTTTGTTCAATTTTATTAAGTAATATGACCTAGCAATTTGTTCATTTTGTCTAGATTTTCCAATTTGTTAGCATATAATTTTTCAAAATAATCCCTAATGATCCCTTGAATTTCTGTGACATTGCTGGTTGTTTTTGTTGTTACTTGTTTGGTTTGTTTTTAAGAACTAGGCGGGTGAATACTCATCTACTCAACTGCACCTTCAACCCTCCTCTGGCTTTTTAAAATTATTATCATTATTTTGAGACAGCATCCTGCTAGGTTGCACAGGCTGCTTCTAGCCTCAAAGTTGTGTTCCTCCTTTTCCAGCCTCCTAATTGTTGGAATTCCAAGTAAGCTTCATGGATCCCAAGTTGGGATTGCTTATAATGCCTAATTTTTCATTTTTAATTTTGTTCATTTGACTCACTCCCCCCACCTAAAGTTTTTCATGAGAGAGGGAAACAGCAAATTCTACCTGATTTTTTTCAGTCTCATCATATGGTTGTGAAAGCTGGACATTGAACAAGGGAGACAGGGAAAGTGTTGGGGATTTTTAAAATCATATTTCACAACTAGGGTCCCTCATGACAGCCTGAGGGGCTGACCCCTAGTTGACCCCAGGGCTCATCTCACTCACTCAATCCAGCCCCTCCCATCGAGTGAGCAAAGATGGCCCCTGGCCAGCCTGACCCGCTCTAACCACCCTAAATTTGATTGGCTCCCCTCAGCATTTTCAGGTAATAACTGTCCTCACATGACAGGTATGTCAGTTTACCCACTGTACCTGTTAGGTGTGTGCCCTGATTGGCTAAATCCCAACATGTGACCCCTCTGGGACCCTATATAATCAGGGCTCCCAGACCCCCTTCACCCTCACCTCTCTGACCATCCCTCAACTGCCACCTGAACCCCATCACTTGGACCAGCGCTCCCTACTCCAGCAAGATCTTCTAGCAAGCCGGTGGGATCAAGCCCAGGGGCCCCGCAGAGCTCAAGGATCCTAGCAAGCCACTAAGAGCCTTCCAATTCCTCCCATCTTTGGGAAGGAGGGAGGTAGAGAAGGCGAGCCGCAAGAGGCAAGACCAACTGACCTCCACAGAATACCAGTGGCTGTGGCTGTGCCTTTAAGGCTGAGCTGTACCAGCACTCAGTCTGCAGCATTCCATGCTGCAGGCTTAGAGCCAGCACTTAGAGGCATAGAGCTCTGCTCTACAGGGGCTGCTTGCTCCTTGCTCTCCATCAGGGGAGCACCCAATAAACCTTACCTACCCTGTTTTACCATCTGAAGGTCTCCCGAAGTCCTTCATTTATGCCACTGGCCAACTTGTTATGTTGTAGGTTTGGCTCTAATCTTAGCCGGGCTAGAGCTAAAACCCCAACAGGAAAGAATTGATGCTTTTGAATTATGGTGCTCGAGATGATTTTTGAGTATACCATGGACTGCCAAAAGAACCAACAGATCTGTCCTAAAAGAAGTACAACCAGAGTTCTCCTTGGAAGCAAGGATGGCTAGACTCTGTCTTACACATTTCAGACATGTAGTCAGGAGAGACCAATCCCTGTAGAAAGACATCATGTTTGGGAGAGTGGCAGGTCAACGAAAGAAAGGAAAACCCTCCACCAGATGGATTGACTCAGTGTCTGCAGCAATGGGCTTAAACATAATAAGATCGTGTGCCTGGCACAGAGTTGGGAAGTGTTTCAATCTGCTGTACATAGGATCGCTATTAATCAGATTAGACTCAATGGCACCTAACAAGGACAACAACAATTGGCAAGATCCTATTTTCCCCTATCCTATTCTTTGAATCACCAATATTCTTTCCAAAGGAAGTGCTTTTTTTTTTTTTTTTTTTTTTTGCATATGGAAGATGGTCTGTCTGTGTACACCAGCACCAGGCTTACCTGGAACTTAATGTGTAAACCAGGCTAAACTTGCATCAATCCTCCTCCCTCAGCCTCCCAAGTGCTGGAATTACAGGAGTCTGTCACCAGAGCTGAATAGAAAGTAAGTTTTCTTAACTAAAATCAGTCTTATGCAGGTTTCTAGGAACCCATTTGTATGGTTTTGCTAGCATCTCATTTATTTCAATAGCCTCTTTCTCAAAAAAGAGGCTTCCCTTGAATGAGCAAAAAGTTTTCACTAAAACCTCATGTTCAAATGCTCATTCATTTGTTAAATAGTAACATTTATCTCACTACTGAGGCCAATGCATGTGCATCCTTGTGAACAATTACTCAGCGCATTAATGTGTGTTTTATTGTTGATAGGAGGTTAATGGCTCAAACATAGGTACTTAAAGCAGAAAAATATTTAAAAGTAAAACAAAAGTTGTTGTTAAACTTTTATAAATATTTTGAGACAACTATTTAAGAGAATTATAATGGTCATTTAGTTACTTTGATGATTAATTTAAATTTCTTAAGTAATATAAGATGCTTATATAGATCTTAATGTGAAAATTCCAAAAGTAACTGATATATTTTGAAATTAGAATAAAATATCTGTATCTTTACAAATATTTCCTCACATCATTGCAGATATCCAAACTAAAAAAAAAGGACGTATTTATAATAAGTTGAATAAAATTTAGTTTCCCATCAGTTTTTCTATCTAGTTTGACTATACCTTATAAGATAACATTTTTACACACTAAACAAAATTAATTTCATATAATTAGTAGGAATAAGAGAAATTTATGCATCATTTAGCTAATTCCAATAGATCAATATTTCTGAACAGAGTTAATTTTACATACCAGGGTACATTTGAGAACTTCTGGAGACATTTTTGGTTGTCCCACTGGAGAGATGCTCCGGATTCAGGGAATAGTTGCCAGGAATGCACTAAAACATACAAAAATGTATGCAATCAATGTTGTAAAGCACTGGAACAGATAAATTTTAAGGTAGTCTCTAAATATATAAGTTTTTCAACTTTATACTTCACCTAAATGAAAGAAATCATTTTACATAGATTATATAGTTGAATTGTTTAAGTTCAGATATGAAGTGGTTTTAAAATGGGTTTCAGATTTTTTACCTCCCTTTATTAGTAAATGATGATGGGATACAGAGTAATATAGCATTGGCTTTTTCTATTATGCAGCCTTTACATCACTTCTGGCAACACTTTCATCAACCCATAAGATGAATGGAGCCTTATGACTAATATGAAGTAAAACTCAAATGTATATTGGGGTTATATTCCCCCATTCTTCCAATGTATTCATGAAGTTGCACTGTTTATATTGAGATCATCCTCTCCTCCTTCATCCCTCCACATTGACCCTCTTCCCCATCTCACCTTCTGCTATCTTAGCCTCGCTCTGCTAGTTCCCTCCCTCCTTTCTCTTCTTTATATTGTTCCTTCTTCACTAAGCTTAATGATACACTTATATACATATATATCAATTTATGTATAGGATTTTTTCTTCCTTTAAGTATGATTCAACTCCCATATATGAGTGAGAACATATAGTATTTCTCTTTTTGAGCATGTGTTTCTTTGCTTAATATGATGTTCTCCAGTTCCATCCATTTTGCTACAAATGATATTATTTCATTTTTTATTGCTGAGTAGTATTCCATTATATATACATACATACCATAATATTTTATCCATTCTTCTGTTGATGGGCACCTTTGTTGGTTCCATATCCTTGCTGTTATGGAAGGTGCTGCATTTAATATAGAGATACAGGTGTCTCTATGGTATGATGATTCATCTCCCTTTGGGTATATTCCTAGTCGTGGTATAGCTGGGTTGTATGGCTATTCTATTTTTAGTTTGCTGAGGTATATCCATATTGATTTCTAAAATGGTTGAACCAATTTACAGACCTACCAACAGTGTAAGAGGAATCCTTTTTGTCCACAACCTCACCAACATTTATTATTATTTGTTCTGGTGATCCTGGCCAATCTTACTGGAGTTAGGTAGAATCTCAGAGTTGTTTCATTTGCATTTCCGTAATGGCTAGGGATATTGAGCATTTTTTCGTGAGCTTCATAGCTTTACAAAATTCTGCATTTGAGAATTGTCTGTTCAGTTCCTTTGGCCACCTGGGTATTGGATTATTTGCTGATTTGCAATTTCCTTTCTTGAGTTCTTTGTGAATTATAGAATTTGGTCCTCTATCAGGTTTATAGGATGCAAAGATTTTCTCCCATTCAGTAGACTCTTCCTTAACTTGGTTGATTGTCCTTTGCTGGACAGAAGCTTTTTACTTTCATGTAATCTCATGTATATATTCTTTTTGTAATTTCCTAAGCAATTGTAGTCTTATTAAGAAAATGCTTTCCTATGCCTATGTGTTGGAATGTGTTGCTTATCTTTTCTTCTAGTAATTTTAAGTTTTCTGGTGTTATGTCGAGATCTTTTATCCATTTCAAATTACCTGTCATGCAGATTGAGAAGTATGGGTCTATTTTCATTTTTCTGCAGGTGGAAATCCAAGTTTCCCAGCATCATTTGTTGAAGAAGCTGTCTTTTCTCCAATTGGCATGCTTAGCTCCTTTTTCAAAGATCAGGTGACTATAGATGTATTAGTGTATCTCTGGGTCCTTAATTCTGTTCTCCTGGTCTTCAGGTCTATTTTTGGGCCAATACCAAGTTGTTTTTCCCACTATAGTCCAGTAGTATAAAGTCAGGGATTGTGATCCCACCTGCACTAGGTTTGCAGCTTAAGAGGATTTTGGCTCTACATAGTCTTTTGTGTCTCCATATGAATTTTTGGATTATTTTTTCTATTCCTGCAAAGTCTGTCATTGGAATTTTAATCAGGACTGCATTAAATCTATAAATTGCTTTTGGTAGTATAGCCATATTTATAATATTGATTCTTCCAATCTATAAGTAGAGGAGGTCCTTCCACCTTCTAGTATCCTCTGTGATTTCTTTCTTTAATGTTTTGAAATTTTCCTGGTAGAGATCTCCAGGGTCTTTGGTTAAATTGATTCCTAAGCATTTAAGTTTTTAGTGGGTTCTTGTGAAAGGGATTATTGCCTTAATTTCCTTCTTTTTTTGCTCACAGTTAGTGTAAAGGAAGGCTACTGAATTTTGAGTGTTAATTTTGTATCCTGCCTCTTTGTTGAAAGAGTTAATTAGGTCTAAATATTTTCTGGGCTGGGATTAAGCTCAGTTGGTAGAGTGCTGCTCTGCAGTCTCTGAGGTCCCAAGTTCAATTCCCAGCACCGCAAAAAAGGGAGAAGGGCCTGGCAATCCACTCCCATGGCAATCCTGAAACAGTCAGCCATTGAAAACCCTATGAGGGTTGCTATGAGTCGGATACCGACTCGACGGGATCTAACAACAACAAATATTTTCTAGAGGAGTTTTGGGGGTTCTTTAGGTAAAGGATTATGTCATCCATGAATAAGGTCATTTTGACTTCTCCTTTACCTGTCTGTATCCCTTTGATTTTTTTCTCTGGTCTGATTGTTCTGGCTAGGAATTTTGATCACAATATTGAATAAGATAGAGAGTGGGCATCGTTGTCTTGTTCTTGATCTTAGAGGAAATTGTTTCAATTTTTCTCCACTTGATATGATATTAGCTATAGGTCTATCATTAATGGGCTTTATGATATTGAGACATTTTCCTACTATACCTATCTTCTCCAGGGTTTTTATCATGAAAGTGTGTTCCACTTTGTCAGAGGGCTTCTCAGCATTGCTTACAATGATCATGTGGTTTCTGTCTGTAAGTCTCTTGATATGTTGAACTACAATGATCATTTTTCATACGTTGAACAAGCCTTGCATCTGTGGAATAAATCCCACTTTGTCATGTTGTATAATCTTTTTACATGTTGGTGAATTCATTTTTCCAGGACTTTGTTGAAAATTTTTGCATCACTGTTCATTAGGGAAATTGCTCTATGGTTTTTTCTTTAATATATCCTTGCCTGGTTTAACTATCAGGGTGATGGTTGTTTCATAGAATGATTTTGGCAGTGCCCCCTCCTTTTCTACTTTTTGATATAATTTGAGGTGAATAGATATTATTTCTTCTTTGAAGGCATGAACCTGTCAGAGACTGGGCTCTTCTTTTTAGGGAGGTTTTTTTTTTTTTTTTTTATTACCTTCTCTATTTCAGTGTATGTAATGGGTCTGTTTAGATTGCTTATGTCCTCCTGGCTTAGTTTTGGTGAATCGTATGTGTTAAAAAATTTATCCATTTCTTCTGTATTTTAAGTTATTGGGGGATACAATTTCTCAAAGTATTCCCTGATGATTTCCTGGATTTCATTGGTATTGGTTGTTATTATTCCTATCTAGTCTCTAATTTTTTCAATTTTGGCCTTTCCATTTTTTTCTTTTGGTGAGACTGGCTAGGGGAGCACCTATTTTATTAATCTTTTCAAAGAATAACTCTTATTATTGTTACTTCTTTGAATTATCTTTTTAGATTCTAATTGGTATAGTTCTGCCTTGATCTTGATAATTTCTGTCTGAGTGCTCCTTTTGGGATTAGTTTGCTGTTGGCTTTTTAATATCTTAAGATATATTGTTCAGTTATTTACTTAGGCTTTCTCTAACTTAATGATGATGGTGCTCACCGCTGTGAACTTCCCTCTTAGAATTGCCTTTGCTATATCAAAAATGGGTTTCAATTTTATTAAGCCAATAGTCTTTGAGCAAGGATTTTATTCTATACTCATTGAGAAAATTATCAACCATAAGTCAGTGCAATAACTCTGGTTTTACTCCTTATAAATACAATATGATATCTTAGCACTGCATACTTTTCTTCATAAAATGCAAACCTCTATAAAAAATCCAGCCACTCCCTTTGGACTATGTACCCTTTCATCAACCTTTAAAACCTATATTGAATAAATTGAAAGAAAAATATACAAAATGAATGAAAGGAACATAAAAGAGAAAGAGAAAGAGAAAGAAAAGAAGAAAGAAAAATGATCTTGAAATGTGTGACCTAGGTTATATGAACAAACTGATGTAGAATATCATATTTGTAAATAATATCACTTCACAGGAGAACTAAAACAAAGTGAAAGTGTTTTGAAGTGAAAGAAGGCTAGTCTTTTTTCACTTTTTTATTATTAATTTTTAATGTACAACTTAATGGGCCTCATGGTATTTCCATATATGCATTTCATTGTACCTTACTCACATAACTTCCCCCTTACCCTCTTATGCCCCTCCTCCCCATCCCCACCCTTCCCACTGATGTTCTCCTTTCTATTTGCATTTCTTTTTGTGAGAATATCTATCTATCTATCTGTCTGTCTGTCTGTCTGTCTGTCTGTCTATGCATCCGATTTTGATATAAATCCAAACTTTTTTCTATTGTGAACTACCATTTTACATCCTCAGCAGTATTACTTAAGTGACCTAGTCTATTTCCATTATTGCCAGGATTTGGTATTATTACTATTTTTTTATTTTAGCTATTTTAGTAGGATTTTTTTCTTTCTATCTTCCTTTATTTTTTCAACATACCATGAAATTTTGCTGTTTACATTGAGATTGACCTCTCCCCCTCATTCTACCTCATTGATGCTCCTCCCCCTCCGATCTTCTCCAATCTTTGCTTCCCTCTGCTAGATCCCTCCCTCCTTCTTTCCACTCCTTAAATTTTCTCTTCTATATTAAGTTTAATTGTGCTTTTTTATGTTTCAATTTATGAATAGAATTTTTTCTTTTATTTGGGTTTGATTCAGCACCCACACGTGAGTGAGAACATATGGTATTTCTCTTTTTGGGCTTGTGTTCTTTCACTTAAGATGATGTTCTCCAATTCCATCTATTTTGCTGTAAATAACATTATGTCATATTTTTACTTGCTGAGTAGCATTCTATTGTGTATAAGTACCATACTTTTTTAATCCATTCTGTTGATGGGCACTTTGTTTGATTCTATATTCTTGCTATGACAGTGCTGCATTGAATATGGAGATGCAGGTGTCTCTGTGGTATGATGACTTGTCTTCCATTGGGTATATTCCTTGTAGTGGTAGATTTGGGTCATATGGCAGTTCAATTTTTAGTTTTCTGAGGTATCTACATTATTGATTTCCAAAGTGGTTGAACCAATTTACAGTCCCACGAATAGTGTAAGAAGGTTCCCTTTTCACCACACCCTCACCAACATTGTTATTATTTGTTTCATTGATCTTGGCCATTCTTGTTGAAGAAAGGTAGAATCTCAGAGTTGTTTTGATTTACATTTCCCTAATGGCTAGGGATATTGAGGATTTTTTCATGTGTTTCATGGCCTTGTGAACTTCTTCATTTGAGAACTATCTGTTCAGTTCCTTTGCCCACTTGTGTATTAGATTATTTTTGTCTTGGGATTTGCTTTCTTGAGTTCTTTGTAAATTCAGGAATTAGTCCCCTGTCAGATCTGTAGGATGTGAAGATTTTTTTCCCATTGAATTGTCTCCTTTAACTCTGTTGGTTGTTTCCTTTGCTGTACAGAAGCTTTTTAATTTCATGTAATCCTCTTTGTCTATTCTTGTTGTGATTTCCTGAGCAATTGGAATTTTATTAAGGAAATTCTTTCTTATGCCTATATGTTGGAGCATATTGTCTATCTTTTCTTCTAGTAATTTTAAGGTATCTGGTTTTATATTGAGGTCTTTTATCCATTTCAAGTTGTCTCATGCATATTGAGAAGTGCAGTTCTGTGACACAACTTTTATTTATTTATTTACTTACTCACTGGTACTAGGGAGTAGACCCAGGGCCAAGTACTCTCCCACTGAGCTACATTTCCATCTCTTTTTAATTTTTATTTTGAGACAGATTCTCTAAGTTGCACACTTTGCCTCTGGCCTCAAACTTACCATTCTCCCACTTCAGCCTCCTGTCTGGTTGAGATTACAGGTGTAATTACAACTTTTAAGAGAAACTGTCAACTTATACTTGGAAACTTCCAAAAAACTCCAAAAAAAGTACAATAGCCTTCTTCTTTCTTCTTTCTTTTTTCTACTCTCTCTCTCTCTCTCTCTCTCTCTCTCTCTCTTCATTTCTTAGTACTGAGGGGTTGAACCTAGGACCTCATATGTACTAGGGAAGTGCCGTACCACTGAACCATACTCCCATCCCCTTTTAATTGCACAGGCTGCTTGTGGCCTTGAACTCATGATTCTCCTGCCTCAGCCTTGTAAGTCATTGGAATCACAAGTGTTACTACAATGCTCAGCTCATTAGTGCTTCTGGAGGATAATGTCAAATTATGGTCTAATAAAATTTTCTCTTGGTGCCACAACTGTAAATATTATCTAGTTATATTAAGGGGCTTTTTAATACTTCTTTTGAACCATTTCATTACTTCTTTGTTGGGAAAGAAAACACTTAAAAATAAAATAACAATGAAAGAGTTTGGAAAATTTGGTTCTTGAGCAGTGGGTAATCAAAATATAACCCACAAAAGAATTTTAAAAATTGATTTTTGCCAGGTGTGGTGGTGCACATTTGTGATCCCAGTAGCTGAGAAGGCAGAGGCAGGAGGATTGCAGGTCCAAGGCCAAAGGCAGCCTTGTAACTTAGCAAGACTCTGACTCAAAATAAAAAATATAAAATGGGATAGGAGTTCTGCCCAGTGGTAGAGCACTTGCAAAGTATGTGCAAGGCCATGAGTTCAACTCCCAAGCACTGCAAAAAATAAATAAATAAATAAAAATAAATAAATAAAATAAAATAAAAGTTTTTCAATAATTATTCTTCCAGAATTTCCAAAAAGTATGGGAGATATATATTTGCACACACACACTTGACTAAGACATGCACATATTAGATTTGTCTGAATTTTCCTTCTTTTGCAATGAATTTAATATACATTTCAAAAGTTATTTTGAAAGTTAAATTTTAAAATTTAAAATATTAGCACAATGGTTATATTTGTTTTGGTTAGTACAAATTCAGTTATGATTCTTAAAATCTAAACAAATAAATACAAAGAAATAAAAATATATATGCTACATAGTTTAGATGCCCCAAAGACTCTTTGAACATTCCAATGATTGTGCATATCTTAGTTTGGTATTGATTTGAACCCTAATATGTGTTTACTTATTCTGAGTTCTGGGCTGACTTTAAATTCCCATTCTGAGGCAGACCCTTCCCCTGTGGACAAATCAATAGAGGTACTTAAAGAAGGGGTGGATAGAAATCCAGTGCTCCAAATCCTGAAAGAGTAAAGCAGTTAGCTGGCCTTAAATCTGCTATCATATATGCTAAATAGAAATAAGTTATTACCACAGGTATCTGATACTTATAGAATAATGATTTCCCCTTTGCATCAAAAAATTGCAGCCACATAAGGTTATACAAGCTATAATATACTAAGTATTGAAATATAACAATGATTGATCAGTTTTATAAGCACTATATTTTAATAAGTCCTATTCTAAATGCAAATTATCTCTATATGCAAATTATGTAAACTCATAATAAAGGCTACAGTTTTAGGTTTGTTTTTAGAACAAAAGATGATCTTTCTTTAAAAGAAGATTGTTGTTGTTAGGTGCCTTTGAGTCGGTATCTGACTCATAGCGACCCTCATAGGGTTTTCAATGGCTGACTGTTTCGGGATTGCCTTGGGAGTGGATTGCCAGGCCATTCTCCCATTTTTGCGGTGCTGGGAATTGAACTCGGGACCTCAGAGTTAAAAGAAGATAGTAATTGATAAAACCAAATAGTAATTGATGAGATCAGTATACTCTTTGGGAATGTACTTACTCCTGTGGAGGTTTCTGTTTCATAATTTTTATAATTTTGAAAGCTCTTACATTTTCAAGCACTATATTTTCAAAAGATCACCAGCAATAACAGTGTGTATTGATAGATAGTAGTCATAGTCTTTTATTTGAGGAAGATAATTTTACTCATTTCCTGAACCAATTATGATTTTAAAAAATTAGGTTCTCAGAGAAAAGAAACACAGATTATTTCTTTCATTGTATTTATTTATTAGTGTTAACATAACTGTTACTAGTAGTTCAAAACAGATGTTTTCCCACATTTTATTGGTTATTTGGCAATTTTTTACTTTCCCTTCCACTGCACAACTTTATTTCTTGGGTTTTACATTTCCATTGGCTCATAAACCCCTGAAGAATCAGTCTATAAAGCAAAGCAGAGCCAGTCTACGTCCCACCCAGTAAAGGAATTTTTAATATTATGGCTTTAAGGTGCTTAATGCTTGACTTTGTCATCACTTTGCATTGTTGATACATAATATTAAAAATATTATTCTTTTGAAGAGGTTTAAGGACCTATCAAGAAAAATGGGTAAACCTGAGTATCTCAGCATCCTTTAGGAAATGTGGCTGCATTCTCAATGACTTCCCCCACTCCATCCTAAAAAACACATTAGGTGAAAACCTGTGCTATCTACTGTGGTAATTTGGAGTGAGCTATCAATGGTGGTAACTGAAATATATTGGAGAGAAAATAGCACTCAAAGAATGATTTGTATGTAATAAAAGCCCCAATTGCTTTGGCTCCCTTATTCATAGACAATTAGAAAAATAGGACCCTTAATGGGGCAAAAGAAGAAAGATTATTCAGGAAATATTACATATATTCCATCTCCGAATTATGTCAGCTATAAAATAAATGGACTCTTGTTCTCTGTTACTTACTCAGGATAAAAGTGAAACATGTAATGGGTAATAGTTACTTCCAAAGCTAACTGGTTAGAAGAGATTCCTGCATCTGTCCATTTTTTTGTTTGTTGGTTTTAGGCCTGTTGGTTTCAACTGGCTGATTGCTTAAAGTCTAGAAGTTAATGACCCTTAAAAGGAGAGAAAGGGAGTCTATGGAGCATGTGAACTCAATCTCTGAAAAGTTCCATTCTCATTGCATTTATAGATCCTCATGGCAGGATCCAAAACAATCATTCAGAAGAAAAATTACAGATTAAAAACAAAAGTTAACATTAATCCAAGAAAAGCTTTGCAATCCCCTAGCTAGGGATTTAGGGAGGAGAGGGAAAGAACATGAGATCTGTTGCTGTGTGAGTAGAAAGCAAATGAGGCAGACTCAGAAACAAAGAAAGCCTCAATAAACAGTGAGAAAGACACTTTTGCTTGTATGCCTTAAATTTGAATTCAGTAATATGCTGGTAAAATCCATGTGTAGTAGTATAACTTTTAAGCCTCTCTTTTGGTAACACCAAAATCTTCCATTATACTTCAGAGGAGAAGAATACAGTGGCCTTAAGATTAATATGATAGACCTGTAGTATATACTTCTAAAGCCCCTCCAAAAAGCTCACAGAATATTTGATAGATAAATGACAGTGGGTTATACAGTGTTTCATATGTCTTTGTGCATATGTGTCTGTTTCTTTGAGCCAGTTTTCTATATATTTTATGCATATTTAATTATATGACTACTTTTTATCCTTTTTTACTTAGAATCCTTAGTAATTTTTATGTCCTTTCATAAGACAAAAGAATTATACTTTTTAGTAACTTCTAAGTGATTTGTGATTAGGCTGTCATGATGAGATTAAAGAAACTCTTTTAGACAGATATGGTGACCCACACCTGTAACACAGTGACTCAGGGTGTAGAGGCAGGAGGATCTCCAGTTTGAGGCTAGAGGAACCCTGTGTAACATAGCAAGACCGTGTCTCATGATAAAAAATGTAAAAGAACAGGGATAGAGTTAAAGTGTAGTGGTAGAGTACTTGCAAAGTATGTGCAAGGCCTTGGGTTCAGGCACTGGTACCATACTAAATAATAAAAAATAAAGAAATTTCCTTGTTCTTCCATGGTTTACCAATCTACTTGTGTTCCAAGTCAGCTTTCATCTCATCTGGAAAGTTGTCCTGTGAATACCACCCACTTTGTTAGCCTTTATAAATGTGTGTATTATTGGATCACTCCTAGTACATAAAGATACCTTAAAACCATTCTGTAAAAATACTTTTCTCGCACAAAAATTACCATCAACTGCTCCACCAGGTAAACTATTCTCACTTTATTGCTTTCACTTTGTAATCTTCCATTTTCTTCCCAATTCACTCTAAACATGGTTTTGGAGTGATGACTCAGACAGAGGTCATTAAAGATTTCCATATGGATGAAAACTGAACATTTTTTTCTTTTTCACATTTCTGGTAGAGTTGAAGATGAAAAAATAAAAAGTCAGTGCTGATGACTCCAAGGCAATTATTTCCTTCCACCTCTTTCCCATGCCCGTTTCTCCACAAAGCAATGAAAGTAAGCTTCTAAAAGCACAAATGAGACAATATTGCAAATTTACTTTAAAAATCAAACAAAAATAAAAACAAAACAAAAAAAACCCAGCCAGATGCAGTGGCACATGCCTGTAATCCCAGCTTGAGAGGCTGAGGCAGGAGTATCATGAGTTTGAGACCAAAGGCAGCCTGTGTAACTTAGTGAGATCCTGTCTCAAAATAAAAACTAAGAGGAAGGATGGGGTTGGGGAGGCAGTTCAATGGTAGAGTGCCCTGGGTTCAATCTCCCAGTACCAAAAAACAAACAAGCCAGCAAACAAACAAACAAACTTCTAATGGCTTAACCTGGAAGTTAACATAAATCCAAATCTTTGGTACATACCAGCCACTAGACTCCAGCACCATCTTCTAAATCTCGTCAATTCAACCTCTTAGGGGTTTGAACGTTGGGCTTTCTCAGAGCTTCCAGCATGATGCTTTGCCACTGGACACTGATCACCTAACCATGCACACAAGGTTTTTGGTACCTTCAGTAGGGGCCTAAGAAGAGCAGAGAAGGTAGAGGAGGAAAAAAACCCACACAGCACACTTAGGACAATGAGAAGCATAATGTAGAGGTTACTGAGAGACATGTTTTACCTTTTATCAGCCACATGGGTGGCCCCTAGCAAGACCTACTTCCTGACTAAGTAAGAACTTGAGGTTAGCATGGTAAAGCCCTTCTTTTATTTGGTTTTACCCCTTCCCTCCCTCATTTCCACTTTGTCTCACATTTTCTACCCATTTTTTTTTTACACTCTTTCAAATTCATTCTTAGCAGTAATTTTGTCTCAGGCTCTGTTTTCTGGGAAAATCAAGCTCCGACAGTCTACCAGGCCCACACAATCAACCACAGCCTATCCATCCTTTGTCATTTCCTACCACTTCTCTGGTCCATTACATCTAAGCTGCATCTGCCTTTGTGTATTCTGGAACTTTTCCTCTTTTTGACATCTTTTTTTCTATACCTTCATCTAGGACATCATGTTCATCATTTGTGACTTAGTTCAAATGTGAGCTCCTCCAACAGGCATTTCTTACCAACTCCACTTAAGGAGGCACCCTCTTCCATTCAGTGCCCTCTGTGTTCCGTTTTATTTTTTATCACCTTCATCATGATCTGACATTTATTTGGCAATTTTTTATTATCTTATCACCCCATAGAAATTTTGGCTTCATAAGAGCAGAGACTATGAGTCTTGATTACTGCTGTCTACCTGGCATGTAATTGTTGTTGGGTGCTGTGGAGTTGGTGTCCGACTCATAGTGACTCTATATTCAACAAAAAAAATACTATTATCAGTGCTTCTCTGCTATTCATAGGGTTTTCAATGGCTGAATATTTTTTGGGAGTGGGTTGCTTGATCCTTCTTCCAAGTTTATAGCACCTGATATTTCCAGGTTGTCTCCCATCCAAGTGCTAACCAGGTCTGACCCTGCTTAGGTTCTGAGATCTTACAGGATTGGACGCCACAGTGGTAAGGCTGCAGGCCTGGCACATAGTAGGCACTCTATTTTTATTACATAGTGAACAAAAGACTTTTGTCTTAACAATGAATGTGTGACTTTTATTACAAAATTAATATGTATAATTCTTAGTGACTTTAAGCAAAGCAGCCAGGAAGAGATACATACATGCTTTAATAAACTAGTTTAGTGGTATATATTTCTTGTTCACCTGTAATGGGTTTTTAAGCTTATTTTTAACATATAATAAAATAGTGACATCTATAAGATATACCCTTTTCACTTCCCTCCAAGCTCCATCAATGATACACAATGATTCTGTAAAATTATCTGTGGTTACTATTGTTGTTAGATGCCATCTAGTCAGGTTCAACTCATAGTGACTCTACCTACAACAGCTGAAACACTCCCCAACATTGTGCCATGTCCAGCACTATTGTCAATGCTTCTTTTCTATTCATACGGTTTTCTATGGCTAATTCTTTTGGTGGTAGGCTGTCAGGTCCTCCTCCCAAGCTTACAGCACCTGGTGTTTCCAGGGGGCTCCCATCCAAGTACTAAGCAGACCTGACCCTGCTTAGTTTCCAAGATCTGTCAAGATTGGATGCCAGGGTGGTATGGTTGTGGGTGTGGTTACCATAGCATTAAGAAAATAGATCTCTGTAAAATATGTTTAGGGGTACAATGAAATATTTTAGCAGAAGTTTTGAGGCTTTCTTATAGATAGATTGGATTTGGTAATATTCTTTAGAAGTGGCTATAAATATCAATCTATCTTGTAGACTTCAAACATTTCATAAAATAAACCCATTAACTGTAGGCATATGTGACATCATCATCACCAAAAAATGACAAAAAAAGTCTTATTAAAAGGTAGACTGTAACACTTTCACATGTAAATGTTATATTCTAAGTATATATCCTACTATAAGCATTTTTTCTCAATAAATTACACAGAGAGATCACCAAAACATATACCATCTTAGAATACTATGGCCTCCATTTCTTTATATTTTCTGCCTTTCCATAAAGTGCAAGAGTCCACCTTCAGAAAAGAAATTTCAACATAGGTTGGCAAATTTTTTTCTAGCTGAATAACTTCAAAGAAATTCCTTACTTTGTTCTTTGCAAACATTAACTAGAAATCCCAAGTTAAATTATTTGAGTTGTCTCAAAATATGAATAGCTCCTATTGTGAAGTGCTTTGTAATTTGCTAAATTCATTCAATATATAACCTAGTATGTCCTTAGACCCTTTAGACTTGGAAACTAAATAAAGATGTAAAAGTTATGTGAAGGACATATTTAGAGATCCTTAGTACAGCAGAGTAAAATTCACTACATATATGGATGTTCTGAAAAAAGAAATAGAATATTTTTCAAGTGCAGTTTTAAAATTGGCTTGAAGAAATAAGAATGGTTAAAGAGTATTGTTAACAATGTGATGACCCAGAGCGTGCAGGAGGAAAGTAAAACTTTTTTCTAGTTCCTCATAAATGAAGTGATTGGTGTGTCTTCCACACAGTACTTGGTGTTGATAAAGGTGTTGTTTTGTGCTTAATTATGTATCTAAATGTGTGACACAGTAGTATAAGACTGAAAATATAATTTTTAAAGAGTTTTATCTCCCTGGGAACACCAGGTGCTATAGGGAGCAAGAAGGACCCAGCAGCCCACTCCTGAAACACTGGCCACTGAAAACACTAGAATAGTTAAGACACACTGACAGTATTACTGGGAGTGGCACAATGTCAGGTAGTGTTTCAACTGTTTTAAACAGTGTCTCTGTGAGTCAGACATGACTGGATGGTACCTAACAACAACAACAACATTTCTTTGATAGTTATTTAATAAATATGTGCTTTTTAAAAAGGTTATTTTTTAAAGTAAAATGTGTTCATAATAAAATAATTAAATAGAACTAAAAATAAATGATATTCTTTACCTAGGAAGTAATCTGAAGTAATAACTTGGTGAAACTGATATTTACTAAATGTTGAAATAAATTATCCCTTTCTCAAAGGATAAAGATGTATTCCATGTAAGATTCCCCTATGATAAATGCAGAATTTTATTTTATTACTTTTGGATTTGGGGAAAGAGTATAGATAAAATCCTTGTTGTTGTTGTTAGGTGCCATCAAGTTGTGTTCAACTCATAGTGACCCTCATAAGGTTTTCAATGGTTGATTGTTTCAGGATGCCTCAGGAGTGGATAGCCACATCTTTCTCCCAATAAAATCCTTAAGTCTGATTTATTAAAATAATTCAAAGGATAAGGGTAGCAAAATGAATCACCTTATTCACTATTTAAGGTTAGTTGAATGGCATTCCATACGTTAATAATCTATGTGGTATTCATGGTATATAGCTTTGAGCCTACATGTTTTTTATGAGTTCAATCTCTTTTTTTTTTTTTTTTTTTTTAATGTCCTGGGGGTTGAGCCCAGGGCCTCACGCCTGCATGCTCTGCGAGTGCTGGGCCACTGAGCTGCATCCCCAGGCCATTTGTTTTAGTTTTTGAGACAGGGTCTCACTAAATTATGTAGACTGCCTGTGGTCTCGAACTTGCGATCCTCCTGAGCCACTGGGATTACAGGTGTGCGCCACCGCACCTGGCGTATGAGTTCAATCTTAACTTTAGTATTACATCTGGACTTCAGAACCATGATATTCTGACAGAAATTCTGATATTTAAATAAACATGACCTATTGTAGCTTTTCCAACTGCCTTGAAGCCCTCCAGCTTTTTGAGGTTACTCTGAGCTGTTACTTATTTTTAAGAAGAAAGATTAAATAGTGGGACATACTGCCCACAATCCCACCTAGGTTCTCAATGTTTCTCATAGTCATGGTTTACCCTCATTCCCTGCTTTGCCTGGAATGGCCTTTAGAAGCCTTCAGAAGCTTTCTCTTTTTTTATGCTATGTGGATCCAATCATAGATTATTCTTATTTAATATATTTCTCAGATCACATTTGCACAAGAATTTTTGTGTAAATATTAGTGCAACCATTTTAGTAAATTATTAAGTACAAAATACAATATTGTTGGCTCTTGGTATAATGTTGTGGTTATTTAGTTTTATAGGAAAATTTTACTGAAAAATCATGGGTAGAGGCAGACGCCTACTGTGAACTGAAAGGGTTACTTTATAGTACACAGGACACGCCACAGCACAGCCATCTACTGTACTTATATTTTAAAAATTATATAGGCCAGACCCACAACTGAGAATATCTCTACCATCATGCTGCACCTTTTCCTTACCTGGACTCCTCATTGCCTCTGCCACTTAGGCCCCAGTGCAGTGTCATTCTCTTTATGATCAGCCTTATGATACTCTCCAATTTGTGTTAGTTTTATAATGAAGAGAAATTTACAACTCATGTCAGTCTTCATATATTTCTGCCTGCTAAGTTAACTAACGTCTGTCTTTTTCTAATTAAACATGGTTCCTGTGCTCAGGAAACGACACTACCCTTCCTGAGGCATACTGTCACCCACCCTGAAACTAACAATCTATTTTTCACTACTAATCTTACAAACATCTGTTTCATCATTGATGTTTATGAGATAAAAGCTAGTTCTAATAAAGGATGAACCAAGAATGCCCCTGTAGAATAAGCACTATGTTCTAAAAGAAGACTATCTGTTTATAGAATTTAGAGTCAATCTGTTTTCTCAAGTCACATCTCCACCAAAGCTAAACTACCCTAAAAAGTTAATGTTTGTAACTATTCACAGATCCATTTATTCCATCCTCTACCTATGCTTCCCTTCCTCTGAACAGTGATTAGACACAGAAGAGCTTTTCAGTGCCATTAGTTTGGAAACTGTGTTGGCAGTTTTTGTTCCTTGCCTTGGTTAAAAATTCAGCTCATTGTTTATTTTTTTTTTCTATTTAACATGCCTGTGTGTATAAAAAGTTCCAGACCGGGGGCCTGGAAGAAGCTTCTAAAACAACATTCAGGAATTATATTTCTAGTAGATGTTCTTAGAGTCTATAGGGTCTGTGGCTTGTCTTCATCTAGGTGTGTTCCCTGAGTTATTCTGCATCATTAGAAATTCCTCAAAGCAGTGATAGAATTTGAAGATGGAAAATGTATGTGTATAGATTTGTATGTACACAAGTATTAATGGATATGCATACAATAATCCCAATGATGTATTACTATACAAACAATTCTTGTTTTAAAAGTGCTGAATAACCACTAGGAAAAAAAAATGAAGGGGACAATGAGACTATTCCTTTGAGGACAAGATAATTCAAGGAAAAATTAGAAGTGTCCACACACATCTTCAACATTTTCTCTAGCAATTTACTGTTAGTGTGTTAAAGTTCAAACTACTTAGTGTTCCTGATCATTAAACTCACCACCTCATCAAATTCAATGAAGCTGAAGGTTTTTGTTCAGCCTCATGTGGAAAATTGCACTGCATTCTCCATAAGAACAAATTAATATTTGTATGGATTATAGTTTTATAGAATAGCATTGTTTAAAAAATCCAGTTGACATATTTATTTTGTAATATAGTGAGGTGAATTGAAATGATTACAGGCAGTCTTGTCATCTGGTCCTAGGCTTGACCCTGGTCATCACTGAGTTTAACTACCCTAACTTAGGATGATTCATTTCAGCTGTATGATCTCAATTTAAGTTATCTATAAATTGGAAGAGAAGAAGTAATATCTCTGTTAATTTTCTTATAAACAAAAGGATTATATTCAAGTTCAGGTCAGAATGTGGCTAACTTCTACCTCTTTTCATTCTATCCACCAGTTTTTTTGGTGTCCCTTTCCTTTTCTTCTTGTACTTATTTGCTCTATACTTCTTTCTCATTCTAGGCATATATAATACTGTGTTTTGGACAGGCACGGTGGTGCACACCTGTAATCCCAGAGACTTGGGAAGCAGAGGCAGAGGATCGCAAGTTCGAAACCAGAGATAGTCTGCATGATTTAGTGAGACCCTGTCACAAAAAAAACAAACAAAAGTAAAAAAAAAAAAAAAAAAAAAAAAAAAAAAAAAAAAAAAAAAAAAAAAAAAAAAAAAAAAAAAAAAAAAAAAAAAAAAAAAAAAAAAAAAAAAAAAAAAAAAAAAAAAAAAAAAAAAAAAAAAAGGGCTGAGGGTGCAGCTCAGTGGTACAGCACTTAACAAAGCTGGGTTCAACCCCCAGTACTAGAAAAAAAATTGTCTTTTAAACATTTAACTAAGAGAAACCTTAACTTTACAAAATTTCTTTTTGAAATCATATGTCTAAGATTGCTTACCAAACTATTTTTATTCACATAAACTAGAAGAAATGACAAACTGACCTGTAAAGCTGTAACTAGTTATGCATTACCCCTTTTGTCATATTTTTATAACTGGAAAATTAAAATCCTGTTTATTTGGAAGTAAAGTTAACTAGTGGAAATATCCTGATAAAAGGTATTGGAATGTTTTGCTTAAAAGCAAATAAAATATTATTCTGGATAGTGCAGTTTTTAGAAAGAAGCAGTAGTTAAATAATTACAAGTGCTTAAATGTGCCATTCTTCAAAATTAAATAAAATGTCTAAGTAATATTAATAGCTATTTTAAATAACTTATATAAGTGGACTGTGTAACAAAATATGTATTGGCTTTGTTCCTCATTCATGGAAGTATGAATGTAGTATCACATAAGTATGAATGAAGAAGCCTGGACATGTAAAAATAGATTTAATTTATAAAATTCTTACCAAAACTCCTAATACTAGTCATCAACTGAAATTAAAATCCAAAGTCTGGTATGGCACATGTTATGATGTTACTCAAAAATCTGTTGAGTAAATCATGTACTTTAGTTATTTTCCAAATTTCCCTTAGCAGATCTTATTTTCTAAATAAAGTCATATAAGTAACAACACTGAAAAATAAAATAATATATAAAGAAACCATCTTTTATTAAAGTAGCAGAAGGGAGGATAATGGGAATTTCCACAAAAATCACTTCTCTATCCCTCTGCCTATGGACCATGTCTGGATCTTAGTAATTATTCAAGGAATCCAGTGGCACAAGACATTTGTCAGTTTCTATAATGTCATAGTGGCTTTATCAAACTAATCCATTTACAAGAAACCAATAAGAAATCTGGATAAAATTTATTGAAACACACAGAAAATAATCAAGCTGTTAAAGAGATTAGATACTAACACAAATCAAGCAGAATTTTGAGGGACATTGTCCCTTGAAAAAGGAAACTTCTCTTAGTGAAATCTATATTTATATGGCTTTTCTCCTGAGCTTTCCCCAGCCTACAGGACTCAGAGAAAAATGTAGAGATCAAATAGAAACCCACAGTGTTTTCGGATTGAGGTGTCAGAAGTCAGAGTTTGGTGTTACCAAGTGGCTGGAAATTGCAGTCATAAATTCAGGAAATGAGAAGACACACATACGGAAGATCATTCATTTTTTTCTTGTGAATTCTCCTCATATTCTTGGCTGGATTTTTAACTGTGCATGAGCAGAAAAAATTACAAGAAAACAAGCAGAAATCAAAAGCTGAAGGCAAAAAATGTTGATGGGATTTCAATTGTTGACCATCATAGGAGAGAAAGAATTTGGAATATAAAAGCTACTGTATTAGAGGGTTTTCTATTTACCATGGTTTGAATCTAAAATGTTCCTCAAAGCTTGTGAGTTAGAATGCTTGGTCTATAGGTGGTGGCATTCTCCTGAGAGACTATGGAACTTTGGGAGGTGGGACTTAGCTTTGTGGAAGTACATCACAGGGGAGTACCTTAGGGGTTTTACCCAGATCATCAGTTCTGGTATCTCTGCTTTCTAATTGCTATCATGAGAGGTCCTCTGCCACAGGCCCTCCTTCCTACCCTATCACATGCCTGCCCTACCTCAGTAGACTGAAATCTTTTGAACTGTGAGCCCCAATAAGTTTTACCTCCCATAAGTGGTTTCTGTCAGATATTTTGCCACAGTGACACATAAGCTGACTAATGCAGGAATTCTGTACTGGAGAATGGGGTCATTGCTGTGCTGAAAGCTGACCATGTGGGTCTTAGGCCATTAGAACTTGTTTGCAGGAGACATTTGGAAGAATTTGGAAATGTGAGTGAGAGAAGCTCTGGTATGCTATAAGCAGAGTTTAAAGGGCAGTTCTGGTATGAGTTCAGAAGAGCAGAATGCCAATAGAAATGCAGAAAGTTAAGATGGGTTTCAGAGGAAAATGAAGACACTATTGGGAATTCGACTAGGGGCCACTTGTGTTACACTCAGGTAATGAGTTTGTCTGTGGTTTGCCCTTGTCCTAAAGATTTGAATGTGGCTGAATTTTAAAGCAATGAACTAATTAACTTGGCAGAGGAAATATCACAAAGAAATAATACTGAGGGGATGCCATGGTTATTACTTGATGCTTTTGCCCAGATTTGTGACAAAAATGGGGGGATAAAGCAGAGCAGAAATATTGGAAAATTGTGCAGTCTGGCCAGAAAAACGTTATGTTTAAAGTTGTAACTGAAACAAGTTTGGGCAAAAAGGTGGCAATTATTAAAGAGAGAAGCATCATTAAAGAGAACTGCACACTTTGTACTGAGATAGTAGAAATGGCTCCAGGGCTAAAGCAGGAGTTGGCCAGACTCCTCCCATCAAAGGCTCCAGAGTGTAAGATTGCAAACTCATTTAAAAGACTTTCCTTTGAAAAGAGAGTATCTGAAAAGTGAGTGCTGCCTGGGTCCCCTTCTTGTAAAGGGCTACCCAGAGAAGTGGTTTCCTGGCCTGGGAACACAAAGGCTGGTATAGCCATTGTCCAAAAGGTCCCAGATACCTTCGACCTGGCAGCAGACTTTAGCATAATCCAGTGGCACTGGCTTTGAAGGCATGTAGAATGCAAGAGTTAAGGGATTATGGAGGCTGTCACCAAGGTTCTAGAGAATAGACTGTAAGGCCAGGCAATGTTGCAGGATAAGATTCCCAGTGGAGAGCTCCTGAAGGGCTGGTGTATGAAGCATTGAGAGTGGAGCCTAAGCTGCAGTGGATACCCCAGAATGTTGGAAGTGCTAGTGACATGAAACATCTGCTGAGAGAAGCTGTTGGCAACAAGTGGATCTAGCCCTAGAAGGCCATGTGTACTGTAATGGCAAGGCCATAGGGATGGAGCTGCCAAGCCTTTTGGAGCCTAGATGATGCCACCATATGTGTGCCCAGATATGAAACTACAGAGTTGTGTACCCTGATGGATTTTGGTCTTGCTTTGGGCAGTTTCACAGTGCAGTGTCTCTGATCAGCTTTACCTAGATACCAAGAGGGTGATTTCTGGCATGTTCTGAAGGACACAATTTCTTGCAAGCTCTATTGGCAGAGAACTTCAGCAACTTCTCTGTATTTCAGTGAGCCAAGGTTATTTAATCTCCCACAAACTCTGGATCAGGTCTGGAGGAAGAACGATTACTCTATGGACATTTATGTAAGCCCTAGAATAGTGACTGCTCATACATATTGCATTTCTATATGCATTAGTATCATCTTCCATGCTTATAATCCAGCCTTTAATACTCTAATCCTCCATTATAGTTAGTAAGTCTTTATAGTAAATTTTTCCTGTTCAAATTACTGTGTGGCTTTTAGAAGAAAAGCATTAGAAATATAGAGAGAAGGTGGCACCTCTGAGAATTGGGAGCATGTGCATCAATCTCTGTTCTGTTCTAATTTTGAAAATGCATTGGCATACCCAGTGTGATGTGAGCCCTGGGTACCTAGTATGACATGAGTCCTGGGCATGAGAACTTAAACTCTGCCTTTCTTCAAAAGGCAGAGAGAAAGGCTTCTTGTTTTTTAGTAGTCTTTTGGGGCTTAGGGCATATGGCTCCTGGTTTCTTTGGCTTAATGGCTTTGTTTGGCATATTTCAAAAGAATGGGCTCATGTACAGATGTCTTAGAATGGTCTGCTTTTGTGAATAACCTGGACTCAGGCAGACATTCATTTTAATCAGATTGTGAAGCCTATTAGAATAATGTCCCTTCAATATCCTAGAAGGTCTGTCTCACATATCATAGCTGGAAGGAAGAGACATTTTTCAACCCCTCCTCCCTCATGGTATGCTAATACCCAGCTTACTTGCCAAACTATTGGGCTCAGACTTGCACAATATTAAAAGATGTGTGATTATAAAGAGATAAATGGATCCCCTTTGTTTCCACATCCAGTAGGAATTAGACATTTTTAAAGCATTGGTACTGGTATGAAATGCTCAGCAAATAGTTAAAAAGCACAACTCTCACCCTAATACTTAACATACTATTTTGTCTCATCATAATTATGTAAGCATGTGTCACAAGAGTAATAAAAATAAATCCTTCTTCAATCTTTACTTATGTTGTTGTTAGCTGTGGTTAAGTCAGGTCCAACTCATAGCGACCCTACATACAACAGAAGGAAACACTCCCAGACACTGTGCCATACTCAGCACTATTTTCAGTGCTTCTCTGCTATTTATAGGGTTTTCAATGGCTGACTGTTTTGGGACTGGGTTGCTGGGTCTTTCTCCCAAGCCTACAGCTTCCAGTATTACTGGTAGTCTCACATCCAAGGACTAAGCAAGCCCAAACCTATTGCTATTTAACTTTACTAAAAATTATTGTGCACCAAATTTCAAATTTATATGTGCATATTGGAAGTTAAACTGGGGAGAAGGAATAGCATGAAATCTTGATGAACAGTATGAGGGTGTTGGATATCTGAATGGAAGTCATGATGTGCCCAATAATGCAAGCCAGCATCATAGAGAGCATATAAACAGAAAGTATTTTGCTAATGATCTTCATCACAAAGAAAAATCTAATCTTTCTTACTACATTTGATATACTTTTTAGTTACCCTTACACCTTCATGACCTGTTATCCATTGCTTAACAGAAAGTTTGGCTTCCCAACATTTTATTCTAAAAACAGATAATGAGGCCATTTCATGTACCAAGCCCCTGTGGGGGATAAATTTTGTTAGGGCCGTGCTGATGAAACCAAGTCATAATAGGAATGTTATAGACTTTCCATATTCTGGCATGGTTATAAAACCATTTGACTTTTCCTATTAATGTTTTTCCAATGAGTACAGGGAATGCCCAGCATCTGTGACCTATTTCTATAGGGAAAAAAAATGGCTAAAAATTATTTACTTTTGCCTGTATTGAGGTATAACTGACAAACAAAAATGATATATATTCAAGATATACAATATGAAGCTTTGATCTATGTATAAGTTGATAATACTTATGATAAACTATGATAAGTTTGATCTATGTATAAAATGATTACTAAAAATCATGCTAATTAACATATTCATCATCTCTCACATAACTTTTTGTGATGAGAATATGTAAGATCTGCAAGATCTACTTTCCTGCAAATTTCACATATATAATACATCATTATTGACTATAGTCACATCACATATGTTTCCAGAACTTATGCATCTTATAATCTAATTGTACTCTTTGACCAACATCTCATTTTCCTTGCCTCCCAAGCTCTGGAAACCAGTCTTCTACTCTCTGCTTCTATGAGCTTAATTTTTTCAATTAATAATAAATAAAATAAAAATTAAAAACATTAAAAACACAAAATAGAACTACCATATGATTCAGCAGTCCTACTGATGAGTATTTCCCCAAGGGAAAAGTATTATTTCTTTAATATTCTCTTTTCTTTTTCTGGGAAATTTGTTATCACTATTTGTTTAGAATTAGTGTTAAAATTCTATGAATAAGTTTGAAGATAAAACTCCAGGATTAAACCTTATGAATTTTATTACTATTATTTCTGCTATTGGTAATCTATTGCCTCATATCTTTTATCAATAAAATCCTTTATATCAAGAGAAAACTAAACAAGTTTATATACAGATATATGAAAATCTGGACAAACAGGTGTTACACGACCTCAGAATTATTTCTCCATGTATGAAAGACTAAACTATTAAAATGTTTTGTTCATCAACCTAAGATTTTCACCTTTATCACTTTCCCCAAAACTGCAAGATTTTTTTGTCATAGCTCAGAAATTTCTGTCTTGGCCCTCATGTGTAATAAAAATCTACTATAGAATGAAGAACTTAACAGGCATTATTGAAATAAGTAGACTTTGAAAAATGAGATCACTAAATTCTAATTGTGTTTCTCACTATAGGACTGAATGTCAATTTCCTACTTTGTGAAATAAGTAATCTTATAAGATCGTATTACAGGATCATGAAAAGACCACCTTTAAAAGATATGTTCTCTTAATATGAAAAGCACATGTACTTACTAACAGAAATGCTGTTCCTAATTGGCTTGGAACAATGGGCATATCTGTAATCCCATTGACTGTGGATGCTGAGCGGGGAGGATTGCTAGTTCCAGGACAGAGACAGTCTGTGTAACTTATCAAGACACTGACTCAAAATAAAAAGTAACAACAACAACAACAAAAAATGGGCTGGCAGTGCAGCCCAGTGGTAGAGCACTTGCAAAGTATGTATATCCCTAAAGTACTGAATGAAATAAAAGCTTTTCCTGAATTCCAAACATGTAATAACCACTTTCCACACTATCACCAATTATCACATTTTAAGATGTGCTTGTCAAAAATGCATATTTGTCACAGTCATATACTCTACTTCTCCTTAAAAATACATCACATGCAATCTTCCATGTCATAGCCATTTTCCTATTCAACACTTAATACATGTTATTTGTTTCTCATTTATTGTGACTTCCATTCTTGGCCACTATTTGTTTATAACATCAAATATACATTAGGTCTATGTTATTGTATCGTGGATAGCTAATAATTACTATGATCCAATCCTTGCGGTAAATTTTATCTCTGTACAAGGACCACCCAGTGAGGTAATTAGGCAATTCAGTTTTCCATCTCATTCTTTCTCCATGAGTTCACTGGACATCTCAGTTTACTATCTGAATCCTTGGAATACAGAACAAGGGCAGGCATTTCTTAAATTGTTTACTAAGGAAGCAAAGAGGAGAATGCCTGAGGGAATGAAATCATAATACTTAGAGATTTTATGAAGGAAGCAGAAAATTCATATCATTTGAATTGATTCTCAACTGGACTAGGGAAAACACTTGGGAAGAAAGGATAGAAAGTGGATTTGCCATGCTCTCAAGGGAAGAGGAAGCTTGACCTAAGGGGTCTTTTCTATTTCTTAGTGATGTGATTAAACAACCTGATCTTTGGCCTTCTTACCGACTTTGCTGAAGAAGAAACCAATTGGTGGCAATTAGAATGTTGGTTTTACCATGTAGACACCTGCTCTAGGAGCTAAGCTGAGAATCGATTAACTTCAACTGTGTCAGCAGCTGGCAGGTGGTAGCAATTTCTAGTTATTTCTAACATAAGAAGCAAAGCAGAGGCATAGAGGTAAAATTACTTTAAGAATCCATGGAGACATCAAATTACCATTACATAAACATTTTGGTCACTTCTTCAGTTCCAGTGTTTTAATTTAAAAACATTTGGTCATCCCTAGACTTTAGGTTATGGATTAATTATAAAAGGGCTTTGGGTTGCCACTTTATTAGGCAAATCATACAGTCTTCAAATGTGAGCACAAATAAGATGCTTTTGAATTTTAATTTAAAGTGCTTTACATAAATAAAATTGCATAGTTTTTAATGTGCCTTTGGACAATTCCTGAGAGTTTATTGCAAATGCTTAACACCTACTAATCCTTTATTACTAACTGCTAATTAGCATACTTTTTCCTGCATACATCATTTCTTCTCTTCAAAACCTCTCTTTAGCTTCCCTGTGTCCTGAGGAAAACAGGAAAGAAGTCTCCTGACCAGGGAGTTGCCCTAGGCCTGCTGTGGCCTCAATCTCTTTCTCTGTATCATCTTGCCCTAGGTGCCCCATCACTTTCTCCTTCCAACCCCACTGTTCTTCCTTTAGGCTTTCTTTCACCACAAGGTCTTTAACCACACTTGTCCCTGTGCTAGAACACTCCTTTCTTTCCTTTGTAAACATTAGTGTCTACTCCTGCTCCAGAGTTCCTTTTAAGATCACTTCCTTAGGAAGAGAGTGTTAGTTGGCTTGTGTACCACTAAAGTAAAATACCTGACAGAAACAACTTGGGGGAGGAAAGATTTATATTAGCTGACAGTTGGGAAGATTTCAGTTCATAGTGGCTGGGAGGCATGGTGGTGGAGCAGCAACAGAGCTGGTGGTAGAGGACTTCACATGATGGGATCAGGAAACAGAGAGAGAACTGGGACCAGGGATCTAGATAAATTCTCCAAAACCCCACCGCTAGGGACCTATCCTGCAAATTAGGTCTGACCTCCCAAAGTTCAACAGTCTCCACAAGCAGTGCCCTCAACTGGATATCAAACATTTAACACATGGCCTTTGGGAGACACTTTAGATTCAAACCATAACAGTTTGCTGAGATCCAGGTCTAGATCAATCCACCTTCCTCTTCCCCCCACCACTATACTGGGGAGTTGAACCCTGGGCTTTACACATGCTACATAAGTATTCTACCACTGAGCTGCACCCCCAGGCCCTTTTTCATTTTTATTTTGTGACCGTCTTGCTTAGTTGCACAGGCTGCTTCTGGCATAGAGCTTGTGACCCTCCTCCCTCAACCTCCTGAGTAGCTGCAGTTTATAGCCATGTGCCACAGCAGCAGGCTTAGGTCAATGCTGTCCTGCAGGCTCTTAAGGTGCCCCTCCATCCACTATCTTATTCACTTCAGCCATTATGAATTATTGTCCATCTTTCCCACTGGAATCTAAAATCTTGCAGAGCAGGAGGCTGGGGCTCTTTTGTTTATCATTGTAAATTTAGCACCAAGAACCATTCATAACACATACCTTTTGAAAACAAATTAACAAATTCATTACAGAGAAATCAGTTATAGAACTTTATTATGGAAATCATACACCATATCATTACACTACATTGGGGCTTGAAATTTACAAGGCCATCATTTTAGATAATTTAAATCCAATCTGACCAACTTCCGACTTCTCTCCCATCATTCTGCTAATGTCTTGTCATTGTTGTATACTGGCAACTGTATTCACTATATTGTGAAATAAAAATACAGTAAATTTGTAAAGAACATCTCCCAGGGAAAGAAAATCAACAAAAGTTACTTCCCAAGTGAAATTATTACACCCTCAAAAAACAAACAAACAAAGAAATAAATCACAGTAAGCAAGCACAAAGCAAGGTGATACTATCACAATGAAACACAAATCCCTGATTACTAGTAAGAGTAATAAAACTTCATTGAAGTGGCAAAGAATTGTTGTTATTGTAGATTTTCTAAATCTTAAGCAAAACCAAAATCTTTTTAAATAAGAGGAGTGGACAGGGAGAACAGATAGTAAGGAGATTAGTATGCATATGGTGGTAGGTTTACTCCACTGAATATTAATTGATGAGTTTGGAAAGGCCTGTGTGTGTGTGTGTGTGTGTGTGTGTGTGTGTGTGTGTCCAAACACATGTGCATGTATTCATAGTCATGTTTTGTGAATTTTATCATGAGGTATTCAGAATTTACCAGAGGAGGAAAGTAGAGTCCCTATATGATTTGTATTAAAGGATTTGACAATATAAAATCGTTTTCATAATCTAATCTGGAGAGAAGAGGCCAAATTATTGGAGGCCCTGAGACTAGATTTTGTAACAACACAGATAGCCAGGACTATGGGATTTAGAATGGAAATGAACACAGGGGAACAGATAATATATTATGAAGGAAACATTGTCAGAATATGATAATTTATATATAGCTAAAGTGTAGGAAAAGATCAAAATAATACATATTCAAAGGTCTGTTGAAAGGCTAACTTCTTTGTGAAAACATACAAAAAAAAGTACTATTAGTCTTGGCCAACTTACTTATTTTCAATACCCCATTAATGGTTTTAATTTTTGACTATGCAGGGCCTCCTCACAGATATTCTTAGTGCCCACAAACACATGGAATACAAACATTTTTAAGCATGATAAAAGGATATTTTTGCATTAGTGGGCAATTACCTTGGACACAGAATGAGTTCTGATCTTAAGTTTTATTTTTTTTTAGAGTTGAACCCGAGGACTTATGCCTGCTTTTTGCAAGACTGCAACCACTATGCCATACCCCCAGCCCATTCTTTACTCTGTATTTTGAGAGAGGGTCTCACTAAGTTACACAGGCTGCCTCTGCCATCAAACTTGTGAGTGTCCTGCTTCTGCCTCCTGAGTCACTGATTTTAAAGGCATGAGCCACTGAGCCCAGCCCAGATATGGGTTTTTACAAATCTGAATTATTTTATATTTTGCTGGATAAAATTTCTACAATATAACATGTAAGGAACTAAATATAAATATTGTCCTAATTTTTCCATGTGTTCCATTTATGAAGAAAAGTATTACGAAAGATAACGAAAGCACATCTGTCAAAATATATACCAGTGAAGCAACTCACAACAGATTTAGTACTCAGTAACCATTTTTACATTTTTTATAATCCCCTGGCCACAATGAAAGTATTCAGTTGAGTATTCCCCGAAGAGCTATGCATTAAAGTTTCGGTCCCCAGGGTGGACCTTTAAGAAATAGAGCCTTAAAGGAGATCCTTAGGTCATAGAGGACATAACCTCTGAAGAGAGTGTGGGACCCAAGTCTTGTCCTTTCTATCTTTTTTTCCTGGTTTGTGATGTGAGCAGCTCCTATACATGTTCCCTACCATTGCCATACAGCACCCTCACCAGTGACCCAAACCCATAGGGTTGCCCAGTCTTAGAGTAGAACCTCCAGAACTGTGAACTAAATATTTTTTTTCTCTTTATAGGCTAATTGCTTCAGGTATTTTGTTGGAGTAACATGATGATTTCTAATACAAATGGTTTTCAAAACATAAACTTAAGTCTTGTGGTATTTTGGGGGGTCTACAACTAAATAATTAGAATTTAATACTTTAAAAAATTTGTTGTGATTATATAAAAGCTCTAATGATAATAAAAACATCCACAGCAAATATATTTTGTGCTAAGTTGCAACCATGTGGAACCACCAATACATTAACTTATTGTTCAGAGTTAACTCATCTAGTGCAAAGCTGCTGTCTCTGTGCATGTACTTGAACTTTGTGTCAATATGTCACATATTAAGAAAATGCAGGTCAGCACTGTTTCTAGATTTTGTTAAGTAAATTCAGACCCAAACAGATCTGTTCATATAAATCCACACAAGTGAGTGCCCATTATCGAGTTCAATTAGCAATGTACAGGTGCATTCACTTAGCACAGGGTAAGTGCAAATGTCAAAATAAAAAGTGAACAACATACAGTAGCCAATTTGGGGTATCCTTTTCCTAGTTTTGTTTATGGCGAGAAATATAAGCAGGACCACAGCATTTCTTATTACAACTCATCCTCAAAACATGAACAGATTATCCTCGGACTACAAAGTAAACCAGAAAAAAGCAACTTGACAACTACTCACCTGTGTCACCCCGAAGTGTCTGTCAGCTGGTTGTGCCGTGGGGGCTTACATGTTGCTGTGATGCTGAAATGTATGCCAATCATATCTGAAATACCAGTAGGGCCACCCATGGTAGACAGGTTTCAGCTGAGCTTCAGACTAAGACAGACAAAGGGGAAAGACCCAGCAGCCCACTCCCCAAAAAAGTAGCCATTGAAAATCCTATGAATAGCAGAGAAGCACTGTCAAATATAGTGCCAGAAACTGAGCCTCCCAGGCTGGAAGGAATTCAAGAAACACATGCAGAAGAATTGCCCCCTCAAAGTAGAGTCAACCTTAATGACAGGAATGGAGGAAAGCCCCTGGGACCTCCTTTTGCTGATGTGGTGCAACTCAAAATGAGAAGAAACACAATCAATAGCTGCAACAATGGACTCAAACATAAAATGATCATGTGTTGGGTAATGTTTTATTCTATTGTACATAGGGTCACTATGAGTCATACCCACTCGATAGCTCCTAACAACAAAAGTCTTTGCTCAGTTGTGCCAAAATGGTACAACCAAACCAAAATGAAGTAACAATAAATATTATGTGCAACTGTGTTTTGTAGCCCTTGGTTTTGGTTTTTAAATTTTCATCAAGACAAAACTTTTGTGCTGACATACATTAAAATAAGTAAAAGTTTAACATATGAATTGAAGTTCTCCTATGACTTATTAGCATGCAGCCATACTACTGTGGCCTCTAATCCTGTCAGATCTCAGAAGGTAAGCAGGGTCAGGCCTGGTTAGTACTTGGATGGGAGATCACCTAGGAACACCAGGTGCTGTAGGCTTGGGAGACGGACCCAACAACCCACTCCCCCAAAACAATCAGCCATTGAAAACCCTATGAACAGCAGAGAAGCACTGACAGCAGTGTTTTGCCTGTTGTACATAGGGTCACTATGAGTTGGATACTGACTCGATGGGACCTAACAATAACAACAACATGATTTATTAAATTTTGCGGGAAAATAAAAAGATAAATTGAAAACGACGAATACACTTACAGCCTGCAGCTGTAGCCCTGTGGCTTCTGATCCCGTCAGATCTCGGAAGCTAAGCAGAGTCGGGCCTGGTTAGTACCTGGATGGGAGACCGCCTGGCAACAACAGAAGCTGTAGGCTTGGGAGAAAGACCTGGCAACCCCCTCCCAAAAAAATCAATCTGCCATTGAAAACCCTATGAACAGCAAAGAAACACTGACATTAGTGTTTCCCCTGTTGTACAAAGGGTCGCTATGAGTCGGATACCGACTCGACGGCACCTAACAACAACAACAATACACTTACAAGTGTTTAAATCCTTTTGCAAGTGTTTAAATACTTTTTTAGTTTTTCATTAGAGGATGAATATGCTCAAGGCTGGATATTTTTGCTAAAGGATCTATAATTCTACATTACAGAGAATTGAAGATACTCAGTGAAAGCAGAAGTTGCTCCATTCCATGTTTTACATAATTAAACTACCTTGATTGCCTCCAGTGCTTGTCAATTAATTTTATAATACATTTGTTGTTGTTAGTGCTGTCGAGTTGAGTCCTACTCATATGACCCTCTCAGTGTTTTCAATGGCTGATTGTTTCAGGATTGCTTTGGGAGTGGGCTGCCATGCTGCCATGTCCTTCTCCCATTTTTTGCAGTGCTGGGGCTTGAACCCAGGGCCTTATAGAGCACAGAACAGCACCCTACTAACTGAGTGAAACCCCAGCTCCCTTATAATGCATTAGGATGTGTAAAATACAGGCTTCAGAGCCTAACTGCTTGGGTTCAAACCCCAGTTCTAGCATTCAATGACCATGTGGTTTTAGCCAAGTTACCTCATTCTGTGCCTTGATTTCCCCACCTGTAATGCAAATTGATATAATGTTAACAAGAGTTGTCATCTGTAGAATGCTTAGAAGAGTGCTAGGTACTTGGTAAATAAAAATCATCATTTATAACAGGTTTTTAAAGGGATAAAACTATATTATAGAAAATAAAATTCTAAAATCTGATTTGTAAGACTATTGAAACACCTCTGTAAATACCATTTTTCCTTTTTGTAAAACCATGGTTGAAAACTACTTTCTTAAAATTACTTTTGGATTACTTAAGAGATATGATTACCAAAGAGTTAAAATGATTTTATATTCACATGAACTTGAGGTTTTGCTGCTTGACTGGTTTATGACAGACAAGTCAGTGGACACATTGATGTATTACTAAAGTCTAATGTCCCACACATGATTTCATAGGAAATGAGTATTTTGCTACACATATACAACCACTAATAGAAGTAGAAAACTATTGATCTAATTTTGCCATTTTTCAGAAGAGACAAATATATTCAGAAAAATGGCTATCCTGAGATCAAAAAGATTATGAAGGAACCCATATACATGCACAATAATCCTGATTCCCCAATCCTTGCTTTTGCCAACATGTGATTTCACCTTTCAAAATGCCTAAGCCATGTCTTAATGTGACTATTATGCTATAGAATTTTAGAGTGCTGTTTATGAAAGTGACAAGATTTTAGAAGTCTTAACAATTCCTTCATGTTTTCCCATTGGTTGGGGGCCATTTCTTTTCTTTTCTTTCGTTTTTTTTAAGTGATGTGGAATTGAACCCAAGGCCTCACACATACTAGGCAAACACTCTACCACTGAGCTACATCTCCAGTCCTGGGGTAGACAGTGTGTGTGTGGGAAACTTTCTTTATTATATCTGTTATATCCTAAATTTTCAGTCTTTAACTTATTCAGGAAACTATAAAATGAAGGGAAAATAATGATTGATTGCTTTGATTTTTTTCTTGTTGATTGTGATATCAGGGTAACAATGAATTTTGTAACAACTAGCTGTATTCCCAGGGATAACTGCATGGGAATACTTACTTCACAAAGGCTCCAGTAATGTTATCCAAAGGTTGATTCCAAGAGCATTTCCTAATTACCTATACAATTTCTCCTGTTATCTGAAATGTCCTATCAACAGACATTTCTGTTGGGTGTTATATTAATCAACTTATCAATGCTGTGGCAGAGAAACTGACTGAGCCAAACTTATGGGGGAAGAGATGGTTTATTGGAAAGCTCACAGTTAGAAGACTGGTCCATAATGGCAGCAAGGCAAATGTCAGGCTGTGGAAGATAGTAGGACCTCCAGTAGATGACCTCATGGCATGCTGTTTAGGAGGCAGAGAGCTTCCTAGAACCACGGATCTAGGTAAAGAAAAACCTCAAAGGTCTATCTCCAAGGATCCACTTCTGCAAAGCAGGAATCCCATCTTCCAAAGTTTTATGACATCCTCAAAGAGCATCACTAGCTGAGTAACAAAGTTAAAACACATAACCTTTGGGGGACATTTTATACTCAAACCATGACACATGTATAATACTGACAGGTACAAGATTATGAAGATATCAATTCCAGGTGGTCAATTAACTCTCTAGCCTATCAATTCCACTTATACATTACATTTTTCTCATGGGGTAGTTAACACTAAAGGATTTCATTACAGTTCAGACATATGTTGAATTATTACACTTTAAAGATAGTATGATATTTTATTTTTTGGTTTTATAATGAAAATCCCTGAGTAATTTTCCCAAACTGCCAGGAATGTGAATGTTGTTGTTGTTGTTGTTAGGTGCCGTTGAGTTGGTACCCAACTCATAGCAACCCTCTGTACAACAGGGAAAACACTATTGTCAGTGCTTCTCTGCTGTTCATAGGGTTTTCAATGGCAGATTGATTTTTGGGAGGGGGTTGCCAGGTCCTTCTCCCAAGCCTACAGCTTCTGTTGTTGCCAGTTGGTCTCCCATCCAGGTACTAACCAGGCCTGACCCTGCTTAGCTTCCGAGATCTGACAGGATCGGATGCCACAGGGCTACAGCTGCAGGCGGAGGAATGTGAATATAAGTAATATATTGCATTTTGTTACCTTTACTCAGTGAATAAGCAGTATCTTATTTCTTCACACTTGTATTTTCTACTTTGGATTTGTAGTAAATAAAAATTTCCCCCATGGATTTGCACAGCATTGTAATTTGTTTTTATTATTGACTTCTTTGGAATTCACATTCTGACCAATTGTTTTATGGAAATCATTAGCACATGGTTTAAGGCAAAATAATTGATTTCACAAGAATCCCTGTTATACTCGTCCCATCTGTAATAAAAACAATCCCTCATGTTTTATTATTAAGGAACTCAATGTACATAGTTGAATTATCTGAACAGAAATTCTTCTTTTCAGACTTACATTTTAATCTATTATTAAAATGCTATTTACTTTTCAAGTGGGTACTTTACCTTATAGATATATTTCATATACATATTTACTATAAATACATACAACTATAGCCAGCCAAGTTGGCTCATGCCTATAATCCTAGCTACCCAGGAGGTGGAAACAAGAGGATCTCACTTTCAAGGCCACATTCAACCTGAATAACTTAGCAAGACTGAATGTCAACATAAAATATTTAAAAGGGGCTGGACGTGCAGGTCAGTGGTAGAGTGCTTGCAAAAGTATGCATAGTTCCCTGGGTTAATCCCCCAAGTGCTACACACACACACACACACACACACACACACACACAAAGTACAACTTTAAGGCATTAAAATGTCTATTTCTCTTTTATGTTTTGATAAAATTCTAATAATACTGATAAAATATTAGAGACAACAATAATTTAATTCCTCAAAATAGAAGCAATCAGGTTATTTCCAAGAAATTGTACAATAGGACAACACTATTTTAGCAATGATATACTTAAAAAACATTTACCACATACATATGATAATACAGAGTTTCAGGAAATACAAATGGTCCTACATTTGAAATATACACAATGTAACAAAATAGTCAATATTTTATCTTTCAAAGAAGTTGGCAATAGCTATAACATATATTACAACAAACTTTTTAATGAAAACTACATGCCACTAAATATACAGAAAGTAAGAAAGTCATCAGAATGAGGTTGATTTAGAGAGTCAAAGAAAATACCACATGGATGGCTTATCAGAGCACATTTGAGGAGGAAAGAACAAAGAACCATATATGTAGAGTTAAACATGAGGATAATCTGTGAATAACTGAAAACATTATTATGCAAATAAGACTATTTAGGAGGTGCTACAATATGACCTGGGAGAAGGATGTGGCAATCCACTCCCAAGGAAATCCCGATACACTCAGCCATTGAAAACCTGATGAGGGTATCTATGAGTTGGATACAACTCGTTGGCACTAACACCACCACCACAATATGATCAGGAATGTAGAATTATGACAATTGCCACAAAGTGACAAGTGTTGTTCTCTGCTGCTTTGGGACATTTAGTTTATTTGCATTTATCCCCTTTTCTGACTCATTCTCTTCCATATTGGAAAGAACTTAGCAAACTTTTCCTCTTCCAAACATTGTCAAGGATGTCTTTTTCTGTGAAGCCCTCCTGGACAGATCCAGAAGACATGGGATTTGCTCCCTTTAAATTCTAGTAGATTCAAATGAGAAATTCAGTTCCAAATCAGTAGGTCTTGATCTCAGCTACACATTGGAATCACCTAGAGAATTTTTAAAAATATTAATGACTAGTCCCCACCATCAGATGCTGATTTAGGTGTACATTGGGTATGAGGGAAAAAGAAGGATGATGAGGAGGAGGGAATGGAAGAAATGGGAAAGAAGAAGAAAAAACAAAAACTTTAATACCAAATGATTATAAAACACAGCAAAGTTTGAGCACCACTGATATGTTATTATAGTTGCAATATTTAATTTTTCATCCATATATCGTTTCCCCCCATACTGCATATGAATCTATAGATTTATACAAAAGAGACTCCTATCCTCATGGTCCACGTTAGAAACCTGAATTGTGTATTTTTTAAGAGCAGAGACTTTGTCATGAGACAAATAGCTGGCATTCCAGCTCCATGACTTACTAAGGATATGGGTTTGGGCAAATTATTTAATCTCTAAAAGCTTCAGCTTTCTTGTAAATTTACTAAGATGAATAAATGAGATGTAATGCACATAAACATTAATAAGAATGTTTGCAACAAAGGTGACCTTAGAAGCTATTATTCATTATAATTAATTGAGAAAAGGACCTATCTAAGTGCCTCAATATATTTCATTAATTTTCAAAAGAATACTCTCAAATAATGCTTTAATAAATATTATTTCCATTTTACATTTAAAGAAACTGTGGCACTGAAGTTCAAAATAATTTGCCCTAGAAACCTGCAGGTTAGTTATCAAGTTAAGAATCAAAGCTGAGATTTGAAACCAGTTAGTCTAACTTCTGACCCTGTGTTTGAGATCAACATGTTTTGCTGGAGAAGAATGAAAGAAAAGCCATTGTTTTTAAGAATTTGTTATGTTGTATTGTAAGTGGCACATGAGGGTTGGAAATGAATGATTTATAAATTTAGGAGGGAAGACTTATATATGTCCAGGAGTTCAAGAGAGGTGTCATGGAGGAAGTGAAATTTGGGCTGTATTTCTAAACTGCTGTCAATATTGGGCATGGCAATGAGTATGCATACATCTGTCCCCACTCCAACCACTTTTTATAACAGTTACATGTGAATTGAAGTGTTTTAGATGAGATATATCATTTCTTGGAAATACATAAAGAGCAATGATCAAAAATAAGAATGAATGCAGCTGTGTTTGGGATTATTAAGTATACTAGATAGCTACTATTAAAGAACACAGGATGTGAATCTATGCTGCAATGAATATTTTAATCTTGAAGATAAACACACTGAATGTTGAATGATCCTAAAAGGAGCATTCTCTATCATCTAGAATATGATTTTCCTTGCATCACAAGTACAAGGATTATTCACCATTATTCAAGCACTTATAGATTATAGATTCCCTTTAAAATCAGGACAAATCAAGGGTGTCCAGGGTTACCAGGTCTATTAATATACATGAGAAGTTGAAAATGTAGCAGAATAAAAAGAAATCAAAGCAAAACAAAAATAATTAAAACCTTAACAACAGAGAATTTATATGTTTAATATTTGCAGGTTACATAGAAAACCCAAACAAATCAACTGTAATTCTTTTAGAATAAATACGAGAATTTGGTAATTTAGACAAAATAAAAATATGAAAAACATATGCAGCACTAACCTGACAGGATAATAACTAGGAAAACACTCCATTCATAATAGCATCTAAATACCTACTGTGTTTTGGAATAACTTTAACAAGAAATATACAGAATATATAGGGTATACATATAAATATATATACATATAAATATAAGTATATGTGTGTGTGTGTGTGTGTGTGTGTGTGTGTGTGTGTGTGTGTGTAGGTGCCCTCAAAACGGGTCCGACTCTCATAGCAACCCTATGTACAGCAGAATGAAACACTCCCAGGTTCTATGCCAGGTACACAATCTTATTTATGTTTAAGCCCATTGTTGCAGACATTGTGTCAGTCCATCTAGGGGAGGATTTTTTTTTTCATTGACCTGCATGATGCCCTTCTGCAGGGATTGGTGCCTCCTGACTACATGTCCAAAATACACAAGATGCTGTCTAGCCACCCTTTCTTCCAAGGAGTAATCTGATTGCACGTCTTATAGGACAGATCTGCTGGTTCTTTTGCCAGTCCATGGTATATTCAATATTTGTCTGTAGCACCATAATTCAAAAGCATCAATTCTTCTCCTGTCCCCTGTTCAGTGTCTAGCTTTCACAACCATATGATGTGATTAAAATTACCATGGCATGAGTCGGGTGCACCTTTGTCTTCAATGTGACATCTTTACTTTTCAATACTTTAAAGAAATCTCCTGCCACACAAATACACATACACAGAGAGAGAAAGGGAGAGAGAGAGAGAGAGAGAAAGAGAGAGAGAGAGAGAGAGAGAGAGAGAGAGAGAGAGAAGGGTATTAGGTCATTGAATGAAAAGATTGGTTTTGTAAAGTAATTAATATTTTGGATGAATATTTAAATTGAACATTTTCCAAATCACTACTTCAATGGATTCAAGGGAGAAATTTTTTAGTATGAAACATATTGTAAAACTGATATAATTAAATAACCAAGAGATTAGAATAAAAAACAGCATGTAAATTAATAGATTGTTGTGACTAGCCCTAAAATAGACCTTCTAACATATAGGAAAATAATGCATAATAAAAGTCACCTTGTATACTGATAATAAGGGAATTCATTTTTCAGCAGTTAGTAAGGGGAAAATTGAGTCTTTTATTTATTTATTTATTTTTGCAGTACTGTTCTGGAGTTTGAACCTAAGCCCTTGTACAGAGGAGGTAGGCAAGTGCTCTACCACTGAATTCCCCCTCCAACCCCTTTTTATTTTATCTTATTTTATTTTGAGCAAGTCTTCACTAAATTGTGAGGCTACCTCTGGTCTTAAATCTATGATTTTCCTGTCTCAGCCTCTCAAGTAGCTGAAACTACAGGGTCATGGAGAAAATTTGAGTCTTTATATAACAGGTTAAAATGTGTATATTTAATTAAATTTAAAGTGAAACTACAACATAATGAGAAGAAAATATAAGTAAATATTTAGCTGATATTGGTAAGTTGGAGCCTTTTCTTTTGGCAATTCTATTTTAGGATCAGATCAATGTGGTCATTCGATGGTCATGGGAGCTCTCCCTGGGAAGAGAAAGACTTGTGCCCATACATAGACAAGCCTGCATGTGATTACAAGAGATTCAAAGATGAAGAGAGAGGATAAATGAGCACTGTGTGGAGAGCAGTCGTAAGGCACATCTCCCTGCTCTATTTCTGTCCTTCGGAAGGCAATTTTCTTTTACATCTTCCCACAGGATCTCTGATTAAATTGAACTTTGCCCGAGTTTGGAGATAATAGAAGATGTAAGGTTATGGCATCAGATAGATGAGAGAGCCTCAGAAAGTGTCGGAGTAGGTGTATTCTCTTTTATTTCTTCTATTAAACTACTCTCTACAGCCTTATTCTCCAAATAACAAGTAGTAAAAGTACATCTGCACGGAATATAGATTAGAATGAGAGATGCCTGGAGGCTTGTAATGCGTTCCTTCTTCAATAATTTAGTAACTCCTTTGATTTCTCCTAACTCTAATAGAAACATCACTTCCTCTGGAAAGTACCCCTGACTTCCTCAAACTATATGCTATGATTTGCATATGATTTGAATGTGTTCCCTAAAAGTTCATGTGCTGGAAGCTTGGTTACCAGTGTGTTTGTATCTATAGGTGGAAGAATTACTAAGAGGTAGGGCCTAGTGGCAGCAACTTTGAAGAGATGAATGTAATTCTCTCAGGATGCCCTGTTAGTTGAGAGTGGATTGCTATCAAAAGAGCAAACCTGACTCCTGAATCTCTCTGGCTTCTTCTCTTTCCATGCATTTCTCCCATGTGTTCTAGCCATCATGATGCCTTCCTCTATGACAGAGAACAAAGAATAGATAGAACTGCCTGATCTTGACATTTCAGCCTGAAAATCTATGAGCTAAACAAACTTTTTTTTCATTGTAAAGTACCCTGCCTAAGGTATTTTGTTATAGAAATGGAAAGTGAACTAATATACTGTTAATCTTTTTGTAATTAATTTGTGCTTTACCCTGTGCTTTACTTCTTTTAATACTTATAATTGTACTTATGTTTATTCTCAAATACTTGTCTTTTCCATACTACTCCATAGCTCTGTAAGAACATGAAATATGTTGTTTTTTCTTTAATCATTGTTTCCCAGAATCTGTTCAATATCCAGCACATTTCAGGAACACAAAAAGTGAACGTTGAATAAATAAGAAGGTATAAAAAATAAATTAGCATTTTCATAATATTGCACAGTACTCCTATTTAGTTAATGTACTAAGCTTGGCAATGATCTTTAGCCATTAAGTAGAATTTAATCTCATGAATGCAGAAAATTCTAAGATCAGATTAAATGCCTAGAGTGTAGAAATTACATCCATTTTGTTACTGAAATAAATTCCTTAAATTCTTCTGTGTGGTAACGTATGGCTTTGATCTCTTTTATGATTCTTTATGTTATGTCTTATGAACCAAATGCCAAACTACTGGGCCCCCTGGTTCCATCCTAAGAATATCAGAATAGAACCAGTCACTGGATTAACAGATCTACAAAGACCCTTTGGAATTCAAGGATAAAGTTTCAAAAGCCTCAGGAATGCTCTAGCAATTCTTGACAGTGATGCACTGTAATCAAAATAGAAAATTAAGAACCAGTTATATTGAAGTTTATAAGGTAACAATGCTAAAGATCTGATGATCTTTAATATTATCAAACTGCCTATAGCCATTCTAAGAGATATTCTCCATAAAGTCATTTAAAACTGTCCCTGTTACAATACTTTCTGGTAAATGATTTTTTATTAACTACTTTGTTATCAGGTAGGTTCAAAAGTAATTGGATTTCCTAATATTTGTGTGATAACTTATTTTAGGCATTTTTTGTTTTTATAATGATTTATAAAACATTTATAATAGTTTTCGTATTTAGGCTAGCCACAAATGAATGAAATTTAGATTTCCAAAATTAATATAATCATTAGCTAATCAGTCAAGCCAAATACTTATAACTAAGCAAAAATTTCTAGGAAATAATTTATGAGCATTTTGTTTTATATGAATATTTTCTAGAATTTGATCCTTGTATATATTAGGATTAAATATTTCTATTAGTCCATAAGATATAGCTTTAGTAGTAGTGTCTAGAGAACTGAGCAAAAGTATTTTGCCTTTTTACTCCTACTGAAGAAAGGTACACATTGACCAAAACTGATTCCAGTATGTTTTCAGGTATATGATACGGAGTAGAATTCCAATAAAATAAATGCTACAGGAATTCAGAGAAAAACATTTTTAAAACATAAAATATATGTAAAGTTGCTTCATGTATAGCAAATGTACTCTGCTGATACATGATTTTATTGTTTCTTGTTTTAATCTCACTCAGAGGCTGAGTGAGATATACAAGTATTGTGTAAGAATTGAGTAAGAACAAGCATAAAATGACTGCATGCATTGATAAATTAGGTAATATTTTGTTGGAACTTTGGGCAAAGATAAGAATTTTGAAGCTGGGGTTTAGCTCAGTTAGTAGGATGCCACTCTGCACTCCCTGAGGCCTTGAGTTCAATCTCTAGCACTGCAAAAATGAGAGAAAGGTGTGGTAGCCCACTCCCAAAACCATACAGAAACAATCAGCTACTGAACACCCTATGCGAGTGTCTCTATGAGTTGGGCCCCACTTGACAGCACCTAACAACAACAACATTGATAAACCAGCTCTTCAAACCAAGAAAAAAGAAAAATCCTACTCTAATTTGTAATGCAAATCAACTCATTTTGTAGACAAATGTACCTGTTGGTAAATCAACCAATAGTTTACTAACTAGTTGTCAAAATTCCTGAATATTTAACAATCATATACTACTGAATATGAGCTGCCCTCACTCTAAATTCACTGATTTGTCTTTTTAAAAAAATAGATACAAATATATGCACACAGAAATAGTTTTAAAACTACCATTACTTTGACATCAAATGTATTGAGGGAGTCCTATCATGAGCCCTTGTCTATTATGATAGCTTAAAAACAGTTTCTGCTGTGGTCTAATATACTCATTCCAAGTGGTATGTTGGCAAATGCTTAAGAACCAGGGAGGGTTTGGTACAATGGCACATGCCTATAGTCCCAGTTACTTGGGAGGTTGAGGCAGGAGGATCAGAGGTTCTAAGGCCAGAGGAAGCCTGAGCAATTTAGCAAAACATTGTCTGAAAATAAAATATAAAAAAGGGTATGACCAGAAGGGTCAGTGGGGGAATTCTTCCCTAGCATGCATGAGGCCCTGAGTTCAACCCCGTAGTACTGGGAGAAAAAAAGAGAAGGGGTGAAAGGGGTTTATTTTATAAGATATACTTTCACTATGTCTACAGCCATGCTATCATGATCCTGCCTAATCTTGGAAGCTAAGTAGGATCAGGCCTGATTAATCCTTGGATGAAAGACTGCCTGACAATACTGAGTGCTGTATACTTGGGAGAAGGACCTCGCAGCCCACTCTGGGAAAGCCATTGAAAACCCTGTGAATAGCAGAGGAGCACTGACATAGTGCCAGGCATGACAGTGTTCGTAGTGTTTCACTCTGTTGTACATAGGGTCACTAAGAGTCAAACTCACCTCGGCAACAACTCTCACTATGGCTGATTTAATGCTATCAGTGTGCTGTCAATAAACAGAGTTGAAAAGCTATACTCAGTATTGCACTGTTAAATAACATTTTCACTATACAGAGATATAATTCCTAGATTGTCTCCCCCAAAAGTATAGGATGTTTGCCATTTTTTATTTTAATATAATTTATTTAATTATAAATTTATTTATTTATTTTTTATTGGAAAATTTTAATGTATATAACTTAACTTTTAATAATGACTGTGTTTAATAACTGGCTTGAAAAATTCCTGAAAGTTTAACAATAATTTCTACAAGTCTAGTTACAAGCCTTTTCCACAAGTCAGTAATTCTCACTGCTCACCCCTACACTTGCCAATTATATGACCGTAATGAACCACTTGGAAACACACACTGAACCAAGAGGCCTCTTTCCAGAGAGATGCCAAAGAGTCACTGCATGAATCAGCCAAAATTTTTACTCAAGGTCACCACCAGGATGTTCTGTGGCAGTTTCCTTTCCCTTTCTATAAATGACAGCAACAATAAAGTGTGATCATCTGTCATTTTAGGCCCAGGGATGTCATGAAGTTAAAATCCAAGAGTACTGTAATGATGCCGGATTTAGGAATAGGGGCACAAGCTATAAGTAGGCACATCAGATCGATTTTGCTCTCTCTTGTCTCTATTTCCTGAATACCTCCCAGTAACCACCAGTCCTGTGAACAGAGCTCATGATTCAGAATGCTAAATGTTCTAATAATTGGCTGCAGCTAATTGGGAGCAATTGATAGTTCAATTGATGAGCTCATAAAATTAATGTGCTCATTTAATTTCATTACCTTTTAAAATAAAATTCTTATATCTCCATTTTTACTAAGAGGAAACCAAAGCATAGAGAAATTGTGTAACCTGCTGGTACTCACAGGTTATGAACAGCAGAGTGAAATCTGAACTCAAGTGTGTTTAGCTTCAGAAACTATGTTTCTGATGATTGTGCTATAATTGCCTAAGGTAATAATGATTATGTTTATTATAATAATGACTGACATTTGTTGAATGACAGCTATATATTAAGTAGTATTGTAAGTGCTTTGCATGTACTGAATTAGTTCTCATGACAACTAGACATTAATTAGCATATTTCCTCAATTCTAGGATATTGCTTATTATAGACCCACCCTTGATTGAGAACAGGATTCAAGAAAGATAGGTAGCATTTGTCATATCGGCTATCCTGTGCATCCCAAATTAATAAATATTTAAAAGTAAAAATAAGCTTACATTAAAAATAAGTGCACATCTAGGGACTAAGGAGTCTACAACCATAGCACCCTAACATCTGATTCTACCTGATCTCCGAAGCTAAGGAGGATTGGCCTGATAAGTCCTCAGATGGGAGACCACCTAGGAATACCAGGTGCTACAGGCTAGGGAGAAGGACCTAGCAAACCACTCCTGAAACAATGAGCCATTGAAAACTCTGTGAATAGCAGAGAAGCACTGACAATTGTGCTGGGCATGGCACAGGGCATGGCACAGTGTTGGAGAGTATTTCATTCTGTTATAATTAGAGTTGCTATGAGTAGGACCTGACTCAATGGCACCTAACAAGAACAAAGGAAACATGGTATGTTGACATTTTGTGAACAAGGAAACTAAAGGAAGAAAATCTAGATCAGGAAGTATAAGATATAAAGGAGGATGTGAAACTGAAATTCTAAATTACCAGAAGATCATACAATTTCTCTAAGTTCCCAAGTAGAGTAGGGGAAGGTCTTGATATTGCTGCTAAATGAGTTTTATGCAAGTCTTGGGTAGCAAAATGTTTTCTACTGGAAAATAGAAATAAAAAGAAACTGAACCATTTAGTGTTAGGAGGAACAGACTAAAATTTAGATTATTCTTGAGGAAGCTTCCTTAGCTAGATTTGTGAATCTAGAGCCAATAAGAAAATGAGTAGCTCCCAAACAATGACTTGTTGCTTTGCTCTGTTGCTTAAACAAGATCTTCTAGATTAAGAAGAGATTTTTTTTTAATTACATGTTCTCTTACTTACCATCATCTGTGCCTGTTGTACACTGTGGGAAGGGAAGGATAGAGCCCTCTAAGTGGGATGTTCCAAGAAATCATTATGGAGTCATCAGATGGCTACAGATGCTGCAAGCATTATGTGCAGCTATGTTCCCAAGTGGACAATATAAACAGTGAGGCCAGGTGTTCTACATATTGGTCTAAAATTAAAGCAAAAGAAACAACTGTTCATCTGAGAGAAAGTGTTCTTATTTTTAATCTCTCTCTCTCTCTCTCTCTCTCTCTCTGCCTCTCTCTCTCTTTGCTCTGTTTCAGTTGCTGTCTTTCTTCAGACACACACACACACACACACACATAGAGCTGTGAGTGGAAATAAATCAGCCACACAGAAGGAGGTAATATGGTACCTAGGCAACCCTGTCAAGAGTTCCCATCAATCCTCCAATGTATCAAGCATGTAAGACTCTAGAAGCTGGGTGGGTTGAAATTTTCTCAAGGATCATCTGGCAACTAACTTTTATTATTATTATTAGAACTAACTTTTATTTTTGTTAGATCTACTTATCTATGAAAGATAGATATCACCACTAGCAAAAGTTGCAAAAGTAAATGAGTGTACAAGATCTAATTTATGCCATTTAAAAAGTAAGTCATCTTATGCAATAATTTTATTAGGCAGCTTTTGTTGCTGTGATGAAGTATCTGAGAAAAACAACTTACAGGAGGAAATATTTGCTTGGCTCCTGGTTTGAGAGGTTTCACTCCATGCTCAGCTGACTACATCATTTTTGAGCCTGTGGTGAGGCCATACACCATCATGGTGGAAGCATGGTGTGGAGCAAAGCTGCTCATCTTGTGGCCCAAGAAGCAGAGACAGAGGGAGAAAGGATCCAGGGACAAGATATACCCTTTAAAGATACACCCCAGGGACCCACTTCCTCCAACTTGGCCCACCTCCTAAAAGCCCATTTAGCTATGAACTCATCAATGGATTAATCCACTGAGGAAGTCAGTGTCCTTAAGATCCAATCACCTGTCAACAGCATTACCAGCTGGGGACCAAGCCTTCATTCAGCACATGAGACTTTTGGGGAGATATTTCATAATCAAATCATATAATACTCTATTTTTAATCTGATGGCATGGTGTCTACAGACATAAGTTTGTACAGTAAATTAATCTACTTTGGAAAATGTATGCAGTGAGGTTGGTAAATAATAAATTTAAAGCAGCCTAAATAAGAATTTAATGATAGTTATAGAGAATAATAGAAAAGTCAAAATTATTGAATATTAACTCAGAATTAATACTTTATGTAGAAGTGGGATGGGTTAGAAATAATAATGAATGTGACCATCTTTTCTCCTAAGTGGAAATCCCATAGAACTAATCTCCTTTCTCTCCTTCCTCCTTCCATTCTTCCCTCTCTCCCTTTCTTTCTTCCTTCTGTCTTTCTTTCCATCCCTCCTTTCCTTTTCTCTCTGTCTTTGACTCTGTCTCTTTCTCCCTCTCTACCCCCTCCTCTGTCTCCTTTTGATGGAGTGTTATTGTGTGTTTTATTCTGTGTTATTGTATACAAGTGTACTGATATACTCTTTATGTAAGGCCTTAAAACTAGTTGCTCCTTAGAAAAATGACACAACCTCTAGAACACAGTCATTCAATATGAGAATTAACCCATCAATAATAATGCTTTTCATTTTTACTGTTGTTGCATTTTATTATGTGTAACTTCAACTAATCAATAGACTCCAAATTGCCTTTCTAATCCAGAATCCATAATAATTGTCCTAAATATGAATTACATCATATCCTTCTTTTCACTAAAAGCTTCAACTGTATTATGGTTCTAATTATTTGAACATGTCCAGGCTCTAAATCAAGACTCTTATTTATGTCAGACAGAAACTCACCTAGGTTAAACCAAAAGGGTCCAATTTTGATAATATAACTGCCTAAGCTTTCTATTGCCACTTTAACAAATTTCCACACATTTTATGTCTAAAAACAGCAAAAAGTATGAGCTTTAAGTTCTGCAGTTCAGAAGACCAAATCATCTGCCACTGGGTATTAAGGATTAATTTTATCCTTCCCCAGATTTATATGTTGAGGTTCTAACTCCCCATGTGGCTATATTTGGAAACAGGGCCTATTAGGAAAATTTAAAGGTTAAAATGGGTAATAAGGGTAGAAGTTTTTACATGAACAGGAAGAGGCACTTTTGCCCTCCCCCTGACCATACATGCATTCACATAAGAAAGGCCACGTGAGGATAGAGCGAAAAGGCAGCCATCTGCAAGTCAGGAGGAAAGACCTCACAAGACATTAACCCTGAGGGCCTATTTATCTGGGACTTCTGGCCTCCAGAACTGTGAGAAAATGAATTTCTGTTGGTATTTTTTTGTGACAGCCTAAGATGACTAAGACACTGGTTTAGAAAGAAGGTATCAGCAGTACTGTGTTCCTTCTGGAGGCCCTAGGGGAGGATCTGTTTTCCTGTCATTTCCAGGTTCTAAAGGGTGACCCTTTTGCCATGATTCATGACCCTCTTCCATCACCAAAGCCTACAAATGTGGGCTAAGTCCTTGTGACACCTCATTATGCCGACCTCCTTTTCCGCTTCCTTTTTCCACATTGAAGTAAGAATCCTGTGATCGTACCTGGCTCAAATAAAGAATCTAGGATCATGTCCCTGTTGTAAGGTCAGCAGATTGGTAATTCTAATTCTATTCTATGTTCAGCATTAATTTCCCTTTGCAATGTAACTTAACATATTAACAGGCTCCATGAATTAGGATATGGATATTTTGGGGGTAAAAAGCGAAATATTTTGGCTAATATAATAACCAAACTGGAAAGAAGAGAAAGATGTAGCTGCCCTCCATTTCAACTTTAAAAAAAAAAAAATCCTAGGAAGAATTTTTGTTACGCTGGCAAGGGCCATCTTTCCATTTTTGTGGTAAGGATGGGATTTGGAGCCAGGCAGTATATTATAACTCAGCCCCAAATAAGACCGCATATTTGCAATGTGATGAGAAGCCAGTCATTGAAAGAAAATATGGATTTTTTTTCAGATAGAGGGAAGATTAGACAAAGCAGATACTGGCTGACTAGTGTGTTGCCACTCACCCTAACTTCTGGCAACTTTCTTTGAGATGCACAAAGCTATTCAAATCCTAATACCAGTTGCTCCCTTGGCCCTCTTTCCTTTTTATACATCTCATCAGATCTTTTCTTTAACAGCCTATAGAAGCCCACCATTCTTCTATATACAACATAAAGGAAAATTCATCTAGAAGAAAAGTGGCTTTCTAGAAAAGCCTAGATCTCTAATTTTCAAGCCACTCACTGCTGTATGAAGGTTTTAACAATAATGTCATCATGGTTCTGAGAGAAAGTGTTCTCCTTTCCCATTGCTTCCACATTTCAGACATCCTCTTAAGTCTTGACTTAAGAAAATTTATTTGGCCTTATCTTTCCTGTTGTTGCATTGTCTTGTTTCAAGAATTACTGCAATTATGTTCCAAAAATCCAGGATGTTTGTTTTTCTATAGGGAGAATTAGAAATACCAAGTCTAATTTCCAGTCCACATCCCTTTACCAATGGCACTAATAGACAACAATAACATTGCCAATCTCCATGTCATTTGACTTCTTTCTGTAAAGAAAAAATTAAGCTCAAGACCCTTTTTTTTTATTAGAAGAGAACTAAAGGAGTTGAAAATTAGAGTTTGTGAAATGGAGCACATGAATATCAGTGTTCTAGGCATCAGTGAGCTAAAATGTACTAGTATCGGTCATTCTCAATCAGATAATCACATGGTCTACTGTGCTTGGATTGACCCTGTATAGAGAAATAGGGTTGAATTCATCATCAAAAATGACATCTCAAGATCTGTCCTGAGGTACAATGCTGTCAGTGATAGAATAATATGCATACATCTAAAAGGAAAGCCAGTTAATATGACTGTTATTCAAATTTAGGCACCCAGCACTAAGGCCACAAATAAAGAAATGGAAGATTTTTACCATCTTTTGCAGTCTGAAATTGATTGAACATGCAATCAGGATATACTGATAGTTACTAGTGACTGGAATGAAAAAGTTGCAAACGAAGAAGGCTCAGTAGTTGGAAAATAGGGCCTTTGTGACAAAAATAATGCTGGAGATCCCATGACAGAATTTTATCAGACCAATGACTTTTTCATTGTAAATACATTGTTTTCACTAACATAGATGGTGACTATACATATGACATTACCTAATAACAACAACATACACATGGAATTCACAAAATGGAACATAAAGGAACCAAGCTGACTACATTTGAAGAAAGAGACAATGGGAGAGCTCACTATCAAAAGACAGAATAAGACCAAGTACTTATTGTGGATCAAATCATCAACTACTCATATGCAGATTCAAACTGAAGCTGAAGGAAACTAGAACAAGTGTAAAATAGCCAACGCATGATCTTGAGTATCTCCCACCTGAGTTCAGAGACCATCTCAAGAACAGATTTGATGCATTAGACACTAATGATTAAAGACCAGACAGATTTTGGCATGACATTAATTAAAGACAACATCATGTGGAAAGCAAAAGGTTATTAAAAACACAGGATAAAAAGAAAAGATCAAATTACATGTCAAAAGAGACTGTGAAACTTGCTCTTGAATGTCAAGCAGCTAAAGTGAATGGAAGACATGATGAAGTTAAAGATTAAGCAGAAGATTTCAAAGGGAAGTTTGAGACGACAGAATCAAATATCATAATGACTCTGCTAAGAGCTGGAGGTAGAAAACCAAAAGGGAAGAACATGCTCTGTTTTTCTCAAGCTTAAAAAATTGAAGAAAAAAAATTCAATCCTCAAGTGGCAATAGTAAAGGATTCTACAGGGAAAATATTAAACAACACAGCAAACATCAATAGAAGATGGAAGGAATAGTCATTATACCAAAAAGAAACAGTTGATGATCAACCATTTCAAGATGTTTCATATGATCAGGAACCAATGTACTGAGAATGAAGTGGAAGCTGCCTTCAAGGAACTGGCAACACACAAGACTCTAGGAATTGATGGAATACCAATAGAGGTATTTCAAAAAAGCAAATGTAACACTGGAGGTGTCCACTTGTCTATGCCAAGAGATTTGGCAAACAGCTGCCTGGCCAACTGACTGGAAGAGATCAAAGACAATAGAGAGCATCAAAATGGTGACATTTAGTATATTGGATTGATTTTTAGCCTAGAAATTTTAGTCTCAGGATGAATTTCTCTATTTCTACCAGAGGTTCAATTTTTAACCTTTTTAATTCTTCTAATAATCTTAGACATTTATGATAGCATTACATTTCCCATAATGCAGTGCTATTGTTAATATGAATAATTCACTAAGAAAAGATTTTGCTTCTACTCAGAAAAGTCACACAAAAACACTAACCATATTAAAATTTCTGGTATTTGAACCAATATTTTATAATATTGGATTTCTATTGATAATTTTTTAAACTTAAATTACATGAATATGATAAAAGACTTTTTGCTGTACCTTGGCAAAGCCTGCTATGCCAAGAAATTATCCATGTTTTGCAAATCATTTTGTAAACTTAGTCTCTCTCTCTTTTATTTTTTAAAGATAGAAAAATTTATTTAGGCCCACATTTTCAGACTCCAGCATGGTGGGGAAGAGCATGGTGGAGCAAAGCAGCTCATCTCATGGTGGTCAGGGAGCAGGGCCTCTCCTAGGCCTTCTTCCTTTACCACCCTGCATTTTTTACCTGGGCTAAACTTTTTCCAATGGCTCTATTTTCCCTTTCCTTGTTGAAGGCTCTTAAGTAGAAATACCAGTCCTGTAACTATCATTTGAAGTCCATACCTCTTTGACCATTTGGCTAGTGGACAGTGCCATTCAAACATCACTCTCAGTATCTCCAGGATAATGTGGGATTTTCTCACAGCCCTTCCTGAACCCCACTGGCAGAGGATAGCATTGGCCTCTATCAAATTGCTTAAGCCAGAAAGTCCTTGAACTTCCTTCCCCCTGAAATTTTATAGACAATTTACTACCAAGCCCTGTTTCTACTATATCAATATAACTTCAATATTTTCACATCTCATCTGCTAACTGGACTTTATAAATCAACATTACCCATTACCAAGCTGTGATTCTTTAGCCAGAAAATCTGATGAAAGCAATGTTTCTCTTCCTTTTTAAAGGAAAGATTTGAGGACAAATACCTACCTATTGCTTTTATAATAAAAATTTCAAATTTCAAATATGACCTACAAAAATCTAATCTCTAAATCTTTCCTCTTATCTTAATATGTTTTTCCTAAGTTACCGCCTTCCAAGCATTCCTGCCCTCTTCATTTCTTAAACCTATTCTACACCATACAACCCCAGGGCATTTGTGTACAGGGCTGCCTCTAAGCCTAGAATTCTGTCATTTCTTCCTTGCTTAAATAACTCCTGCCATCTTTGTATCTGGCTTAAATACCAGTTCCTCACAGAAAATTTGCCTAAGGCTGATGTTTAGGATAGATTCTTCTATGCATTCTTCACCCTAAGTCTCAGATGACAGCTGAAAAAATTAACCAGTTAATGGGTTATATTCATGTGATTGTATAATAGTATATATTTTTCTTTGTCCTTAGAATGAATTGTATCTACCTCTTGTATTATTTCTTCCTAGGACAATATTTTACATGGAGAAGACCATCAATAGGTCTTTTTAAAGAGATAATAAATAAATGCGTACTAAGATGCTGCTTGCCTGAGGCTGTACCACTGGGGTGTCTGATCCCATCAGATCTCGAAAGCTAAGCAGGGTTGGACCTGGTTAGTATTTGGATGGGAGACCACCTGCGAACACCAGGTGCTGTAGGCTTGGAAGAAGCACCCAGCAACCCACTCCCAAAAAACAATCAGCCATTGAAGACCCTATGAATAGCAGAGAAACACGACAATAGTGTTTCGTGTATTGTACATAGGGTCTCTATGAGTCGGACACTGACTAGGCAGCTCCTAACAATAACAAGATGCTGCTTCTTATACTACTCCTTCTAAGAGAACTGGCTTTATTAAGGGAGTGACTCTAACGGTGTGGCTCTCTTGAAAGTTATGTCCATAATCTGTTTTCCTTGATCACCTGGTTGTTTCTCAGGCCTATTGTAACTGCTGTAGGCACAATTAATAGCCAGGACATCCCCAGGCAAGTCCGTAGCTGTCTATGTAATAAATAGATTATAACAAATAGATTGCTAATATAACTAAGAGATTCTATCTTTTTTACCACTTCCCATTCACCATGCCCACTTGGTTACATGTCCCAAAAGGAAATCTCTTTAGAAAGCCTTGTTAGATTCAAGTACAAGAACAAATTCTTACTCTTAGAAAGTAAGAAGCTCTGGGATACTTGCAGTGAGGAATAAAATGGAGCATTTAAAATGAAGAGATACTGTAGAAGTTAGCAGCCATATGGTATCTTAGAAAAGATAATTAGAAATCAGGGATATGCACTGATTTTCTTCTCTGAGAGGAAAAGTGTCCATTCCTGTCATTTTGATTTGGTACAGAAGGATCTAGGAATAAAATAGGGACTAAAAGAAGAATTCTGTTCTGTATCATCTACATTTGATTATTTCCAACATCATTTTATTATATATTTTTAATATTTTTAGATGACTGTTGTGATGGTTAATCTTGTCAAATTGGTTGTATTGAGAAATGCCTAAAGCATACCTCTGGGAGAAGTGTGATGGTGTTTCCAGAGACAAATAGATCATGAGGGCTCTAATCTAACAAATCAGTTAATCCCTTGATTGATTCATAATCTGATGACATTATTAGGAGGTGGTGCAAGGTAGGAAAGAGGTGTCTAAGGACATGTCCTCTGGGGCTATACCTTGTCTTGGCCCCTTCCTGCCTTCCTTTTCTATGCTTCCTGGCCACCCAGATGTAAACTGCCTTGTTCTGCCATGTCCCCTCTGCCATAATGGACTGGTACTTCTAAAACTATGAGTAAAATAAATCTCCTCTCCTTTCAAATTGTTTCTCTTAGATATTTGATCCGAGTGATGCAAAAATCTGATCAATATAATTGTCTTTCTAGATTGGCAACAGCAATTTCCTTTCCAAAGCTTTCCTGGGACAAAAGTAGAATATTACTTGAAAGGAGATAATACAGTATTTGCAGGACCTAACAAATACATCCCATACATAAATCATTATGCTATTTATTAAATCAGCAATTATTTGTTCAGTAACTTTTAAAATCATTTTAAAACTATTAAAAGTCAGCAAACATTGTTCATTTACTCTCTGTTACCTAGATATTTACTCAGTATTTCAAGGGGGAAGAAAGTAACATAATCCCTCCTTTAAAAGGCTATTTTTAAAATATTTTTTCATAATAGCATTGATTACCTAGAAATTATCCCTCTACTATAGCCCCCCCCCATGCCAACCTACTAACCAATATTGGTTCTCAGGAAGGAAGTGGTTTTATCTAAGGCTAAGAGCCAAAAATTTTTCATTCCATTCCATTTTTTTACTTCTATTACAGATTGAATGAGTAATATTAAATAGCACTTCTACAGAATTTCTTTTTTGTCCTACTGAGTGTGGCAATGCCCTGAAAATTACAGTAATGTGGGCATAGCCTGGGGCATGACTAAAACATAGGTGGAGATCAGAACCACATCTCTGGCATATCCCAGGAATGTCCCTAGAGATGGCTCATGACTGAGTAGCTGAGCAGAGGTATGACTCAGCCAGTTTCGGCAACTGGCTGTCTGGGCAGCTATGAGAATGCTGGCAGGAATTGCAGATTGACCAGGATTCGCTGGCTACTGAGGAGAAAAGTGAGCCTGTTATTCAGAACTGGGACTCCTGGGCAGCATTATAGTTGTACAAACAGACTTAAATCTTTGTTAGCACTAAAATATTAAGAAGAATACAAGTCTGTAATCTGCTTGCAACAACTTTCTCAAATATTGTCAATGCATTTGAAGCACATTGAGAGCAACTGTTTAATCAGTGGACATTAGATCTCATCTTTAAATGATTTCTTTAGAAACACGCCTTGACTTTTGCAGTTATAAAGTGAGGAAAATTCTGTGGGCAAAGAGGTAACTAAGAAATATGTGAATGTGTTTCTTAAAGAATGAACACTGACTTGGAAATTGTGGAAAAAAGAAGGGAAAGAGACCGGGGGACAGGAAAGAAGCCACACAGCAGAGCAGAGGGAATGGAAGACTTTATTGAACAGGTCTGTGTAATAAATAGCATCTTATTAGTTGTGTAAATTTTCCTTGCAAGTGATATTATATACAAATAGGTATGTAGTTTCCGTTAGGGTTTGGATAGTTTGATATTTATTTTTGGGTAGTGTTCACAGTCTCTGATATGAATAAATTCAAAATTTCTCTCTCCATTATGTATCACTGTGTTATTCATTACCTCTTTTTCTATGACAGAATCTGGGCAATTAAGGACAAGGACACTCACTGTATTCACCTTTATTGGGTAATAGCAGCATGATCCTCAGTTGTGGGAACTTGTGTGTCAAGATTCATGGGACAATTTTTTTATGGCTCTGAAATAAGACTGTAATTGTCTTTGCTGTACACCTCCTGAACTGCTCTTGGTGTACTCCTTATTACAATGAGTTCATATTTATGAAACTGAAGATGGCTAGTTTCTAACTGCAAAGTTAATTTTAAACCTCCATGAAGGTATCAGCTGGCCCTAAGTGAGATAATTACCATTTCCCTCAGGCCAACAATTCCAGTTCAACATAAAATGGGGCCTTGAGAAAGATATTCCCTAAGAAGCTGCTTTTGCCCCAGAGATCTCTCATCAAAGTGTGAATGAATTTGCACACATAAGAGCTGGTTCACTTTTTTTTTCTTTTGGTATGAATACCAAAGATGACTGCAAGGAGGGTGTTTCAGAACTCTGGTTCCCAGAACTATTGTTCACATCAAGCTGAAGTGTTCCTGGTCCATTAGCCAGGACTTAGTTCAGTAGTTCCTGAAATGGAAAAAGAGCAAATGGAAAACATTGAGTATGGTGGCTCACGCCTGTAATCCCAAGGAGGAATCCTTAGAAGGCAGAGGTAGAATAATTGTGAGTTGGAGACCAGAGGCAGCCTGTGTAACTTAGCGAGATCTTGACTCAAAACAGAATAATGTGCTGGATTGGGGATGAGGATATAGCTCAGTGCTAGCGTACTTCCAAAGAGTGTATGTAAGGCCCTAGGTTCAACTTCCTAGTACTGCAAAAAACAAAAACAAAACAAAACAAAACACCAAATGGAAAATTTCCTGGTAGGGGTGACTCAGTCCCTGAGATAATTACAGTGGACAATAAACAAGCCCTCCACATATCCATTACCATTTTGAGGATGGAGAGGAATTGTATTAAGAGTTTGGTGTATTCTATCTACTACACCTTAACAAAGAAAGAGCACTGTCAGATTCACTGAAAAATCAGCTTTCTTGCATCTCCTTGCGTGCTAAGGCATAATACACTCCAAAACTTGCTGTAGAATCAGGCTGAAGTTATCTTTGCAAGACTTATAATCTGAAAATGTACCTGCACCATGACTTGGCTCCTTTCCCCTGCCTCTCCTACTTCATTCAACTCCCTAAGCAATGGTCAAGAGAGGCGCTTCCTTAATAAGTCTCACATCCTTGGCTCAAAGTCAGTTTCTGCTAAACCTGACCAAGAAGAGAGAGGTGAGTGAAAGGGGAGAGACAGGGATAATATACATCTCCTAGTGTGAGATGGGAAAATAGATTCCTGGGAGGAACACTAGGAAAGAGCAAGGTGACCTGGAAAGAAAAGAGTAGAAGAAGGTTGAAAGAGGGAATCAAGAATCAAATAGCTCCAATCTGGAAAAATAGTATATGAGGCTTTCCATTAGGGGTTCTGAAACAGTGCTTAAATGCAAGACCTTGAAGTCATATTGGTTAAGGATAAAATTCCACCTTTTCTAGTTCATAACCACATAAATTTGAGCTGGTGTTTTACCCGGTAAGCTTCTGCTTTTCCATCTCTAAAATGTATCTGAGATACTAACTCTTAGAAATATAATCAAATGTGAAAAGTAGCTTTATAACTAAAGATATTTATTGCAATATGATTTGTTGTTGATGTGTGTGACTCATATCAACCCTATGTACAACATGTATGACAACATGATTGTCATACTTCTATGCTATCCATAGGCTTTTCAATTACTGATTTTCTTTCTTTCTTTTTTCTTTTCCTTTTTCTTTCTTTTTGGGGGGGGGGTATGGGGAGTGGGTTGCTGGGTCCTTCTCCCAAGCCTACAGCAGCTAGTATTCCCAGGAGGTCTCCCATCCAAGTATCAACCAGGTCAGACTCTGCTTAGCTTCTGAGATCTGATGGGATCAGATGCCACAGTAGTATGCTACAGACACAGTATAATTTAAGAATATGGTTTCCCAAACTGAGATAGTTTTATTCCCCAAGATACATTTTATCATACTGGAAAATTTTTGTTTTAACAGCTTGGGGATGGCAAAGTTACTTGCTTTGTTGTTGTTAGGTGCCATCAAGTTGGGTCCAACTCTTAGTGACCCTATGCACAGCAGAAGGAAGCACTCCCTGATTCTCTGCCAGGCACATGATCTTGTCTATGTTTAGGCCCATTGTTGCAGATACTGCGTCAATCCATCTGGTGAAAGGTTTTCCTTTTTTTGTTGACTTGCCACTCTCCCAAATATTATGTCCTTCTCCAGGGATTGGTCCCACCTGGGGATAATGCTATATACATCCTACAATGCACAGGATACCCCCTACTATCCCCAAACAAATAAATATGTACACCAAAATATCAATAGCATGCAGCTGAGAAATGTGAATGTAGAGTTGAAAGCAAATAAAATATTCAAAAAATTAAAAAATAATAAATATAATAAATACCCTAACAAAATAATATGCTACAACTAAAAATAAATTATTTTGTTAAATCATTATGACACCTGTGATGAGAGTATACAACATAGAAATGCTGAGCATCTGTGAATTGTATAAATTCATTTATTCATTCAACTCGCACATTTTGTGAGTTGCTCCATATATCAGGTATTTCCCTAGTGTCAAAAGAGACAAATGTCTTGTTCTCATGAAATTTACATCCAGTGGGTAAAAAGAAAAATAAGAGACAGAGAGAGAGACAGGTGATATAGATAGATGGATGATGACAAATTAGTGTATAAGAAACCACTCTCTGAAGAGCTGATATTTCAGCTGAGAGCTCAATTACTAGGAGGTGTTAACATGTTAGGATGAAGGATAGAGTATGCCTAGGCAGAAAGTCCCATTAGGTTGAAGACTCGAAAAGGAAACCTCAAAGCACACAAGTATAAAGAGCCAAAGAAAAATATGGGTAACAATCCAAGTCATGGAGAATGACAGGCTTGAATTTGAATTCCTACTGTGTTAGATATGAAGTGAGATGCTCCCTCTCTCAGACTGTTTCCTCAACACTGTTGTTACCCATAATTAGGTATAAGGAGGTTTCTCAGGATTATCATGGAAATAAAATTAGATAATATGTGTAATATGTACATCTTTTGCATAGTAAGTATATAATAAGTAGTTTTAATTCAATAAAAATCAAAATTTAAAATATATATGTAGTATGTAAAGTAGAAGACCTAATATATACAGATATATATGTGCATGTACATAATATATGTATTTATATTATATATGTATATTATATATGATTATATATGTATGTGTACATATGTGTATATATATGTATATATATACATTTATAATATTCATATAACACACAATATTGAGGGAGTTAGAAAGTAGATTAGATGGCCACTAAGATCTTATACTACAAATGCCAGGAACCTATGAATTACTATACAATGTTAAATGATAAATATTTTTGTTATATTTATCCATTCATGTCACTCCTCTGAACTAATGAAAGAGATCTCACTGAGATGGAGGTATGGAAGACATAAAGTGACAATGGAAAAAGTCCTAGCTTGGTGACAAAGTCTCTGTCTGAGACTCTGATGCATATTAATTTTATTGCCTTAACAATTCACCAGCCAATCTGAGTTTCAGTTTCTGTATTCTATAATGAATATATTAGAGACAATGATCTCAAAACTCCTTTCTAATTCTAGAATTCTAAGCATTAACACTAATTTAATAAGAGGTGGTTTGACTAGATTTCAGTTTAATCACGTAGAAACAAGTTTAGAAGATAAAACTAGCTTCTCTCCAGAAGAAAGTTAAAGAGATCTTCTACACTAAAGAGATGTTTGTTTATAATTTGTATGAAGTTATTAGTTATCACAACTAAAACATGATGATTGTAAACTCTCTGCTTCAAAGCATTTGCTTTCAATTTAACTCTTACTTTACGTACAGAAGTAAAGATGACCAGGTTCTTACAATGAGTAGCTTAAAGAGACTAGCCACTCACATAAGCAAATTATAAATACCTCCAGTGGAGAAAGATAAGGTGGCCTACACCTCATTGAAATGGCCATACATTAGACAGAGGCCATTCCTCACATTGGAAACAGAATCATATGGAATGTTTAGGTCAAATGCACTGAGCCAAAATTGGCTCAACAATATTTTTTATGCTATAATTAAAAGTAGCTATCTAATTTTGTCACTAATTCATTACATGAATAAAAGTGATTGATGAATGTTGTTTTATCACATAGAAAAAGAAATGCAGTGAGGAATGTACTAGCTTTGTTTAATACAATTGAGCAGAATAAAGGACTTTAATGGCTTACAGAAAGTTACATACAAATAAGATAAGGTCAGGGTCAGGATCCACTTAAAATCCATTAAAATGTCATTGAAATCACTAATCCACTCCACATGAAGAGGTAATTATACTGTCTGGTGATAAAGAAAAAAATATTCTTACAAGATGTGTTGACTCACAGTCTTCAACACTAGTGAATGCATGAAAACCTTATATGAAAATATTAAATACCTATATTTTTATATATTATTAAATGAGAAGGCATAGTGTGTATAATGAAGCCTATAAATGGCACTGAATAGGAAGAATTGTGTGAAAATTTTTCAAGATATTCTTTTTATTCATAGGCCAAAACTATTTCTGCAAATATTTTATAGAATGCTTTGAAAATGCTAAAAATAGCCAGTGGTCCATGCCTGTAATCCCAACTACTAGGGAGGCGGAGGCAGAAGGATCATGAGTTTAAGGCCAAAGGCAATCTGCATACTGCATAACTTAGTCAGACCCTGACTCAAAATCAAAAACATAAAAAAGTGTACTGGGAGTGCAGCCCAGTTGCAGTGTGCTTAAAAAGTATATATGAGGCCCTGGGTTCAACAAACAAGTATAAAAGAAGAAGAGGAAGAAGAAGAAGAAGAAGAAGAAGAAGAAGAAGAAGAAGAAGAAGAAGAAGAGAGAGGGGGAGGGGGAGGGGGAGGAGGAGAAGAGGAAAGCTAAAAATATTAATACTTGCTCATACTATTGAGATTTATTTAAAAGTGTGAAGAGAAAATCTTAACAGAGAGTTATGTATAAAATTGAAAAATAAATGACTTTAAGCTGCAAAGACCATGAGCTCAAGGCCACCATGGGCTAGCTAGCTGCATAGAGAGTTCCAAGCCAATACAGCCCACCATGGGCCACATAAGAAGACCCTATCTCCACACACACACACACACACACACACACACACACAAACACACAGGTGGTAGGGGGTTGATTTTTTTTTATATATTCTATAGGTGAGAAACTAGTGTCAGGAGTTAAATGAGGGATGATAGTTCATCTCTATGCCAGACACAATGTATCTCAGTTTTAGAGTCATCTAGTTCCTCATATATAGTGAACTCTTAGACTAGCCAGAGTCTAATAAACAAGGTCTACTGGGAACAATTGTATAAGCATGAGTTTTTCTTAGTGAATAAATCTTCTCAATGAAAATAAAAAATTTTAGCCGTGTTAAGGTGAGATGGAGCCACAGTAATTCCAAATAAATGCAGCAATCAGGATGGGAAGAGGGGAGGCTTTGTTCAAATCATAGAGGGAACACAAATTTTTATCATTCCAACTTAACTTTACATTAAAGAAATGTTAAAGGGACTTGTAAGGAGTATAAATTTGCAGCAACAAGGTGAGTAGAATGGGACTATTTACTGGCTTAGCACATTTCTGAAAGACAGAAAGCAGATGGTAAAGTAATATTATTCCAACAGGATTGAAGAATGTGGAACTTAGATAAGAGGAGGAGAAGCCAGCACCTGGGAGAAGAGTCATCATATGCAGCAGAATTACAGGAAGGTTGGGGACTGGATGCACCCCTTACCATAAATGTGGGAGACTAATTTAAAGGAAGTTGGTGGAATACTTGATCTATTCCATTTCCCACAACTGAATGCAGCACACTTGGAAGACAGCCTTTTAACTCTTGTTGTTAGGTTCCATCAAGCTATTGTTCCAGTCATAGTGACCCTATGTACAACAGACAAAACACTATTGCTAGAGGTTCTCTGCTATTCATAGGGTTTTCAATGGCTGATTGTTTTTTGGGGAGTGGGTTGCCATGTCCTTCTCCCAAACACCTGGTATTCCCAGGTGGTCTCCCATCCAAGTACTAACCAGGGTCAACCCTGCTTGGCTTTGGAGATCTGACAGGACTGCATGCCACAGTAGTATGGCTGCAAGCTTTTAACTCTACAATCAGAAATTAACTTTGAAGAGGAGTTGCTTGTGTGGATGTCCTTGTTGTTGTTGTTCGGTGCCATTGAGTAGAGTTGGACTCATAATGACCTTCATAGGATTTTCAATGGTTGATTATTTCAGGATTGCTTCAGGAGTTTAAGGATGTCTTTGGGAGTGGATTGTCATGTCCTTCCCCCATTTTTGTAGTGCTGGGGATCAAACCTGGGTCCTCAGAGAGTGTAGAGCAGCATTCTATCCACTGAGATAAACCCCAACTGTCATGTGAATGTAGCCACTCCAAAAAAGATCATTTACACTCTGATATTTACAGAGCCAAATGTTTAGCAATCCAGCCCTCTGACCTCATCCTAAAGCAAAGTCTGACAATCATACAGCAGAAAAAGTCAGAATTATAAACTCACATAAATGCATGATGAAAGTCCACAGGACAATTAAGGGAAATCTGAAATATATATATATATATATATAAAGTAAATAAATAGACCCGGGGAAAACAACTCACAAAAGAGGAAAAAAATCCACAAATATAAGAGTTATTATGCTCTTCAAAAGCTCTTTAAAAGAATAGACTGTATTCACAATATAAGAGTCTATGATAAAAGATGTCCACATATCTGCCGTCTGCAGCTTTAGCCCTGTGGCATCCTATCCCGTCAGATCTCGGAAGCTAAGCAGGGTTGGGCCTGGTTACTACCTGGATGGGAAACCACCTGGGAACACCAGAAGCTGTAGGCTTGGGAGAAGGACCTGGCAACCCCCACCCAAAAATCAATCTGCCATTGAAAACCCTATGAACAGCAGAGAAGCACTGACAATAGTGTTTCCCCTGTTGTACAGAGGGTCGCTATGAGTCGGATACCGACTCAACGGCACCTAACAACAACAACAACAACATATCTGCCAGCTTGTTTGTGCTGTGGGGGCTTGCGTGTTTCTGTGATGCTGAAATCTATACCACTGGTATTTCTGATACCATCAGAGCCACCCAAGGTGGATAAGTTTCAACTGAGCTTTCAGGCTAAGAACCCCGCAGCCCACTCCTGAAACAATTAGCCATTGAAAACTGTATAAGTAGCAAGGAAACATTGTGAAATATAGTGCCAAAAAATGAGCCCCCCTCTCCCAGCTGGAAGGCATTTAAGAGATCACTGGGGAAGAGTTGCTGCTTCAAAATAGAGTTGACCTTAATGATGGGAAAGGAGTAAATCCCCTAGGACATCCTTATGCTGCTGATGTGGTACAACTCAAAATGAGGAGAAACACAGTGACAGCAACAATAACAATGGGCTCCAACATAAAAAGATCATGTGCATGGTACAGTGTTGGACAGTATTTTGTTCTGTTGTACTTAGGGTCTCTTGAGTTGGCTCCCACTTGACAACACCCAATAACAACATAACAAAAGAGTTACCAGGAAACAAGAAATATCTCTTATTGGAAATTAATAATTTATTTGTCCCTCAATTCATTAAGAAGTTTAGCCAGATGTGGTGCACATCTATAATCCTAGCAATTTGAGAGGCTGAGGCCTTAAGTTCAAAGCCAGACACAGTCTGTGAAATCTAGAGAAACTTTGTCTCAAAAAATTAAAAAAAAAACTCAAAATAGTGCTGGAGGTGTAGCTCTGTAGTAGAGTGCTTGCCTAGCATGCCTGCATCCCTAGTTTCAATCCCCAGTACAGAAGGGGTGGGGCATTGAGAAGGTAAAGTCAAGGAAATCTTTCAAAAAAAAAAAAAAAAGAAGAAGAAGATCAGTAGTTATGGGGACTTAACCTCAAGCTAATAAAGAGTTCCAGAAAGAAAGAAGAGAGAAAATACAAAGAAGCAATTAAAGTTAAAAAGAATTAGTAGACAATAACTTATGAGAGATATAGGCACCAGTCTACCAATTCAAAGGTCTAATTGAATCCTAGGCACAGGGTATGAAAAAGATACACATTTAGAAAATGATTTCTGTGTTGCAAAATGTCAATATTGCAAGAGTAAAGATGAATTTCTAGAAGAGAGAGCAAACTGGTCAACCACAAAAGAGTAATAATCAAACTGATCAGATTTCTTAAAACAGAACTAGATCCTGGAAGAGAATGCTACAGTGTGGTCAATCTTCATCATGGATCTCCTGGAGAGAATGCTGGACAGGATTGTTGCTGTCACTTGGTTAAAGTATCATACTCTGACTTCTTACGTGGCCTTTCTCAGGAATTTCCTTAAGTATGTGTTCCATGGGGGAAAAAAAAAGTGGACAGGGAAGGAACTGGGTAAACAAACCAAGTGTGATAGTTTGCATCTGCAGTCCTAGCACTGTGGAGGCTGAGGCAGGAGGGTAGCAAGTTTGAGGCTAGCTTGGTCTACAGAGCAAGACCATGTCTAAAATAAATAAATAAATAAAAAGGGCTGTGGATGTGGACAGAACTAGAGTGTTGTAGGAGAACCCTTGAGTGTACCCCTGAGGCAGGAGCCCATCTGGTCTCCCTGGAAGGCTAAAATCTCTCCTCTAGGGGATAAGAGTCTCAGGGGGTAGAAAGTGTCCCATCAAAGAAGGGGCCCATCTGGTCCACATGGAGGACTGTCCTCTGTCCTCCAGGGTCAGTGACCCTTACCCTACATCCTGGTCCTTTGCTCCCATTAAACCCTATGAGGCAAGATGGCTACCGATTACCTTTGTCCCATATCCTGGTCCTTCACTCCTATGCTTCCCATTGTGTAACCCAAGATAGTCCCTGGCCAGTCCATCCCTGGAGAGACCACCTCTATTCTGATTGGTCACCCAAAGCCTTGTGATTGGTCAGTAAGGGAACACTCTTGATTGGCCTGGCCCATCCCCTACCCACCTATCAAAACTACACAATCTCAAGCCCCCATTTGCATGGCAGTTGGTGGCAGTTGCCCCAGGCACGAGCCCTGCCATGATTAGCCACTCCCTAGTCAACCCCCTTGTCGGAATGTATTTAAACAGGCCACCTACCACCCCCACTTCCTCCCGCTTGTGTTTACCTGTTGACTTCACCTGCCACCTGGACCCATCAACTTGGACCATCGCACCCTACTCCAGATACCTAAGATATCCAATCAACCAGAACTTCTAGCAGGATGCCTTATCAAGTCCAGGGGCCCCGAAGAGCCAAAGGTGTCTATCAAGATATGAAGCACTCTCCAATTCCTTCCCAAGCTTCAGAAGGAGGAGAGTAGAGAGGACGAGCTGCGAGAGTAAAGCCCAGCGCAGACCATGGGCACCTTTTGTCGGGTTCTTCTGGGCTTTCTCTCTCTGTCTTGTGGGTGGAGGCAAGAGGTGGGTGCCCCAATGCTGTACCCGGTGGCAATGCTGTGGCCGGAGAACAGAGCATCACGCAAAGGATAGAAAGACAGGGGTTTATCACGAAGGAGGGAAAAGGAATGGAGGATTAGGGAGAGGGGAAAGGGGAGTTGGAGAAGGGAAGTCCTCAGGTGCTGTTTCTGGCACTGGGGCAGAGACCCCCAGGTGTTGTTGCTCTTCCAGCCCAGGTTTCACCACTTTGGGGTCCTGTGCTTGACTCCCAGAGTCTTGCCTTGCAAAGCTGTTGGTCCAAGTAGGATATCCAGCTTTGTAGAGTTTGGGGTTGGATAAATATGGCAGGTGGATTGAAGTATGATGAAGGCAGGTTGGAAGAAGGCTGCAGGTTAGGCTAGGCAGACAAGTAAATGGGCTTTGGCCCCTTAAGATACCACAAAGACCTAGTGAGCTTCTCTTAGATGGTGTTCAGAAATGGCTCTGGAGTTTATATGGTCTGATAGTCAGCCAATCAGGGGAACAGGGTTGGATCAGAAATGACCAGTCAACACCAGGGGGGCTTTAGATGCTACCATACCTTGGGTGCCATCTTGGCCCACTCGATGGGAGGGAGAAGAGTGAGATACCTGGATGTATAGCAAAGGTGAGTAGTTGCTATCTTGCCCCATAGGATTCCAAGTGGGCTAGATGAGCTCCTGGGACTGGCCATGCTTGGGATACTCTCTATCCCCCTGGGAATCCCAACATCCTTTAACATCACTAGCTTTGTTCCTGTCTTTGCCTGCAGCAGTAGTTGAACAAAACCTTTTTTTTTTTTTTTTAAATAATAAGAAGTCTCCCGAGGTCCTTCTTGGTGCCATGGACCAGCTCTCACTTTAACCCCAAGAGTCCTGGGATCCACTTAGTGTTGAGGCCAGGCTCCAAATCCTCACTGGGCCAGAGTCGATCCCCAACATAGTGTTTGCCTAGCATATGTTGCAAGACCCTGTGTTTGATCCTGAGCACTGAAAAAAAGATAGATGGAATGTGGACAAATAGAGAATTCAATCATTGCAAATCATTTAGAAATGTAGCAGAATGGTTTATAGAGTAAATGGTCCAGATTGAGCAAGAGAATGCCAGGTTAGAAAAGTGAATTATTTCATGAAGAAAAAAAAAAATCTGAGGGGACATCTGAAATTTTGAAGAAAAAGAAACATGGTAAAAACTTTAAGATAAAAAGGTAGCTAACTTGAAATTGCCTGCCCCAGTACCACTGTGGAGTCCAAACCCATCAGATCTTAGAAGCTAGGCAGGGTCAGGCCTGGTTAGTACTTGGATGGGAGACTGCCTGGGAATACCAGGTGCTGTAGGTTTAGGAGAAGGTCCGGCAACCCACTCCCTAAAACAATCATCCAATGAAAACCCTGTGAATAGCAGAGAAGCACGAACAATCCTGTTTCACCTGTTGCACATAGGGTCAATATGAGTGGGACACAGACTGGATGGTAACTAGCAATAACAACTTGAAATTATAGAAAAAAATGCAAATATACAAATGAATGAATCAAGGAATAATGCTAGACAGAAAAGAAAATGTTATCACAGCATACCCCTTTGTTCCATTATTTAGGTGGACATAAAATAATCTCTCCTTACGTTCAATTTTAAAAACCAAATTGTAGGTAAAGACCAGCAGAGTTAATTTGGATACAAAACAGAATAAAATATAACTAACTTTGAAAACATAAAAGAACATATTCACACCACAAAAGGAATAAAGTTTGAGAAGAGTTGAAAAAATATTGTGTGTAGTAATAATATACATATTTTACAAAATGAGTATTTAAGCAATATTGTCAAGCCTGGCATGGTGGCTCCCACCTATAATCCCAGCAATTTGGAGGGGAATGCAGGAGGATTGCAAATTTGAGGCCAGAGGAATCCTGTGTAACTTTTTGAGACCCTGTCTGAAAGCAAAAAATAATAAATGGGCTGGGGATGTGGTTTCGTGGTAAAGTGCCTGCAAAAGTATGCATGAGGCCCTGGGTTCAACCCCACAGTACTGAATGATCTATTGTAGGTAGAATAAGAATAAAGTGATAGAATATAATTTATAATTTAATGAAAACTAAGTAACAATAGGGGCTGGGATTTAGCTCAGTAGGTAGAGCGCTGCGCTGCAGTCTCTGAGGTCCCGAGTTCAATTCCCAGCACCGCAAAAATGGGAGAAGGACCTGGCAATCCACTCCCAAGTCAATCCCGAAACAGTCTGCCATTGAAAACCCTATGAGGGTCGCTATGAGTCGGATGCCGACTCGACGGCACCTAACAACAACAACAACAAGTAACAATAACAATCACTCTCAGAGGAAAAGATATTGGTAGTAAATTAGGTGTTGTATGAGGTCTACTTCCTATCATTCTACACAAAAAAGGATAATCTCTTAAATTAATTAAGAAATATAAGGAAAGACCTTTACACATATTTAAAAGTGGAGAACTTTTGGAAGAGGGGCATTGTTCAGAAACCTGTTATTTTCCATTCTATGTCTGTCTCTACATTCCAATTTTTTGAACTGCTATCATTTGTTAGAAAATCCTTTCTATTTGTCATAATTCTAGATTTATAGAAAGGTGGCAAAGATATTATTAGAGATAGCTCTCATAACCTTCACTCAGTTTCCCCTATTGTTAACATTTGACATGACTGTAGTATATTTATCCTGGCTAAGAAATTGATGTTGGCACATTGCTATTAGCTAAACTCTAGGTTGCATTTGGATTTCATCAGGATTTTCATGAATGTCCTCTTTATGTCTCAGATCCAGCCCAGGATAGCATAGTGCATTTAGTTGTCAAGTCTCCCCAATCTGCTCTGGTTTTTGGCAGTTTCAGTCTTTTCTTGCTTTGCATAACCTAGATGATTCTTTTATTTTTGCGGTACTGGGGGTTGAACCCAGGGCCTCGCGCCTGCATGCTCTGCAAGTGCTGGACCACTGAGCTCCACCTTAGCTCAGTTTTTTTTACTTTTTTGAGACAGGGTCTCGCTAAATTACGCAGACTGCCTCTGGTCTCGAACTTGCAATCCTCCCGCCTCTGCCTCCCGAGCTGCTGGGATTACAGGCGTGCGCCACCACGCCCGGCCTACCTAGATGATTCTTGAGGAATACTGGCTGGGTATCTTGTGCAGTGTCTTCTGATCTGGTTTTGTCTGTTATTTTTCTTACCAGTAAACTGTGATTGTGGGTTTTGGAAAAAATATAACAGTTGTTAGCTGCCCATCTCTTCATGTTGTATCAAAGGGTATGGTAGCCAGATTTCATCGCTCATGGTGTTAACCTTGATTGCTTGGTTAAGGTGGTATTTTATAGGTTTCCATTGTACAATTACTGCTATCCTCTTTCCTTGCTCTGTTATTCAGAAGCAAATTATCAAGTCTCATTCACCCTCAAGCAGGGATGGGGATAGGAATTAAGCACCACCTTCTATAAAGGAGATTTTCTATACATATTTGGAATTCTTCTAGAAGAAAGATTTGTTTGTTCAGTCACATATTTTATGCCAGTATGAATTCATGTGTAGTAGACTTATAGTATGCCTGCAGCGGTAGCCCTGTGGCATCCGATCCTGTCAGATCTCGGAAGCTAAGCAGGGTCGGGCCTGGTTACTACCTGGATGGGAGACCACCTGGGAACACCAGAAGTTGTAGGCTTGGGAGAAGGACCTGGCAACCCCCACCCAAAAATCAATCTGCCATTGAAAACCCTATGAACAGCAGAGAAGCACTGACAATAGTGTTTCCCCTGTTGTACAGAGTCACTATGAGTTGGATACCGACTTGACGGCACCTAACAACAACAGACTTATAGTATATTGGTACTTTGGAATATAACCCAGTGCTATGTTACTTATTATGTTGCTCAAATTACTCCAACTTTGGCCATTATGAGCTCTTTTATGTGGCTTGTGTCATTTTGAAGTGTCCTCATTCTTTTATTTTTGAGACATTCCTTACTTTCTGGAATTATGAGGTGCTCCTGGTCTAGGGATGTAGTTCAGTGTTAGAGCACTTGCATAGCATGCACAAGGCCCTGGGTTTGGTCCCCAGCAATACCAAAAAAAAAAAAAAAAAAGTGACTCCAGGATCATCTCTTATGTTTTCTGCCCTGGTCTTAAAATAATTCATTTCCTCAAGAATTTCTATTTTCTTTTTTTAGTAATATTTTAAAACCGAGATCTAGGTGTTGGGAGTGCCTGTTGCTCCTGTGGTGTCATTGTGTCTACAATTACAACTACTTGTGTGTGTGTGTGTGTGTGCATGTGTGTGTGTGTATCTATACTAAACTAGGCATGAATACTGTACAAGGGTTATCCAAAGGAACAGATCCAATAAGATATATATGCACATAGAAAGATTTATTTTGAGGAATTGGCTCAGACAATTATGGAGGCTTGCAAGTTCATAATCTGCAGGATGGATCAGGGAAGAGTAAGCTAGAGGCCCACAGAATAGCAGATGACACAGTCTAAGTTGGTTCTAGAATTCCTTCTTGCTTTGGGGAGGTCAATCTTTTCATTCTGTGCAAGGGTTCCATGGATTGGATGAGGCCCATTCATATTATGCAGGACAATCAGCTTCACTCAAAATTCACTGATTTTAATCTACTCATTTTATTCTTACCCAAAACACCCTTATAGCTACATCTGAAATAATAGTATCTGTGCATTGTGGCTCAGCCAAACTGAAAAATAAAACTAACCATCATATATGCCTATTTACAAAATTTCTCTATCTTTCTATCTAAACATAACGTCATACTGATGTCTAAGAAGTATGTATAACTCTTCATTTTTTCATTAAATATTTAAGGTGTTATGTACCTTGAAAGACTTTCATTAATAAATATGAAATTGAGAATTTCAAGATCATATTTAATCAGAAAAGGTTGAAATTGCTGAAGTAAGGAATGAACTAATCATTGACTTCAACTATATGTCAGATATGTTATATTTTTTAACTTGACTTCAGCTCCATAATTCTGGGAGGGAAATAATGTCAATGACATTTGACAAGCCAGGGTTCTGATGCTCAGAAAAAATACAGGATATTTCCAATTTCTCACAGAATGCTAATTTATTAAAAGGGGGTACAATTCAGAGAAAAGAAGATATACTGAAGACAGCAAGGCTAAAGAAAGTTAATTAAATATCTGTGACTATTGTAATAAAGTACCAAAAACTGGGTGGCCTAACCCAACAGAAATATATCCTCTCACAGTTTATAGGTTAGAAATCCAAAATCAAGGTGGTAGTAGAGCTCCTTGCTTGTTTACTCCACCTTCCTGTAGCCCCAGGTGTTCCTTGGCTTCTGCCTTCTTTTAAAGACATCAGTCATGTTGGAGTAGGGGCTCACCTAATGACCAATTTTAACTGGATTACATATGCAGAGACCCTATTTCCAAATAAAGTCACATTCAGAGGTACAAGGGGGTTAGGCCGTCAGCATGTATTCTGGGGACAAGCCACAATGCAACCCATCATGCTGTGAGTGACACTGACATCATTCAGAGGGCCACAGAAACTGTTGTCAAGACAGTGTGGTCATGGCCTGCATGAAGAGAGGACATGCCAAAGGGCATGGCAGGGCTAGATGGTGATAACTTGATCACTGCTCCAGCGTCAGATTCTTTACCTGTAGTTGAGGAGCGGTGGGCAGGGCTGGAGCGTCTCCATGCAGCACTCTGTCTTTCTGTGTTTAATTCAGATTTGTTTCCCTACCTAGCTTTCCTTTGTCTTCAAGCCTTGGTTGAGGGGTAGAAAGTAGGATATGCTGAAAACACAAGCCCTAAACCCTAAGAGGGGGGCTGGGATTTAGCTCAGTTGGTAGAGCGCTGCGCTGCAGTCTCTGAGGTCCCGAGTTCAATTCCCAGCGCCGCACAAATGGGAGAAGGACCTGGCAATCCACTCCCAAGGCAATCCCGAAATAGTCAGCCATTGAAAACCCTATGAGGGTCGCTATGAGTCGGATACCGACTCGACGGCACCTAACAACAACACAACAAACCCTAAGAGAGCTGTTTCTTGAAAGATTCCTTAAGCTGCAAAGATACAAACTGGCCTAATACAGCTCTCTGTTAGACCCTAACAAACAAGATATAAAGTATGTTCCTACTGTTTCCACCCCTCTTTAGCATCATGCAGAACAAAACTTTGATCCCTTAAAGACATCTGTACTTCATCAGCAGGCATAAGAGGTTTTAGTTTAGCAGTGAGGGAGCAAATAGAACAGTAGAAGAGGGAAGTGCCAATAGCTGCCAGAGTAGCTGACTATATTGACAAGAGTTTGTAAGAAACACTGGAGAACACTATCACAATAGGGAAGGAACTTATTTGGATTAAACTGTTGTATTAAATGGTAAGTTCAATAAAATATGAAACACATCAGTGTGACTTGATAAATGGTTGTAATACCTAAGGAAAGTAGATATATACTTAGATTTATGTCAATCTATGATTTTGTCTTAATTTTGATATGGTAAAATTGAGTACTGTATGGTAAAATTGAGTACTGTATGGTAAAATTGAGTACTGAAAAGATTAATGCTTTTCCAAGTCAAAATGTATGGCATAACATTCAGCTTTAAACAGAGGACACTTATTTGTCCTTCAAAACAGAGAGTAATCTCAGGAGGTTGAAATATAGACATCCAAGACTTCAATTTGTTTTATGTTTTTGTTTTTATTTTCGTTTCTTGTAGTACTGGGGTTGATCCCAGGGCCTTGCCCTAGGCAATCAATCTACAACTGAACTACATCCTCAGCCCTTTATTTTATGTTTTTATTATTTTATTTATTTTAATTTTGAGTTAGGGTCTTGCTAAGTTACACAGGCTACTCTATCCTCCAACCTGTGATCCTTTTGCCTCAGCCTCACAAGTCCCTGGGAGGGGAGGGTACCACCATGTCTGGCTCAAAGCTTCAATTTGTTGACTCACATTTTGTTTAACCAGTCATTATTTAAAGTATGCCAGGGAATACTTTATTCATTGAAAGTAATTTCTTGCATTTCAATTTGCAGATACTCTCCTCATCATTTTTCTTTCATTCACATAACTACCTTAAATTTAAAAAGACCAACAAAGGAAGAAACGCAAATAAAAGTAAAAACAATAGATGATTATGTGTTTTAAAAGCCTTAAATGAAAAGGAAAAATAACAAATGTATATTCTCTATTAAATGAAAATGAAAGAGAAAATATGTATATTTGTTATAAATGTATCATATATCCAAACCACCTATATGCCAGAAGTGTGTGTGTGTGTATAATGGTAAAATATATTAAGACACATATCCCATGAAGAACCGATATATTGTGAACAAAATGCTTATGGATACCCAAGAGACTTAAATTAGATGGAAGTTAAATAATGAAATATCAGTAGTCTCCAATATCAGAGGCCATAGCACTTTAGAAACCTTTCCAAAGTGGTCTATATATACACAGAGATGACATACTTGTGTTGTAATAGCATTACAGTATATCTTATCGTTGTTTCTTAAACATTTGAAATGCCAAATAAGAATTTTCTTAAAAATCTTTAAGAGGACACTTATTCACAAATATAGGTATGAATATGGGAGTATATGAAGAGTAGATTTTTTAAAGTGAGGAAGAACAGTTCATTTTGAAAAGGAAAGTTCTCTGGTTAAAATATTACCCATTTAGTGATTATAGAGAAGAGTTTTCTGGAGTCACAGGTGTATATTTAAGCTTTCTAGAGGACCAAGTCGAAGCTAGGGATTTAGCTCAGTTGGTAAAGTGCTTGTTCTGTATGCTCTAAGGCCCTGAGTTCTATCCCCAGCACTAGAAAAAATGAGTGAAGGAACCAGCAGTCCACTCCCAAAACAATCTGCCACTGAAAACCCTGTGAATAGCAGAGAAGCACTGACAATATTGCCAGGCACAATGTTGGGGAATGTTTCATTCTGTTATGTGTAGAGTTGCTATGAGTCAGACCAGACTCCAGGGCACCTAACAACAACAAGGAACCTAGGGAAAAATTTCATCTATATCACTTGATTGTATGGCCACAGAACAACCCATATCAACAAAGTAAACCTGTTGATGATTGCATAACAGGTAAACTGTGATTTGTAATTTAAAATCAGTCCTGACCCACCTTGATAGTGCTGAACTTGTTTCTTAGGCTTGAATACACTCTATGAATTTGTTTCTGGGTTTCATTCTCTACATTTTCCTAAGTAACAAATAAGACATTTGAAGGGAATAGAATCAATTTATACAATTATAAATGTTCCTGGATGGATAATAAAATAGTTTTATGATTTTATTTTATAACTGAATGGTCTTTCACCTGGCCAATTCCCTCTTCCTTTCTGCCCATATTTCTTAAATTCCTTCTTCATATTCTATACGTAGGCTGCTCATTAATCATCTCAGGCCTAGATTTTTTAAAAGATACAAAGGAGAATTAGACACTAATTTCACTCTCAAGTTGTAATTTCATTGTGAAGACACATTGTTTTAATTACTTAAATTTTTGAGATAATGCAATAATCATCCACCAGAAACAGAACACCTTCAAAATCTAAATAGCCTAAGAAGAAAGTAATGGGCTCCACTCTCCTTTTTATTTATTGGACTTCTTATTAGAGGGATGTATATAGGAAAAGTAGAAAGCTGGAAGTATATTGACTTTGGGACAGGTAGACCTGAATCCATTCCCTAGCACCCCAAGTAGGAGAAATTTCCTTGAATTTGTAAACTGCCTTTCTTGTTTGCACAGTGGAGATACTTACATCTTCTTTGGGCTGTTATGGAGATTAAGAGAAATAATCTTTTTTATTGGAAAAATTTTAATGTACAACTTATTGTGATTCATTCTGACATGCATTTCATTGTGACATTTCCATATATGTGTTTCATTGTACACTGCACAGAGAAGTCTCTCTTACCCTCTTGTGCACTTCCTCCTTCCATCCCACCCTCTCACCAAAGGCCTCTCTTCCACTTGCATGTCTTTTTGTGGGAATATTTTTCTATATATCCTTGGATCTCAACTATGTTTAAGGTTGAAACTTTTTCTGTAGTGATCTATCTTTTTACATTGTCAGTAATATTACGTGGCCTGCAGCCTTAGCCCTGTGGCATCATATCCCATTAGATCTCTGAGGCTAAGCAGGGTCGGGCCTGGTTAGTACTTGAATAGGAGACTGCCTGGGAACATCAGATGCTGTAGGCTTGGGAGATGGACTGGCAACCCACTCCCAACAAATCAACCGGCCATTGAAAACACTATGAACAGCAGAGAAGCACTGACAAAGTGTTTTGCCTGTTGTGCATAGGGTCGCTATGAGTGGGAAACCGACTCCATGGCACCTAACAACAACAACAATATTACATGAATTGTCTAGCCCATTTGTATTATTACCATTCTTTGGTTATTATTGGTATTATTATAATTATTTCCCGAACTATTAAAGTTGGGCTATTTGTGGTCACCTTCTCTCTCATTCTTCACTCCTTTTTCCTCCTCTCCCTTCTTTTTATTCCCATCATTTCTTCCTTTTGCTATATCCCTCCCTTGCTCTTTCCACTCCCTAAATTGTCCTTTCTCCACAAAGTTGACTTTAGTTTTTTATTATGTTCTGATTTCTGTATAGGATTTTTTCCTTCTTTTAATTTTGATTTAGCTCCCACATATGAGTCAGAACATGTGCTATTTCTCTTTTTGGGCTTGTGTTCATTCACTTAAAATAATTTTCTCCAATTCCATCCATTTTGCTGCAAATGACATTATTTCACTTTTTTTGATTGCTGAGTAGTATTCCATTGTGTATATGTACCATAGTTTTTTTAAATCTATTCTTCTGTTGATGGGCACTTTGGTTAATTCCATATCCTTGCTATTGTGAAAAGTGCTGCATTAAACATGGAGATGTAGGTGTCTCTGTGGTATGATGACTCATCTCCTTTTGGGTATATTCCCAATAGTGTTATAGCTGGGTCATAGAGTAGATCTATTTTTAGTTTTTTAGATACCTCCATACTGATTTCCAAAGTGGTTGGACTAATTTACAGCTCCACCAGCAGTGTAAGAGGGTTCCCTTTTCTCACAACCTTGCCAATCTCTATAAAATGTCTATTAGTATCACCTGCTCCTTAAATCATACTGTCCTTTCCAATACACTTTTGGCTTGAGAGTCAATGAACCCACTGCAATGGACACAACCCAGCAGGCAAAAAGAATTAATTGCCATATACTCCAAAAGCTTTATGTGTTAAATTTTGTCATGCTTATTAAAAAAATGAAAATTGTATCTCCTTCCTTAGAGTTGTTAAGGGTCACTTGAAATTTCAAAGCATTAAGTATCACGACTAAAAATAAATCAGTTAAGTAGACTAAGTAGTTGATACTTTTCAAATTTCCTACACAGCTCTATCTTCTGGAAATCACTGGTAGAGAAGACAATTCAGTTTGTCATGTGCCATTTATTATGAGAATGCATCAGCTAGGATGCTAAAGTTATTTGCACAATTTAATACTCCATTTTTTTAGGCAATCGTTTAAAGTGCAAGAATAGTAGAAAATAGTCAAATTTGAAGATTACATGGAAAGGGCCTTTGACCTTGCTGATAGGCTTGTAGATGGGAGTCAATTAGCCGTAACTAACAGGCCTGCATTCACTGCCCCAGCTGGTTATCATTTCTGAGGCTCGTTACAGGCACCTGACAATCAGAGGCACTGACACAGGCCTCTCATGGCTCTCCAGTGAGAATAGATATGGAGAGGGTTTTGTACTCTGGGTAAGGAGAAAGAGAGCTGTAGATGTGATAAATCTATAAAAGTAGTTGCTTTTCTTGAAAGACTATGACTGTTGGTGTGTGTGCATATATTTGACTAAGAAACATTATTTATTAAGTAACTATCCAATACTTAGCAATGGTAGTTGTATATAGTTAATCCCAATGACATATATTCTACACTCACTTAGGCTTCCTCTGACTTATTCCAATAAGGACAAAAGAAATACAGAGTTTAAATTTTACTCCTGTGATGAAAATGTGAATGGGCATAACATTCCTTTACAAATTTTGTCATGCACACATGACATTTTTGCACTCAGAAACAAAATCACTAACAGACTTATTGCTGACATTCTTTTCTGTTCTAATTTACAAGTAAAATACAGTAATGTATAAACATTAGAAGCAATATGCTCTGATTTGGCTGAGTTGGGAAATAATTGCATTTTACTGTATTTGAGACATTTAAATGTATTGAAAGTAATATTGATAACTCAAACTTTGAATTTCATCATATGCATTCACCTGGTTTCAGGTTACAAAAATATAGCAAGGCAAACAATAAAAAATTTCTTTCTGACCAATGTCCTTTTCCTGAGCAAACTACTGTCACTAGTTTATTTTGATTACTGCCAGGAATCCCACAATTAGAGAAGCATTGAGCCTAATACATATCAACAGAGAAAGAGATCAAAGTTCAGGGATATAGATTAGCAATGGATTTATAATGAAAGAGATTTACTCATTCTGTTCAAAAATAAGGAATGATTTTTGCTAGAGGTAATATTAAAGCCTATCCGATAGCAATTCCACAGATAGACTTTTAGACCAGGCCTATTTTACCAGCTTAGTCTCAGACATGCTAATATAACTCAAGGAGAAGTAATAGTGATATACACAAAGTAAATAGTCACTGAAAATACAGACTTTCTAAAGATTCAATGTTCCTCAGTTTTCTAACTTTGACATTTTCCCCACAACATTTTCATGGAGAAAAGCTTTGTAATTAGTACTCTACAAACTTAGTTGTGTTATTGCTCCTGCAGATCCATTTGGTGACTCCCTTCCCAAACCAGCTCCCTCCATTTGTTCATGTCATTTCCCACCTGGAAGGACAGTGTCAAAGACCACAACCTGAAAAAGTGGGTATTGGTCACCAATATTTTTCACATAAGTCCTGTTTTATAAAGAATCCTAAGCAGTTTGGGGCAACGGGGGAAGAGATAAGTCTTGTTAGGAACATCTAATGCTTCTCTTAAAACTTCAACCTGTAGCCTAAGTTTCAGGTAACTATGAGCACTGATTGTGTGCTTGGGTTGAATCTTTCTTGGCTAATGCCTATCACTACTTTTACGATTCATTTTGAGGTGTGGCCAACTGTAAATGTCTCAGTACTAAGTAAATACCATTAAATCCCAGGAGTACATCGAAAAAGGTTTATTCAGGCAAGATAAAGGGACTCTAATCACAAGTTTCATAGACTGTGATTAAATCTAAGCTATTTGGCGTAGTCTCTATAGTCTTGTATGTGTGAAAGACTATACTAATTCTCTGGGTTTTTAAAAGTCTACATTTGGAATTAAACTACCTTGTAAATACTCAATCTGACAGCAATTCACTTTGTATTTCTTTATCTTGGTTCCATGAAACCTAAAAGCACAATGTATGAACAAATTCTACTTTATGTGGAATGTAGACCAATTGGCTTCTAATGGCTTCACCTTTCACAATTAATAATTATGTAATTCGTTAATGGTCACACTCACCTTCTAATGGTACATTCTTCATCCAGATATGCATAGGCTGTATATAAACTAGATCTTACCAGCTTCAGAAGTATTTCAAGAAAGCGATCATAGTGCTTTTCCACATTTACATCTGTTTTTAATACTATTCAATATTTTGAGGATTAAATTCATTTTTATAGATTTCTGTCAATGATCTGCTCACATTTTTATCATATTAATCATCCAAAAATAGTTTAATGGTTACTGTATTAATGTTTTTTGAAATAACATATCTATTAAATTGGAAATTTCTTTCAAAACACAGATAAGTTTAAAGATAACATTGTCCTTAGAATATTTTTGAATTCTTAAATGTAATTTTTAAATGTTTAAACAGGTATTTTTTAAAAAATATATTGCATGGTAAATTATAATTGAATATACACTATTTACCTGGGACAATGCTGTGTTATGATTTTTAATACTGTTAGAGAGATTAAATTATGCTAATTAACATACATTGTACCTCAAATATGTAACACTTTTTATGATGAGAACATTAGAAATTTATTCTCTTAGTGATATTGAAATGTACAGAACTCAACTATTAGCTATATTCACAAGCTGTGCAATTGATCTCAAAACAAAAATCAAACTTACTCTTCCTGCTTAAATGGAGCTTTTTAGCCTTTTATTATCATCCTTCCATTTCTATTACCCTCAGCCTCTGGGAACCACCATTCTACTTTCAAGTTCTTTGAGTTCAATTCTTTTAGATTCCACAGGTATATAAGAATAAATAGTATCTGTCTTTTTGTTTTAGGCCTATCTCCCTTAGCACAACATTCTCCAATTTTACTCATTTTTTGCACACATGACAGAACTTTCATCTTTTTTAAGTCAGTATATTTTATTGTATAGCGGAATTATATAATGTAGTATTCTATCTATATATGGGATATGGTGTTTATGTGTGTGCACCTATATATATGTATATATGTTTATACACCTGCAGCCGTCCCACTGTGGCCTCCAATCCTGTCAGATCTTGGAAGCTAAGCAGGGTCAGGCCTGAAATTGATTTCAAATCTTTCAGATAAATACCCAGATGTGAGTGCTAGATTACATAGTAATTCTATTTTTAGTTTTTTAAAGGAACTTCATACTGTTTTCAATAATGATTGTATTAATTTACATTCTCACCAATCATGCATGTTTCCTTGCCAACTCCTACTTTTTGTCTTTTTGGTATAAAAGCCTTCTCATGATTGTGAGTTGAAATCTCATTGTGGTTGTAAATCCCCAAACAGTCAGCCATTGAACACCCTATGAGGGTCGCTATGAGTTGGACATGACTAGATGGCACCTAACAACAACAATTGGTGATGTTCCTTTTTCAGATATCTGTTAATCATTCATATATTTTCTTCAGAGAAATCTATTTGGGTTCCTGTAGATTTCTTCCCTGCTTTATAGGTATACCTGAGATATATGGCAAGTTCAGTTCCAGACCACAATAAATAATAAAGTGCATATTGCAGAATCTACATCCTTATTAGACTTCCTTATGTCTCAAGGATACAGCAAGTGTCAGGCATGTTTACGTCTACTGAACATAAGAGCGTTGTGTCTAGACTTGTGAAAGATGTTTCTTAATCCTCACCCCTCCTACTAAAGATTTCATTTAACCGGCCCCCTGAGTCATAATTCTATACTCTCAGAGGTGTTTTTTTTGATACTGTTTGTAAGAATGTAACGATTCAGCCTCATTTTATAAAGAAAATTGAAAGGTACAAGGCGGACATACTACACTCAACGTTCCCTCCATACAGTGACATCTACTGGACTGTATAGCTCACAGTGAGTTTACACCAGTGCCGCTTTTTTATAAGGAAGAAAAACTCTTTCTCCCAATTTCAAACAGTTCATTGTGGTCCGGAGAAGTAATTTTCACCTAACATCAAAGTTCAGTTGCAGAGTTTAACCAGTAGACCTGAAAATAGTGCTGGAAATATAGCCCTTATGTCTAGGTTTGTATGCCCCAATATATTGGAATAATTCACAATAGCATTCTTCCACAAAATTGTGAAATAATTTCTTGTAATTATGTTTTGAGAGTATCCTGGAGGGAAAGAGACTGGATATGATTCAGTGTGGAGAGGTCAACAAAATCACTGCCTTCAGGACATTAAGGAAACGCAATAGGAAACGATACTCATAAAAAGGCTAAACTTCTGCAACAAGATTTTAGGTTTATCTCGACCGGGTTTAGAAATTTTGCTGGAGGAGGAGGACAAGACTCGTGCCCTTTAAAAAACGCAACTCTTTGCCTTAAAAGGATGTAGTGATCCTGGTCTGGAAAAAAAACAAAACCTGCTTTGCACTTTGATATTTACAGCCAAGCGAAGCCTGCGTGCTTTCCAAGAGCTGCCCGTAACAAAAACCTTGGAGCGCTCGCAGCAAGTTGTTCACTCCAAGGCGGACTCAAAGGGAGCGGAGTTGAGCCGGTCTTCTCCCGCGGCAGCACATTCCTGCATCTCGGGGTAGCCTGGGCTCGGGTCGGCCCCGCCCGGCCGGCCCTCGCGGCTCCCTGCCACCCTCTGGCGGGCGCGCTCTGGGTGGGGCCTCGCAGCCGGTGGGGATGCGTCCGGGTGTGCTGGGCCGGTGATGCGAGCCGGCTGGGCGGCGCGCCCGGGCAGCCCCAGCCGCGCGCCGCGTCGCTGTAATCGGACACCAGAGCGCTCGTCCCCCGCGCCCGGTCACTTTCATTCACTTCGAGGTGCTTGATTGAGCGACTCGGAGAAGGGCTCCGGGTGCCACGGCACTGCAGCCTTGAGGATTCCTTTACAAAGAAACTCAGAGGACTGCGAAGAAAGAATTTCACCGTTGGGACGTTCTAGAAATTAAGATCTTCTGGGAACAGGACTGGAGAAACTGGCGGGTCCAACCCGAGAGCGAATTGGTGGTGACTTCGCGCTGATCTCTTCCAACCTCGGTAAGCTGGATTGGTTATTTTCAGCATTACACATTTAACAAAATGTAACTTTTGGGTCTATCTTTTGACTTTGTATACACCCGTATTCTCAAGTCTGGATATTAGTTAAGAGCCCATGAGGTTTGTCAGGAAAGCGTTCCCCATGCTGAGAGCCTGACTGGAGCTGTTTCTTTAAACTGTGACACCTGCGGAGAGTTTAAAGTTGAGTATTATAGTGCCTTGTGAGGCAGAATTAGTTGAGAGGGCATAAAACACTTACATATTATTAGTTTGCGATCCTTAGAAGGGAAAACACCCAAGTAACGCGTCTGTGTGAGTTAAAGGGAAGAAGTTGTAAGGTGCTTGGGGGGCAGGGGGATGGGGAGCATATACAAGACACTGCTTTCACCTCTCCCTAGGTAGGAGTGAAATCAGATTGTTCTGTAGACTAGCTTCATTTGAGCCGTCATTTCATCTGCGGTATTATTATTTGTAATTTGTGGCATGTGTCACTTATCAGATTAGATGCTGGTAATAATACTGACATGTGAAAATGGGAAAAGTATTATCAGCCTGCCTAAAAAATATACTAAGATCGGGCATACTAATAGCTTATTATTATTATTATTAGCTATAAAGACAATAAATCCAAAAGGCAAATTACTAAGGGAAAGTGCACCCATAAAATCAATTTTGTTCTAAGTTAATTTAAGGATGACAGGGTGAAGAGGTTGTGGAAGCAGGAAGAAACTGTTTCTTTTGAAAATTACCAACACAAACATCTCCAGGGTTTCCTCTATCTGTGTGGTAGAAACACAAGATTTCACTTCTAATTCTCATAGCATATGAACCACCTAAGACAGCAACTCATAATTTTTAAGATTGTATATTCCATTTAATTGTCCTTTTTCTTCTGTACTAATGAAGCAGTCCTTTTAATTTTTAATGCCACTTCTTTATTGAATAGAATTAATGATATAATTTCAGTTTAAAGAGCCACATAATAATTTAAGATCAGTATTGCTCTCACATATAAAAATAAATTTCTAGATTAAACTCTTATGCCATTTCACTCTACATTTAAGGTGGATGTAAAATGATGGAATTTCTTTTATGGTCCTGAGCCTAATTTGCATAGTGCATCCACTAGCGTTCCTATAGGTTTGTGCTAACAGATTACCTGAGTTTTCTTGGCATTCAGACTTTAGTTAATAGCGTGTATCAGTTTTATAGCTACAGTTTCATATAGTGATACTTGTCTCTTTAATTTATCTTTTGGAATTTTGACAGCCCACTTTCTGGTTGAATTATTTAAAATATGCAATGGTGGATACAAGGCTCACTGGATTACTCACCACTAGGTCATTGGTTTGAATTTGGCATGAGTCCATGGTTACCTCATCTGCATCATTTAACAGCTGCCTGGTCATCTGAATAAATTGGCAGATAACTGATTCAAGTGATTTTAGTAATCGAGAGTTGAGACACAGATTTATGTACAGCAACATCATTTCAGAGACAATTACTCCAGAAGAGCTAATGAATATGGAAGTGGGTGGGTACCCTTGAGTGTAACTGTAGGATTTCTCTACTACTGCATTTATGGGAGAGAGAGTATGGGTCCAGCAATATCCTATTTGTACCACTCACAAATCATTTTAATGGAATGAGTTTTTAAAGAGATCAGGTATACTGTTGAGTTTTCCTTTGGGAATCAATAAGTTTTTCCTTATTGCTTTGTTCTGCTTTGATATTAGCATTATTTTGCTGGAAGATACAACAGTTCTGTTGTTGCAAAGACTTCCAGACACAAATAAATTGATAATTTCACATCTGAGAAGCAAAGTCATAGCACCTCCTACTGTTTGCATTACTGTAAAAGCTCAGATGCATCTTTTGTGAATAGATTGTTCTGTCTAGATTGCTGCGCTTCTGTACTCCTAAAATGTGAAATGAGATATCACAAATTTGTTATCTCTCTTTTAAAGGTATTTTTCCCTTGGATATTAACTTCCAAGTCTGAAGAAATGGCATTCCAGGCAATTTGCGTGTTGGTTGGAGTATTTATTTGTTCTATCAGTGTAAAAGGATCTTCCCAGCCCCAAGCGAGAGTTTATTTAACATTTGAGGGTAAGAGAATTGATAAGAAAAATTCTGGGAAAAATGTTATTTGAAGTATTTATTTTCATTCTTGTCCAGATTAAAAAATTAACACACTAAAGAGAACAAAAGTTACTGAGGATTGATTTTCAAAGTCTTACTGGGGTGTTTTTTGGATTATATGGCTCTTTCAAATCATTGCTTAATAGATAAACACCCCTCTGATGAATTTGAGGTAATGCTTATGAAATGCTTGGAGTGTATACTGCCTTTTTTTCCCCTTTAAATTTCTTCTGCTTTTGTATGTGTGTGCCTGGGGAGATGATGTGGAGAGCTCAAAGCCTACCATCTTTGATCTTACTATTCACCTAGCTGTGTTGTACAATACACTGTTTGTGCCAGTCATCATCAGTAGAGACAGCTATATGGATTTAATTCTAAAAAAAATCAGCCCAACAAATTTCAGGTATTAATCCCCAAACTTATTATTCTATGTGTTGTTCTAATGGTGTTTCTTCTAATTCCATAAGGATATCCTGTGGTTGGCATATTATTCTAAGGAATTTAAAAGAACCTAAAGAATAGATGATGTTTTTTATTATTAGTATGTACAAATATTGTCTTTAGAAAGCTTCGTGAAAAGGGTTCAACTTCAGGTTTTCTCATACATAAAAGGCATAAGGTCCTCTAAGGGAATGATTTATTAAATGTGTGTATGAGCTTTAATGTATATAGTTCAAATGACTTATGTATAGATGATTTTGATCAGTCAAGTAAACCATATTGACTAAACAGATGAGATAAGAAATAGATGAGGAACCCTATCTTGCCATTTAGGTTTATTTATATTTTTATTATGTCTTTTGTCTCTGCATGAACTCCAATGTCATTGCATATATTTTTACTTTCATTTGATAGAGAGTTACTTTCAGACTTTCCTATGGCAGGTTCTCTGAAATCCTTTATCATCTCCAATTTCAAATAGAATTATGACAGACACCTATCAGTCAAATAGCTGTCTTTCCTCTTCTTTCTTTGTAAGTTAGTAATTGCTTTCCCCAAGGTAATTGTAAGCACTGAAGGAGCCATATGTAGAACTTACAATGTGTGAGATTCTAATTAGTTTCTTAGCCTACAAGCCAGGCATTGCCCTTGAAAACAAAGCTATAAGGTTAAATTTTGAAGAATAGAAAAAAGTATCCCCTTTTGAAATATCCCTTTTTTCCTGAATTACTAAACTATCTTACAGTTCACTCATACTTTTTCTCCCAAATTGTAAAGCATGAAATATCAAGTAAAAATAAGAAAAGGCCTTAAGTAGCAGTATAATTTCTTCTCTAATTTCTATATTTCTCTTAGCATATAGGGAGATGGAATGGTCTAATAGAGTAAGTGTATAAACTTTCTCTCTCTTCTATTACATCAAAACTAACCCAAACTTTTAATGTATTAGCAACAAGTGAGTTACTAGAACTAACTCAGCAAGTCAACATTGGAAAAGACAATTATAATTTATATATGATGGAAGAAAATGAAATACTACAATCTTCTAGAACCAAGCTTCAATACTGTGTAGTACAGTGAAATCTCTGCTATACAGTGACTGGAAGTTATGATGGACTTAAAATATTATGTGTCTAATATTTTAAATGGTCTCAAACAAAAAAACAGATTTTTAGAGAAGATATAACTTAATATCTAACTATATAGACTATGACAAGATAAGCATGTTCTGAAAGTTCTGTATTTCCTGATATTCTGTCCTTTCCAAGAATATTCTTAGTAAATAATTGCAGAAGTATGGTATCACTTAAGTGCTGTTTTAAACAGGCATATCAACAGAGAAAACAAAATCCCACAATTTCCAAGTTAATAATTTTCTAAAAACTCCTAAAATGACCTAGTATGTATTAAGCAGGGTATCATAGGAAAAATACCTTGGGCAAAAGCAATCGTTAAGATGTACAAATTCCAACCATTTCTTAAGAGCTTTCTCAGTGTACCTGCTTAAGATAACATGGCTTTTCCACATTTCTTATTATTCAAATTTTCTTTTCATCAAATGGTGACTTATCTTAATGTCACAATGAGCAAGTTACTAAGTTTCCTCCAAAATGGTTTATTCTTGATATCAAAACACAGAGCTTTGTTCAGGATTGAGCAGTAAATGTATGCATGCTAATTTAAATAAATAGATATATACTTTATTTTATATTTGAAATTTCTTTCATTGTTTCTGAGCCAAAAATTAGGAGTTAGAAGATATTTTGAGGAAATTCAAGTAATTTCCTGGCCAATTTGCATTAGACAGAGGTCAACTGTGTCACTTGTTTTATGTTTCCATGTATCTTTAGGTTCTCTCTTATTTACTTTGCTTATTGGATCATTTTTCTTGAAATCCTCTCCCTCACTATAACTGAGTCCTCTGCCTGTCACTTTCTTGGTGGAACTTTAGAAGAATCTGTTCAGTCTTGTCTTTTAGTCCAAGTAAGCATTGATGTCAACTTTTTCTCCCATCCAAATTCCCTCCCTTATTGTGATGGATTGATGGGCTGGTAACACTTGGGAAACAATGATGTATAGGTTTTCCTTTCATATTGATCTAGGGCAAGGGTATGCAGATGGCCATCAGTACTATGTGAGACTATACTTCAGATGATATTCATTAGTTATATTGTGCTAGCTAAATCTTTCTTGTTAAGAAAACTGACATCTAATGGATGTTTTATAAGTTTTATGATTCAGATTTTCAAATAAATATAAACTTCATGCCAGAGCTTTTTAAGTTGAATTTTTGTTGAAGAAAAATCCAAAAGAGTGACAGGTTCACATTTCACAGCATTAATTACATTGCATTTTTCCACACACACAAAAAAAACCCCCTAAAATCTAGAAGGATTATACGAAAAAGGAAGACTACCTATATTTAATAGGCAAACCTTGTTCTACCTGCTGATGTACTAGGGAAAGCATTGTTGAAAAGGTCAAAACTGATCCAGTAGCTATTCTAGCATAATTCATTATGCAAAAGCAGGAATGATTACTCTATAACTTGATAAAATATATCAGTTGCATATAATTTTAAGATAAAGTTTCTGAATTATTAACATAAGGTTATTCATAATATTACTTTATGATCCTTATTATATCTGTTGGATCTGTAGTAATGTCCTTTATTTCATTTCTGTTATAACTAATGTCTATAAAAGTTTATCCATTTTATCAATCTTGTTAAATAATTAGCTTTTAGTTTTGTTTTTACCATTATTTTCTGTTTAATATTCATTGATTTATGCTCTAAAATTCATTATTACATAATTTCTTTTTGCTTCACATTTAATTTACTCTTCTTTTTGAAATTTCTTTGAGTAGAAACTCAGTTCATTAATTTTAGATCTTTCTTCATGTAACCATTCAGCTATAGATTTTCCTCAAAAATCTGCTTTAGCAGTCCACCAGAGAGTTTGAAAAAATGCATTTTGATCTCTAGTCAGTTCAAAATTTTTTTCTAATTTCTCTGTTAATTTTTCTTTATGGGATGTTTAAAAATATGTTGGTGATTTATAAGCATTTGGATTTTTTATGAATTTTTCTGCTATTGATCTCTGTTTTAATTTCTTATCAAAGAACATACATTGTGTGGTTATAAATCTTTCAAAATTGCTTAAATTTGTTGAATGAAGCACTATAATCTATATTGAAAAAATTTATATTTTTCTGTTATTGCATAGAGTGTTTGATCAATGCCAATGAGATGTAGTCAGTTATTGTTTCTATATCCTTATGGATTTTCTACCTATGTGTTCTTTTAGTTACTGACAGAAGAGGTTAAACTTTGCAGTTATAATTATGCATGTGTTAATTTTTCCTTCAAACTCTGGCAGCTTTTATTTCATGTTTTTAAATTTCTGTTACTATATACTGATATTTAGAAGTGTTACTTTGTTATTGTTATTTCCCTTATCTAAGTCCTTCACACAAAATATTCTTTGTGGTCGAATCTGTATCCAACTCATAGGGACCCTATGTACAAGAGGCAAAGCATTATTGTTGTTCTTCTCTGCTATTCATAGATATTTCAATGGCTGATTGTTTTTTGGGACTGGGTTGCTGGGTTCTTCTCCCAAGCCTACAGCACTTAGTATTCCCAGGGGGTCTCCCATCCAAATACTAACCAGGTCCAACCCTGCCTAGCTTCTGAGATCTGAGGGGATCAGACACCAAAGTGGTACAACCACAGGCTAGCAGTATTACACATCCTGATAGGTTGACTTCTTTTGTTTTATGAAATGTTCTTGATAGTTCCTGTTAATAATACTTACACCAAAATGTATTTTGTTTGGATGTGACAATTTTACCTCTTTATATAGTGAAAAATATCATCAAAATGTAGTAATAATTAAGTGGGGAAAATGTCATGAGTTCTAATGCTTCTAAAAAGTTTTATGAAAATATTAGGAAATATACTTAAATATATATGTATTTCTATATATTTCAGTATATGAATAATAGGATGATGATAATGTGGTATACTGAGAACAGCATTCACCTGGAAATAAAAATATCGAGGTTCAATTACTGATTCTTTAATAATTAACTATCTTTGTTCTCAGTTGCACTGACCACTTAAAAACACATGGACCAAATGATCGCTAAGATGCCTTTCTTGCCCTGAAATTATATTTAAGCTTAGTTTTGTTCTGTAAAGGCAAATTCTTTTAAGGAATTCTATAATAATATCCTTCAAAGCTTTTAAGAATATTTTGTGTGAAGGACTTAGATAAAGGAAATAACAATAACAAACAATTTCAAAAGTTAATGGATTTTGGCTTCATATAGACTGGTTTTAAATAATGGCTGTCTCCTACTTTCTAGGTATGGTGCATTGGGGAAACTAATTTTCATAATGCAGAATTTTGTCATCTGTAAAATGGGAATAGCATGTACTTCATGGAACTCTTGAAAATTAAAGAATTAAGTTTATAAAATGTGCTCCATAATGTAAATCCTGTTATAATACATGAACCCTTGCAGTAGAATTGTTGTTGTTGTTAGGTGCCATTGAGTTGGTGTCCAACCCATAGTGACCCTACATACCACAGACAAAACAGTATTGGTAGTGGTTCTCTGTTATTCATTGGGTTTTCAATGGCTGATTGTTTTTTTAGGAGCTTGTTGCCAGGTCCTTCTCCGAAGCCTACTGCACCTGGTGTTCCCAGGTGGTTCTCCCATTTAAGTACTAACTGGGCCCAAACCTGCTTAGCTTCCAAGATCTGAGGGGATTGGATGTCAGAGTGGTACAGCTGCAGGCTACAGTAAAATTAGTATCTGTAAATCCCTCCAGGTTACAAGTATGGCTTCATTTGTACTATAATTACCTCTCTTTCCCTTAGCATAGAGACAGGCATTTGTTGTTGCTCAAGAAATGTTAAATTAGTCTAAATTTAAATGTTAAATTAGCCTAAATTTATCTCTTAACACCACACCAGTCTAACCATTAAATCCTCTCTGTACCAAAATCACTTGCAGCTGTACCACCATGGCTTCCAATACCCTTAGATGTCTGAAGCTCAGCAGGGTCAGACCTGGTTAGTACTTGGATCAGAGACTGCCTAGGAACACCAGGTGCTGTAGGCCTGGGAGAAGGACCTGGCAACACACTCCTAAAAAACAATCAGCCATTGAAAACTCTATGAATAGCAGAGAAGCATGACAATAGTTTTTCCTCTGTTGTACGTGGGGTTGCTGTGAGTGGGACACTGACTTAATGGCACCTAGCAACAACAAAAATACTACAATCATCTTTCAGTGAGTTTTAGTTGCCTTAAAACAATGGTAGATGCCAGACAGAATAGAACAGATTCTCACTTCTCTGTCATGCCACTAGAACATAAGTAACAAAGAGAGAGAGGTTTTTTGTTGTTGTTGTTGTTTTGTTATAATGTAGATGACATACATTTATTGCCTGGTACATAGCTAGTGGTCAATTTAAAAATTGTCCGTTTAGCCCCAAACTCTCGAAGTTATATGAAAGATTCCATGTAATCAGAGAATTGGTTTTTATATTAATCCTTTCTAGTTGGTTCCCAAACTCCTTCCTGATTATTTAATTTCCTTACTAATAGATATTTGGCCCCTGTGAATTTTCTGTTAGAGAGATTTTAATGTGCTTTGATTAGAAGCCTAGTTTTCCAATATTAGAGGAAAGAAGCTGCATATCAACAAAGGCGTCAATAGAGCCTTGGTTGGTGGCCTGTCAAGGATGTTGTCTTAGTCCTTAATGTTATCTCTATATGCTGACATGGCTAGATATGTTTAGACTTTTAATGTGTTTATTGCCCTACGTGCATTATTTTTCTTAATGTTCTCATTTTTAAAAATCTATTTTTTTTCATGATGAGGTTGAACTTACTAAGAACTCAGACCACTTGGTTTGCTTCTTATGATTGTCATGGTATAGTGCATGGCTTGAAATAACACAGAAGAGTTTGCCATTCTTGGGGCAGTTAGGCATAATGTGAAACTTCAGGAATAAGCACATGGGATAGTTTCTAAACCATCTCATCATGATGATATGACTTATAAATATATCCATAAATAAGTAAATAAAACAGGAAAATGTCCACATGTATACCAAGTATATTTTATGTACCTACACCCAAATAAATGGTTTTAAAATAATATATTATTTTTTTCATACCAGAGGTGAGTAAATTGAAATTCATTTGGATATATTCACCCTTGGGAATACTTTATGTGTGAAGAAATAAATTGAGGTTAAATGTTTATATTAGTGAGTTTTATATGAGCGAATGAGAATATTTACTTTTAACTTACTAAAATAACAAAAATCATTGTATGTATGTTTATTTGTTTTAAGATGTAGTGACAGCTGCAAATTCAAAGTTAACTCATTAAGATGACATGGCAGCTCTATCAGTGTTCCAAAAGAAATAATTCAATCGTGGATGTTTTGTTTCCCCACTGCAAACATCTGGAATTATCAAATGTGATTTTAACAATTATAATCCTGATGAGTACTGAATTATCATTTTTATTTATGGACTTTTATGTCTAGGAAAGTTATATCTTGAAATAAGTAGGATAAAACTAAGATCCACTCAATATCCCATAGACTTCATACCATCTAATGACCTCTTCCCTGAACAGGTAGAAATTTGGCTCCATGTTCACATTTCATTTTGGCTTAAAATTCTCAGTTAATCAGGGCACTTACTGAAATATTTTGAAGTACTTATGAAACTATAAAAGCTCAAAACCAAAGGCTTTGGTAGTTTAAAAATATATGGTAGAAAAGTCAACTATATGAGACCACTAGTAGTGTTTGGGCTGTGTTCAATAGAACAGTAAAGGCATCCTAGTATTAAAGTGCTTTCTACCCTGATTAAGCCAGGGATTAAGTTCCCTAAAATGCAAAAGGAAAATGACAGTTAGAAGATAAAACTCCATGGGGATTTCTACTATTTTGATACTTTTTTTTATTCTTCACTAATATTGGAAAATCTTCCAGCTCAAGGTTAAGTTTTACATTTACATTTAGATATACATGACATTGGATTAAACACAAAAATGTGACTGAGGATGAGTTTTGAATTGAGAAAAAGATATAGTAAGAGTAAGGGCTAACTGTGTACATGATTATGTGTTCTTTCATTTATTTACTTTGTCATTCTGTCTTCTTTCAATGCTGAATTTTTAGTAATAAAGCTGCATAAGTCTCCAGGTCATCAATAGGACATAAATAAAAGGCAATTTCAATTTAAATTAAAGGAGATAAAACATCTTTTATCTTTTAATATCTGCTTCATTTGACAAGAAGCTTAGTTAATTAAGTAACAAATAAAAGGACCCCTGAGAACTTGTGAGCTAAACCCAAAAGCTGATGAATTGCTACTGGATAAAAAACTCAAAATAATAAATTGTCTCTTTATGAACTCTGGGAGCGTTAACATTTCAAGGCACAATTGTTGAAAACAGTTTGTCTTGTGGTTGCCCAAGAGATAAACATAAAGCCAATTGTTCTGGATTTCTCCATTAATCTTGAAGAATCCTCACTGTGATTGTATTGAATCTTCTGAAATATTTAGTTCTCAGGAAATCATGTTACTGAAGTTTCTTTTCAGTCCCCTTACAATGGTCTCAGTTAAATGTCACATATATCTTCAACATCACCTATATGTTCTAATAAACCCAAACTCAACAAGGGATACCAGGTAAACAAAAAGCTCTTTGTAGTCTTCCTTTTGTGACAGTGTCATTGAACTCAATAAGGGATCAATAAATACAAGTGTGAGAAGGATGTTACTTAAAACAGAGTTTAAAGTAGGGTATCACAAAATATGTGATGTAAAGTAGTGAGTTGAAAACTGTTGCTAGTCACAGTGACACACACCTCTAATCCCAGCTTCTTGGGAGCCTGAGGCAGGAGGATTGCAAGTTGGAAGCTAGAGGTGGCCTGTGTTATTTAGCAAGACCCTGTGTGTCAAAATAAAAAATTAAAAAATGGGCTGGCGGTGAAGCCCAGTAGTAGTATGTGTGAGGCCCTTAGTTTAACCTCCATGTAGCGCGCGCGCGTGCGCGTGCGCGCGCGCGCGCACACACACACACACACACACACACACACACACACGTTATCAAATACAATTGCAATAGAAGATGAGAAGACCTGCTAAAGATGTGATCTATTTTCTCTTAAAACTTTATGTTTCTGTCATACTGATGAGCAAATAAAGCAAAATTCTTTCATAGGCTTCAGTTGGAGGGGAGAAATTTTATTTCAGGGATTGCAAAGATTATTTCTTAAGAAGCAGTAGAATGGAAAGTTATTAGAGTAATATGTTTGTCAGAAAATTTTAGAAAAAATTGGAAACTGTATTTTCCTTTTGTTAAAAAAGTAATTATTGCAGAGGCAGAAAGATGGCAGGTTTGAGGCTAGAAGCAGCCTGCATAATTTAGTGAGATCCTGTCTCAATGTAAAAAATAAAACCAGGGCTGGGATTACAGCTCAATGGTAGAGCTGTTGCAAAAGTATAATTGAGGTCCTGGGTTCAGCCCCCTGGAACCACAAAAAAAAAAATCAAGTATTGTTTTAGGTGAGTTTAGGTGAGTTTCAGGTTCTATTCAGCTTTATTCTGTTGCCAAAAGATGTTATGATGTTAAGTTAGTGCAAAGATACAAGGATTCTGCAACTAGGAACAGAGAGAGAGCATTTCAATGTTCTGAAGTCCAAAGAGTGAGTTTATATATTATGTTTATTTAGTCACCCAACCAAAGCAATTTCATGAAAAAAGTGTCACATCTCATGGAATTACCACAGATATGTCTAAATGTCTATTTTAATTAAATTGAACTCTATATCAAATGAAAATGGCTTAAGTGATGCTGGATAAGTTATTCTAAGTTTGTTCACATTTTGATTATATATGTTAGCTCAGTTGGTACAGTGCTGCTCCACATTTTCTGAGAACCCAGGTTCGATCTCCAGCACTGCAAAAATGGGAGAAGGAAATAGCAGTCCACTCCCAAAGCAATCCCATAACAATCAGTAATTGAAAACCCTATGAGGATTACTATGAGTGGGATCTGACTGGATGGCACCTAACAACAGCAATAGCAACAACAATATGCTGATATGTTATTGTTCACATTTATTTACAAAACTATGTTTTACATAACATCTATTTGCAAATTTGATTTAGGAAAATATACCTACAAACAAGACTTTATTTTTTCATCCCTCATAGGTGTGTATTACTTTTGTCTTTATGGTTCTAAAATATTGTGTTAATTTGTTTATATTCATAATAATTATTAATATTAATACTGCCTTTGTGGGTGGTTCTACTCCAAATAGTTCATGTTACCTCATTGAATTTTCTAACAACACTATGTATTAGGCACTATTTTTATGCTCAAAATTGAGATACAGAGAAATTAAGTAACCTGCCTCAACTCACAGAAATAAAAAGGTACAAAATTAAAACAGAAGCAAACTCCAGAGCCAGAACCATTCTTGTAAACCCTACTAGAATTAGTTTTAAGATACACAAAAATCACAACTGAAAGAAAATATTTTCTTAAGAAGATGTTCTGCAAACTCACTTTATCATGTTAAAAATATCATATCAGAAAGTAGAATATTGGTTGCTAGAGGTTAGGAGTCTATAGCCGTACCACCCTGGTCTCTGATCCCATCAGCTCTCAGAAACTAAGCAGGGTCTGGCCTCATTCATCCTTGGATGGGAGACCACCAGGGAACACCAGGTGTGGTAACTTGGGAGAAGGATCCAGAAGCCCATTCCCAAAATAATCAGCCATCAAAATAGCAGAGAAGCATTGACAATAGTGGCAAGCATGACACACTGTTGGGGAGTGTTTCATTCTGTTGTATATAGGGTGGCTATGAGCCAGATTCTGCCAGCACCTAACAACAATAACAGAGATTAGGAAAGGTAAGGAGGCTAAAGGGAGGTTGGCTAAGGGGTACCAAAATAGTTACATAGAAGGAAAAAGTTGTACTCTTCTACAGCACAATAAGATCATTATGTTGTTGTTAGGTGCTATGGAGTTGGTGTCCAACTCATAGCGACCCCATGTACAACAGGTGAAACATTATTGTTAGTGCTTCTCTGCTATTCCTAGAGTTTTCAATGGCTAGTTTCTTTGGGGAGTGGGTTGCCAGATTTTTCTCTCAAGCCTATAGTACCTAGTGTTCCCAGGTGGTCTCCCATCCAAGGACTAACGAGGCCCGACCCTGCTTATCTTCCAAAATCTGATGGGATGGGATGCCACAATGGTACAGCAGCAGGCAGGATCATTATAGCTCACAACTAATTATTACATATTTTATAAAGAAATAGAAGAATTTGAAGTATTCTAATATAAAGAAATTATGGACTGGGAGTATAGCCCAGTGGTAGAGCATATATGATTGAGGTCCTGTTTTTAATCCCCAGCACCAAAGAAAACAAAAATAAAAACAAAACAAAAACAACAAATAGAAATGATAAGTGTTTAAGGAGAGAAAAATGCTAGCTTTCCTGATGTCATCATTACATATGCTAAACATGCATTGAATTATGGGGCTATATCCCAGAAAAATGTACAATTATTACAAGTCTATTAAAATTTTTTAATTTAAAGAGGAAAAAAAAAAAACGGTCACAGCAGTTTTACTTTTCTCTTAGAGCATAAAGCCTTCCTGAAAATAAGAAAAGTCATTTTCTGCACCACCTCAACTTCTTCCTTCAATTACAATTCATCACGATGAGGAGGAGGGTAATCACTCCTCTGAAATATGTTGATTTTCCTTTTGTGACCATGGGGGCAAGTGGGAACTCAGCTGATAGCTAACTATAGAAAAATTTATTATTCATTCTTATCATTTCACTATGCAAATTGATCAAGATGTATGTCCATATGTTTCAAATAGAGTAAACTTTCTTTTACAGAATAAGTGATTCAAGTGTTCTTTTCATGGATACCATTGTAGTATTACCTAATATAGCACTGAAACACGTTCAATGTTTTCATTTCCTAAACATCTTTTATTTAAGGAGGCATAAGAAAACTACCACTTTGATTTTAGTTCCATTACTGTGAAACAAAAAGGAAGAAAGAAAGGAAAACACAAATGTATTGGGAAAGAACTGCAAGCTTTGGGTAAATTGCAGAGCTCCTGTGCCATCTGCATTTTCATTTATGCATTACTGAGGACCTCTTTTATCAAAGAAAAAAGTTTAAAGGCAAGGAACAGAAAGGTGAGACTTTTCTAGTACAGGGTATGAGTTGGCAAGAAAGGCACTTAAGAGGCAGAGCTCAGTGCTGAGCCATGTGCTATTTTAGGGTAGCCCTGGCCAGGAAGAAATGTGCTAAGCTATAAAAGATGGTAAGTCCATTCTGCACTTCCAAGGGGCAGGCTTCTGAGAAACCATCATTCCAAGCCTTCCTTCTTATTCAGTAAGAATTCCTTGTCTTCAGGTGCTCAAGAGTAATATGTTACCTCTACAGAGAGCTTTTTCCAATTTGGAGAATTTCCACATTTTCTCATTAATTTCAGAAAGGCTGTACCCGGAGGCCTACAGAAGCTGAATCTCTTTGCCCAGATCCCAAATCTTGATGGTGGCAGTGACAACACAAGAAGACAGAAATGGTACAAGAAGAAGAAAGTTATGAGAAGTGCTTGCATAGAATCAGAAACACCCTGCGGATACATAGTACAATATCAGGAAATATAATATGAATATTAACAAACTTACCTCAAACTACTTCTCCAATATATACACAACACTGTAGCTTTAAAATACCTTTAATGTTTAACTACTGATTTTTAGCAAAAATTTGAGAATTATATAGCAGACTTTATTTATTCACTTTGCTAGGGATCAAACCCAGTTCCATGCAAATGCTAGGCAAGTGCTCTAGGCTGAGCTATACTTACAGCCCCCATAGCAGACTTTATATATTTTAATATAATACTACAAATGTCTCTGAATTCCCTGCTCAAATACTAAGGCCGTACATCAATACCAAAAATTCATTATTGTTATTTGTCTTCTCTAATTTGTGGAATATAGTGCACTCTTCTTGTCTTGCCTTTCCCAAGTTGCTAGTTTTATAGTCAAAAGTTAATTTGATATGCTGGTGCATCTGAATTCCATTTTCCCCTTAGTCAATCCCTAGGGCATTTGCCTTTAAAGGAAGGGAGGATGAAGATCCTATTAAAATCTTATGTCTTTAAAGTGGTACCAGTAAAAATGCTGAATATTCTTGCCTCCCTTAACTTTAGTGTTTTCTAGAATTCAAGATTCTTGATACTAAAAGTATGAAATATTCTAACTAATTCCTAAATTACTTCCTTGCTAAAACAATTTTCTTTTAAAAAATGACCAGATACTAGCCTTTGAATACAGATTTGCTCTTATATACAATCTTATGTGTAATGTAATGGCTAATGTCAAGTCTCAAGTTGGTATGGTATTGATAGACCAAAGAAGTTGAAGCAATATGATTTTACAGCAGATGATTTCTATTCCTTCAAGATTTGGGTTGGGCTTGGCTTTAGCTCATCTTGTAGAGCACCTCCTCTGCACTGAGGACCCAGGTTCAATCCCTAGCACTGAAAAAATGGAAGATGAATGTGGCAGTCCACTCCTGAAAACAATCCTGGAACAGTCAGTCATTGAACACCCTATGAGAGTTGCTGTGAGTTGCATTCAACTCAATGGCACTAACAACAAGATTTGAATTATCTACAGCCATAACACCCTGGCATCCTATCTTGTCAGATCACAGAAGCTAAGCAGAATTCAATCTGGTTAGTCCTTGGATAGAGGACTGGCTGGGAATACCTGGTGCTGTAGGCTTGGGAGAAGGACTCCACAGCCAACTCCCCAAACGATCTGAAATCAAAATAGCAGAGAAGCACTGACAATAGCGCTGGGCATGTTACTGTATCAGGTAATGTTTTGTTCTATTGTACATAGGGTCACTATGAGTTGGATCTGACTTGCTGGCACCTAACAACAACAGGATTTGGGTTAGACTGCTAATCTAGCAAAAATAAAACTTTGACTCTAGGATTAATAATGCTAAAGAAGCATCTGCTAAATTCTTTTTTGTAAAGCTTCATTCCTTAGTATAAATTTTCACTTTCTAAAGAAAGAATGAATCCTGGAGGAAGAATATGTGTCTGCATATAATAAATGTACTATATGCAGACACACACAGTCTATAATTAAAAATTCATTATATTTTAATACCTTTTTAGCTGTATTCCTGGCATCATTTAATATGCTATTTATGTTTTTAACTATACATTTATGAATAAGCACAGATTTATAATTATGAATAATTGCATGATTAACTCAGCAAAAAAATTAGCAATTAAAATGTAATTATAACACTTAGCTATGTTACTAACAGCTCAGTGGGAGTGGGTTGAGGATCAGGACAAGAAACTGGTAACTTTACGTATGTGAGCCCCATCTCCCTTTCACTGTCAATGACTAATGATATAATAAAATCACTTGCTCAATAAAATTCTGCAAAAATCAGGCGATCTATCCTTAAAGCATATAATAGGAACACAAAGGGGGTGAATAGGGTTTATAGTGTGAAAGAGAATCTAAGTTTGTTCTCTATGCTTGCTGCTTTTTAGCCAGTGAGGTCTTACAACGTGTTGCCCATGTTACTAAAGTTAGCATCAGTTGCCAAAGAATAAGCAGAGTCCAATTATAGCATATGAAGTATAATCTTTAATTATGTGCTTTTATTTTCCAAAATCTTTAGTTCACAAAAATAAGTCTAGTAAAGACCTTTTCTCTTTTGTAAATAGACATAACTTGGTACAGACTGTGCGAAGTACAGCAACTAGGGACTTCATTCATTGCTGAAGTTTAGTAATGAACATAACAAATCTGAAGATTTTAAGACAGCACTAACAAAATTAGAAACTAAGGATAAGAGAAGTTGAGCCTGAGTATTCTTGAACTTATGTGGGTTGGGTTGAAGCAATATATGTGGCTCTTATAAATGGCAGAATAACAATACCAGAGAAAATGTAATTTGTAACACAGAGAGAGGACTCTTGTTTAATGCAATAAGAGACTGGCAATGTAATTACAACATTGGCTTGTATAAAAACATAAAATTTTTATTTAATTTCACAATGGAATAGAGTTTAATACACACACACACACACACACACACACACACACACTATTCAATAGACTGGGTTGAGAAACTTAAACTAAAGATGAAGACTAGGCATATAGAAGTTTTGATATGTTACAGTGAATATTTTGGGACTCTTTTTATAACTTTTCCAACTTCTTAGATACATACTATTTTAATTCAAGTACAATCAAAACTTGTGATTTAAATTATCTCAATTTGGAAAGAATTATTGGATGATTTAATTTGTCTCTGTGGGCAATCAAAATCCTAAACATTTTCTAAACAACATAGTTCTGTATTCACATCTAAAATTTATGTACTAATAATGGGGACAATGGGAAGAGATTGGAATCTCATTGCCATTGTATAGAAATCGGAGTTTAAAAATAACAATTCTTTATAGGAGCAGTCTTTCTGGCATTGAAAGCTTCCAGCTTTGTTGATCCATCCAGCCAGATTGTTGCTCCATAAATTCAAGCACATGGGCTTTTTCTTTTTTTCACTTTTCCCTGAACAATAATACTCAGAACATTCCAAGAGACCAAAACATTAAGCTGGAATAAAACAATGAGTGTATTATCATCACCAAAAGAGCATTTTGAATTTTATTAGAAGAAACCAATTAGGGTGTTATTTTCAAGCAAAGGGCTTGGCATGGCTTCAGAAAATTACTTTCCAGAGGCAGGCAGGGGTTTAGCTGGCACAGAGAACAATCTTTAGCTTAGAGTTTTGACAGCTTTAATGCACATGCCACTGGGCTTTTTTCGTAAGCTGATTCTCTTAAAAGCCAAGCTTCCTGCCACTGTTCCATATAATTGCATCAATTCCATTTTCCATTTGTACTCAAAACCTGCTGATATGGGCTAGAGTTTTAAAAATCTTTGTGTTAAAATCTAATTGTGAAAATTTTTCTTTAGGAGATTCTGATGGTGCATGTGTCCTAAACAGCTATATTTTTATTTTTCCTATATAAAGTAGGATAAAGATAAAGAATTCTTTGCCAAGTGTCATATCCTTTTGTTACTCATTTAATGATATTGAAAACTGTGGTATAAGCAGTTTTCTATTAAAAAGGGAAAGGATGGCTTTATATTGTTGAAAGAAAAAGCAGTACATCCAGCTTTACTACAGAATAAAATATTCTGATTTTGGATGAGAGTAAATTGTGGCTTTCCTCCTTAATATAAATGAAAAATCTGTATCTCCTTCATAATGTGTTTATTTCCAACAGCTTTATTTGGTAGAAACTTTTATGGTGGTCCACATTTGTTCACTTCATCTTACAGCTTACATTTACTTACATTATATGTCTAGTTTTTGGATATTATTTGATACTTTTCTGTACAAATAGTAATTTATGTTGTTGTTATTGTTAGGTGCCATCAAGTCAGGTCAGATTCATAGTGATCTTATGTACAACAGAACAAAACATCACCCAACACTGTGCCAGATACATGATCTTTTTTATGTTTAAGCCCATTGTTGCAGTCACTGTGTCAGTCCATCTAGTTGAGGGTTTTCCTTTTTTTCTGTTGACCTGCCACTCTCCCAAACATGATGTCCTTCTCCAGGGATTGATCCCTCCTGACAACACTTCCAAAATATAGTTATTTATAGACATTTCAAATAGTGTTAGAGACTTAAAATGTACAAGAGACTCATTTAGCCATTGATCTCCTTGCACTTGTTTTCCTCTCATCTACGTACTCTCTCTCTCCTTTCTCTCTCTCTCTCTCTCTCTCTCTGTCTCTCTCTCTCTCTCTGCATATGTGTTTAAATAATGTGAGAAAAAGATTATCAAGCTGAGGCTGGTATTATTCACAAAATGGTAAAAGCCTCAGAGCCCAGGTGTTGATGGAGTATTTAGTAGGAAGGGAGTCAGAGGTGGCTGGGTGTTAAGATGTATCGTTTATTCATGCTTTGGAAATGAAATTTAGAATCATAAGCACACAGTTGCAATTACCTCTAAAATAATTATCCTTGGTTTCCAAATTTTATAAATATTTGATACTAAGACAGAATTTTAAAAACTTTTCTAATACTGTTTCTAGGTAAATAGATATTAGATTTTTAATAACTGAAGATAAGTTTACTGAGTTCCATTAACAGTGCAGACATTTTTCAAGGTGTATAAGGATCAGTATGAAGTTCCAATCAAACAATTTTTTTACGTGAAACTGGGAGCTGGAAATCTGATTAGAATTGGTTGTTGGAAGATTATAGATCAACATGAGAAAAAAATTGAGCCAGTTATAATTGTGTTTATTCCACAGACATTTTAGAGCTCTCTTTGTGCAATTTTGTATTCTACAACTATAGGTACACAGAGAAGTATGGCCTGACTCCTATCCTCAGTGGCTTCCTGCTATAGTAAACTAGATAAACCAACCATATAAATAGCTATTACACCAGACAGTGATGTGTGCTGTAAAAGAGGCATGGACACCTTCCAGAAGAAAAGATTTTTGAAAGAAAATTCATCTCAAATGAGTATGACTATTACCTTTAAGCCCATTAATCTTTTTCTAGCAGGTATTACAGTTTTGTGTTGGTTATAAACTGGACTGAGTAAATTAAATTAGAATATCAAAGGTTAAGTTATTATAGGTAGCAAGACAATGAAGTAAATCACTTTTGATCATTTTTGCTTTATTTTGTTTTTCAAATTCCTAGCAGTGCCTATGGGGCTGGGATTTGGCTCAGTTGGTAGAGCGCTGCGCTGCAGTCTCTGAGGTTTCGAGTTCAATTCCCAGCACCGCAAAAATGGGAGAAGGGCCTGGCAATCCACTCCCAAGGCAATCCCGAAACAGTCAGCCATTGAAAACCCTATGAGGGTCGCTATGAGTCAGATACCGACTCGACGGCACCTAACAACAACAACAAGCAGTGCCTGTAACTATGCAGTCATTATGGCTGCCTTATTGATCAGTTGACAAGCAGGTTGACTCCCAATTGAGAAACTGACTCAAAATGACTAGGATATTTAAAATCCAAAACTGTCAATAGTGGTTGTTGTTGCTGTAGGGGCCATCAAGTCAGGTCTCATAGTGACCCTGTGTGTGATAGAAAGAAACTACCCAACACTATGCCATGTACGCGATTGTTTTTATGTTTTAGCCCATTGTTGCAGATACTGCGTTTCTTTTCATTTTGAGTTGTGCCACATCATTAAAAGGAGGTGCCTAGGGCTTTACTTCTTTCCTATCATTAAGTTTGACTCTGCTTTGAGGAGGCAACTCTTTCCTAGTTGTTTTTTGAATGACTTCCACGTGGGGGTTGGAGGCTCTTTTTCTGACATTATATTTGACAGTGCTTCTCTGCTATTCATAGAGTTTTCAATGGCTAATTGTTTCAGGAGTGGGCTGCCAGATCCTTCTCCTTAGTCTATTTTAGTCTGGAAGCTCAGCTGAAACCTGTCCACCATGGGTGGCCCTAATGGTATCTGAAATACCAGTGGCATAGCTTTCAGCATTGCAGAAACACACATGCCCCCACAGTACAAGCTGACAGACATGTGGGGGATAGTGGTCATTGTTTTCAGGTGCCCTTGAGTTGGCATCTGACTCCTAGCAACCCTACATGCAACAGGTGAAACACTATTGCTAGTGCTTCTCTGCTATTCATAGGGTTTTCAGTGGCTGGTGTTTTCTGAGTGGACTGCCTTGTCCTTCTCCCAAGCCTACAGCACTTGGTATTCCCAGGTGGTCCCTCATCCAAGTACTAAGCACGTCCAAACCTACTTAGCTTCAAGATTTAACTGGATCAGATGCCACAGTGGTTGCAGGGACTGTTTTTAAGAGTTCCTTCTATTTTTCTATTTCCAAATACCTTTCTCTTTCCCTCTCCTTGTTTTTCCCTCCTTCTCTTTCTCTCCCTACCCCTTTTTTCTCTCTCTCCTTCCCTCCCTCCTTCTGTCTCTTCTCTCTTCTCCTTTCCTTTCCTCTCTCTTCAACACAAACAATGTTCTTGTTGTTAGGTGACATTGAGTCAGTGTCTGACTCATAGAGACCCTATGTACAACAACAACAACAACAAAAACACTATTGGCAGTGCTTCTCTGTTGCTCATAGGGCTTTCAATGGTTGAGTGTTTTTTGGGGGGGTTGGATTGGGCTTCCAGGTCCTTTTCCCAAGGCTATAGCACCTCCTGTTCCCAGGCAGTCTACCATCCAAGTACTAACCAGGTCCAACCTTGATTAACTTTGGAGATCTGTTGGGATTGTACACCACAGTGGTTGAGGGTTGCATCAAAGTCATGAAGGAGACTATCCTAAATATTAGAGCTCCAAAATGATTGAGTCTTCACAAATATTTTTCATTCCTAATGACAAATTCTATACCTAGAGTTTAGAAGTTCCTTTCTCTAGGCTTTTATTCCTATCAGCAGTTTGCCATCCCATCATTAGGTCATAGGACTTGAAATTAGAAGAGAATTAGACACTAATCTTGGAGAAAAAATAATCTATAAATTAGAATTTTGAAAATGACTAGTAAGATTAAATCTGAGACCCTAGGACAGTAATTCCCAGCCTTGGTGGCACATTAGAGTCACCTGCAAGCTTTGAATAATCCTGATGCCAAGGCTTCACCTTGGGCCAGTTGAAAACTTACTCTCCAGTACAACAGTGTTGGGACATAGCACCTAATGAGAAGTGATTAGGCCATGAGGGCTGAATAAATGGATTAATGTCAATTATGGAAGGGATCCAAGTTGTGATTTTAATCTACTGATCTCTCTATGGCCCTCTGTTCTGCCTTCCACCATGAGATCATGCAGCAAGAAGGTATATATGTGTGTGTGTGTGTGTGTGTGTGTGTGTGTGTGTGTGTGTGTGTGTGTAAAAATATATGCACATCTTGGGACAAAAACTTTCCATTTTGCTGTTTTGAGAATGGCTTGTATGCTTTTTCTGCTAACTCCTATCTCACTTGCACATTATTTGGTAGAATTCTTTGGCGAGCATGTAAACTGTTCTAACACCATAGCAGAAGAAGCAGGACTTGTTGCTGTGCAAGGCCTCTGGGATCATCCCTTGTACATAGCACACATGGTACCATGCATCTCAAACTTACCATGAATGCATGCAGTTAGGCATCTTGGAGGTTCTGTTGCATACTCATGCCTCCATGGTAGTATTTCCACAACATTCTCAAATTTCCAATACCATTTCAGAATAGTCTTGCATGCCTTAAACAACTACTGTACTTCTGCCATTTTCTTTGACCTTCCTTCCTATTGCATGGTAACACTGGGGTTCGTTTAACACCATCTTTTGAGTAGACATGTAACACATTGCTACCATAATTCAATTCAACTTGGAAAAGTAATACATAGTTAACATCTCTTAAAATGTGTATACACTTTTTGCACTGGCAGTATGTTTTGCACTGGCAGTACATTTTTTCATATATGTATATATGAAAAATTGGTTTGGACTATGGAGATTTATTTTATATGACTAATTTATTATATCTGCCTTCTCAGGAATATAATTTCTTCACATTTTCATGGGAGATTAACTTTGATATGCATACTTAGATGCTTTCACTAGTTTAGGAAACCTAGCTACATACTTGTAATGGAAAAAAATTGCACAAAAACTTGGTCTAAGAGTTATGAAATAGAAATACATTAAGTAGTCTCATGGGCAGGCCAGTTCAAATGGAATAGTTTGGGCCTATGAAAATGTGTGTGTTGGCTCAAAAGGATATGTATGCCATCTTTATTTATACTTTGTAAAACAGAATGAATTAAAATTTACTTTTTAAAACAGCATGAATTAAAATGTACATGTTCATTGTCAAGACGTTATAAAGTTCTTTGTTTCATTGCACCAGTACAATGCCTTTAATTTTAGAAGGCAGGGTGAAAGGTATAAATTTAACACCTTATAATGAATGACATTTCTAGAATGGGCAAAGTCAGAAAAAGCACATTGTGTTCATTGGATGCAGTTTAGGTAGGAGAACAAAATAAACCTCTATTTTATTAAATGAAATGGCAGATGACATTCTAGGACATTGTATATTCTTAGGACTACAGTCACAGAAAGCAGCTATTTCATGATTTCCAAACTTCTAACTTTATTGCTTGATCTTTAATGGAGAGATATATATCTTGCCTTTGAAAGAAATGGTTAGATTTAGTGTGTTCCTGTTACTTAGCACTTGGTGGCAAGGCTTGCAAGGTACATGGACAAAGTGAACTGACTGACAAGGGAGGCAAGCTTAAGCTGTTGCTAGGAAGAAAATATAAACATCTGGTTTGGTAAGCTGTACCAAGACTACAGCCCCTGCAGGTGAAAATATAAATTTCACTGTGATACCTCTCTGATGGAAGTTACTACTGCAAAATACTAAAATAGCCACGTTAGTAAACTCTCAGTTCATATAGTCAACAATAGATTATATTTTTCACAGACTATTTCACTTGTTTATTTGTTAAAATATTATTGACAATCCTAAATCATCATTAATTTGAACTTGACAGTTAGAAAAATTGCTTGACTTTGTTAAATCCTCATATCCCTAAATCATTTCTGGAGTTGATTCACTAAAATTAAGAGCAGTATTTCCTTGAACCACACTTTTAGCAGGCAAACTATAATACATTCCCTCTAGCCAGTTATCCCAGAACTGTTTAATGCAAAGTCCAAAATGAGGTGGTATAGAACAATATTTTGCAATTTATCTTTAAACCATTCAGGCAATGTATCCAACATCATCTCTTCTAGGCAACACATACTAAAACACAGATTGCACATTTCTCAAACTATATTTGTTTTTCTGTGTTAATTCAGCAATAAAAAGAAAAACAGATGATAGAATATTTCTATTATAGTATAATAATAGATAATAATATAGTATGATATAGTAATATAGTAATAATGATATAGTATAATAATAGTATAAATATTATGAAAGGACTGTTTCACATACTTGTTATGTACAGTGACTTTGTTAATGGATGATTTATAGGACAGTAGTGAACAGGTGGAGCTGGGGTTTAGCTCAGTTGGTAGTGTGCCGCTCTGCAAAACTAGGAGAAGGACATGGCAGTCACTCCTGAAGCAATCTCAAAACAATCAGCCATTGAAAACCCTGTGAGGGTTGCTAAGAGTTGGACACAACCTGAGGGCACCTAACGGCAATAAGAACAAATGAATAGGTACTCCTAACCTTTTTTTCTTTCTTTTTTTTTTTTGCTTTATTTAAACCAAAATGGAAACAACTGATTCTTTTTCACACATCCTATACTAGCTAAGGCAAGTGTAAGAAGTGTGGGTGACTCAGGAGCAAATTCCAGGTTTTCAAATCTTTCTCCACTGTTGACTAGCCATGTTACTCAGGACATTCACCTCAACTCCCCTAAAATTTATATACTAGACTATAAAGTTGTTGCTAGGTGTTGTTGAGTCAGGTCCAACTCATAGTGACCCTCAGAGGGTTTTCAATGGCGATTGTTTTTGGGATTGCTTCAGGAGTGGATTGCCATGTCCTTCTGCAGTTTTTTTGGTCCTGGGGATTAAAGCCTGGTCCTCAGAGATTGCAGAGCAGCACTTTACCAACTGAGCTGAACCCCAGCCCCAGACTATAAAGTAGTATAATATTATTTCTTTCCTGATTATTTCATTGTGAATATTAAAAAGGTGACATATGTAAATAACTTAGAAATGACATTGGGTAATACTATAATAAATATTAAGTAGTATTATTTAGTATATGGTGAGGAAATTAAAAGAAATGATTTGTCTAAATATATGAATCTAGAAAAATGAATCTAGAAGTAGAAGACTTATAGATCATTGATCTAGAAATGATGCTCTTGGCTCATATGAGGATCTGGAGATTTCAATTCACAATTCTTTTTTCTCATTTTCTTAAAAAGTCAGAAGATATAGCAAGGGCTGGTGAGGGCTGAGTTGTCTGATTGCCTTTCCTCATTTCTGTTACTTGTCTGAAATCCTCCAATATGGAGTTTTCTGCTCTTGGTCTGGAGTGATGCAAAATGACAGATAGAAAATTAATTTCTATGTAAAGTAGTAGCTTTCATAAGAATGCTGTCTTCCTGGAAGTATTGACACAAAGAAGAAAATGCATTTTTTCCAACAATAACACAGTTTAAAAAATAAAATCATACAAGGTTTATATTATATCTTCCTTATGTTGTTTTGTTGTTGGATGCCATTGAGTCAGATCCAACTCATAGTGACTTTATGTACAACAGAACACTATCCAACATAATGTCATGCACACAGTCTTACTATATTTGATCCCAATGTTGTAGTCACTATGTTTCTTCTCATTCTGAGTTGTGGTACATCAGCAAAGGAGGTCCCTGAGGCTTTACTAGAATCTTACCATTAAGGTCAACTCTACTTTGAGGAGACACCTCTTCCTCAGTTTTTTTTTTGGATTGCCTTCCAGCCTGGAGTGCTCATTTCTGTCAGTATATTCATTGCATCTCTGCTATTCATAGAGTTTTCAGTGGCTAGTTGTTTCAGGCCCTCATTTGGCTGTGAGTTTGCCATACTGTGGGGTCTTGCATGTTGCTGTGATGATGAAAGCTATGACACTGGTATTAGATACCAGTAGGGTCACCCATGGTAGAAAGGTTTCAGCTGAGCTTCCAAACTAAGAAAGACTAGGGAGAAGGACATGGCAGCCCACTTCTGAAACAATTAGCCACTGAAAAACCTATGAATAGCAGAGAAACACTGTCAGATATAGTGTCAGGAAAATGAGCCCCCCAGGTTGGAAGGCACTCAAAAGATAACTGGGAAAGAGTTGCTTCCTTAAAGTAGAGTCAGCCTTAATGATAGGAATGGAATAGAGCCCTGAGACATCCTTTTGCTTATGTGACATTACTCAAAATGAGAAGAAACAACTGAAAACATGGATCTAGGTAAAGTATGAATCTAGTTAAATTAGAAACATTGATGCTCTCACTACTAAGGCCACAAATGAAGAAAAGAAAGATTTTTACCAGCTTTTGCAGTCTGAAATTAGTCGAACATGCAACCAGGATGCACTGATAATTACTGGTGACTGGAATGCAAAAGTTGGAAACAAGAAGGCTCAAAAGTTGGAAAATATGGCCTTGGTGACAGAAATGATGCTGGAGATCGCATGATAGAATTTTGACATACCAATGACCTTTTCATGCAAATATATTTTTTGTCCAATATAAACAGCAACTATACACATGGATTTTACCAGATGGAACATATGGGAACAAAATTGACTACATTTGTGGAAAGAGACAATGTGAAACCTCAATATCAAAAGTCAGAATAATACCAGGTATTAATGGGGAACAGATCCTCAATTGCTCAAATAGAGATTTGAGCTGAAACTGAAGAAAAATTGAATATGTGTATAAGAGCCAAGACAGGACCTTGAGTATAGAGTTCAGAGACCATCTCAAGAATGGATTCAATGCATTAGACATTAATGATTGAAGACCAGATGGCATGACATCACAGACATCATTCATGAAGAAAGCAAAATTTTTAAAATTATTTTAAAAAGTTTAAAAATTATTAAAAAGACAGTAGAAAAGGATGAAATTACATGTCAAAAGAGACTATGAAAACTGCCCTTGAATGTGAAGCAGCTAAAGTAAAAGGAAGACATGACAAAGTTAAAGAACTAAACAGAAATTTTTAAAGAGCAGCTCGAGAAGACAAAAGCAAATATTATAATGACATGTACGAAGAGCTGGAGTTAGAAAGCCAAAATGGAAAAACATGATCTGTTTTCTCAAGCTTAAGGAATTGAAAAATAATTCAAGCCTTGAAAGGCAATAGTGAAGTGTTCTGCAGGGAATGTATTAAACAATGCAAGAAACATCAAAAGAAGATGGAAGAAATACAGAGAGTCATTATACATAAAGAATTGATGGATGACCAACAATTTCAAGAGATTGTATATGATCAAGAACCTATGGTACTGAAAGAAGTGAATTCTGCCTTGCAGGTTTTGATGAAACACAAGGCTCCAGGAATCGATGGAATACCAAATAAGATATTTTAACAAACAGATGCAGCACTGAAGGTGCTCACTTATTTATGCCAAGAGATTTGGAAAACAGCTACCTGGCCAACTGACTGGAAAAGATCCAAAACTGTGCCTTTTTCCACAAAAAGAAATTCAAATAAATGCAAAAATTATCGAACAATATCATACACAAGTAAATTTTTGCTAAAGATCATTCATAAGTGATTGTAGCAGTATATAGACAGAGAACTGTTAGAAAATCAAGCCAGATTCAAAAGTGGGTATGGAACCAGAGACATCATTGCCGAGGTCTGATGGATATTAGTTGAAAAGAGAGAATACCCGAAAGATGCCTACATACGTTTTATTGATTATGCAAAAGCATTTGACTATGTGGATTACAATAAATTATGGATAACATTGTGAAGAATGGGATTATCAGAGCAATTGATTATAATCATGAGGTATCTATACATGAGCCAGCAGGCAGTCATTTGAATAAAATAAGGAAACACTACTTGGTTTAATGTCAGGAAAGGTGTCTGTCAGCCTGTATCTTTTTACTCTACCTCTTCAACTTCTATGCTGAGTACATAATCCAAGAATCTGGACTCTATGAAGAAGAATGTGGCATAAGGATCAGAGGAAGATTCATGAACTACCTGAGTGATGTAGATGACACAAGTTTGTTTGCTGAAGGTGAAGAGGATTTGAACTATATACTGACAAAGATCAAAGAAATCCTTCAATATGGATTGCATCTCAACATCAAGAAAAAAATCCTTACAACCTGGTCAGTAAGCAAGTATATGAGAAATGGAGACAAAATTGATGTTTCTCAAGATTTTGCATTACTTGGTTCAACAGTCAACACCAATGGAAGCAGCAGTCAAGAAATCAAAAGACACATTGCATTGGGAGAAGCTGTTGCAAAAGACCTCGTTAAAGTGTTGAAAAGTAAACATGTCACGTTGAAGATGAAAGGTGCCCCTTACTCATACTCTGGTATTTTCAGTTGTATCATATAGTTGTGAAAGCTGAACATTGAATAAGGGAGATTGGAAAATAATTGATGCCTTTGAATTATGGTGATGGAGATGAATATTGAATATACCATGACTGCAAAAAGAACCAACAGATCTGTCCTAGTAGTACAACCAGAGTGCTTCTTGGAAGCAAGGATGGCTAGAGTGCATCTTATGTATCTTAGACATGTCAGGAGGGACCAATCCCTGGAGAGGGACATCATATTTGGGAGAGTGATGGGTCAAAGAAAGAAAAGGAAGACCCTCAACTAGATGGATTACACAGTGTCTAAAACAACGGGCTTAAACATAAAAATGATCATGTGCGTGGCACAATGTCAGGGATTGTTTTGTTTTGTTGTACATAGGGTTGCTATGAGTCAGACATGACTCAACCACACCTGTCAACAAAAATCAAATTGTTTGGGAAGGGGCTGCTGGGTCCTTCTCCCAGGTCTGCCTTAATCTGGAAGCTCAGCTGAAACCTGTCCCCCATGGGTGGCCTTGCTGGTATCTAAAATACAAGTGGCATATCTTTCAACATCACAGCAACACATAAGCCCCTATAATGTGATAAGCTGAAAAATACATGGGAGATTCACCTATAGTGGTGTCTATACATAGAGAGTTTTATATACTTATATGTAATGCAAGAAATCTTATAGTTTGAAGTAACTAAAGTGCAGACACTTTAAAGTTTTTAGCATTACCTTTATTGAACACAAATGTCCACATCGTGTTTCCTAGAGTATTTACTTTATAACCCTGATTTTACTGAGGTTCTAAGCATTTTCAAGTTCTCTACAGTTATATAAAGTTATTATAAACTAATAAGCAAAACTTGTCTTTGTAGTTGGAGGAATATTTAAAAGATAATAATTTATTATTTTAGAGAACTTGAAAACTAAGCATTTTGAAAATTGATGATGTGATTATGTTTTATGTATCAATCATATTTCTAACAGTTTAAATTTGGCAAAATGCTAATTAACATGCTGGTAGCCAGAAAGAACATGTATTATTTTCCTGTATTTACAATCATAATTTTATTGCTGAAAGAAAAATTAGATGACATCTAATCTGGCCCTCTTATATTACAGTTAAGAGAGGCCCAAAGAGATTAAGAATCTTGGCCTTTAAGCAAGATAAGTAGAAGTTGGATATACTTGTTACTTGCCCATCCATGGCATTCCCCCATCACCACCCTCTACCTAACTTTGTACAAAGTAATGGTGGAATTGGGAAAATACAGCTTGAAGGATTGTTAAGAGATTAAGAGTAGGTCCAATCAGGCTTTTAAAAGACAATCATAAAAGGCAAATTAAGATTTGTAATTTGGAAGTGTGGGGACTAAAACCAAATAAACGTTAATTGATTTATTAAAATTCCTACTCTTCACAGTTAGGTTTTAAAAACAGAAAGAAAATAAAAGCATGTTTATTCATCTGTCTCTAACACCCCGACTGCTGATTACTGTGTTTCATAGATTATCCAAATGCCTTTACCTAAATATCATCCTATTTAGAGAAATACATATATTTTTAAATGTGTTTATAGAAACATGCATCTATGACCTATATATCTATAAAATTCCCATAATCGTTATCTGGAAAAAACCTGAAAAACTAAGTCATATAAAATTTATTTCTAATGAGCAATCTACTAAAATGACAATGCTAAACAACCATACAATCATGAAAAGCAATTTTTCTTCCACTTTATTGGAAAAGAATCTATATAACTCTGCAGGATGTAGGTGATCTTAGTCTTAGAATAAAAACAAACAAGCAACTAAACTCATATTAACTGTTAAAAGTAGAGAATGATCTCTCTGTAAATACATTTCAATAATCAATGATTAGTCTCCCATAAAAGCATTAATGTGCATTCAGCTTGTAACCATGAAAGATTATACAGAACTATAAGTTAAATGTCAAAATGATGTAATTAGTTTGTACAATAGTTTATTGCCTGCTGTAAAGAAATTATGTTGTTGTTGTTGTTGTTCTTAGGTGCCGTCGAGTCGGTATCCGACTCATAGCGACCCTCTGTACAACAGGGGAAACACTATTGTCAGTGCTTCTCTGCTGTTCATAGGGTTTTCAATGGCAGATTGATTTTTGAGAGGGGGTTGCCAGGTCCTTCTCCCAAGCCTACAGCTTCTGGTGTTGCCAGGCGGTCTCCCATCCAGGTACTAACCAGGCCTGACCCTGCTTAGCTTCCGAGATCTGACGGGATCGGATGCCACAGGGCTACCGCTGCAGGCTAAAGAAATTATACAGAAGCTAATATTTTTGATTATAGAATTCTAACATTATGTAAAAAATGATTCCAAAGCTATTTTTCTAAATGAATAAGCTTATAATTAATATAAAAATATATAAAGTCTGGGCTGGGATTTAGCTCAGTTGGTAGAGCGCTGCGCTACAGTCTCTGAAGTCCCAAGTTCAATTCCCAGCACCGCAAAAATGGGAGAAGGACCTGACAATCCACTCCCAAGGCAATCCCGAAACAGTCTGCCATTGAAAACCCTATGTGGGTTGCTATGAGTCAGATACCGACTCAACAGCACCTAACAACACAACATATAAAGGCTGGTGTTGTGAAGCACATATATAATCCTAATACTAAGGAAGCTAAGGCAGGAGGATTGCAGTTTAATGACAGGGGCATCCTACACAATTTAGCAAGCCCCTGTCTCAAAATAAAAAATAAAAAGGAGCTGGGGGTACAGCTCAATGGTAGAGCACTTGCCTAGCCTATACAAAAAGGCCTTGGGCTTAACCCCTAGTCCTGAAAAAAACAATATATGGAGAATTATATAGTTATATAAGATGTTTACTTCTTCAAATTTTTGGGAAGGTTAGTATCCTAAGAAAATGGTAGATACAAAAGAATCAGAGAAAAAATAATTTTTCTAGTTGATCATTTTTTATTTGAATTGCTCACCTACTTCTAATGTTTCCTGTATTCAAGAGTAAATGTCATTATAATACACTTTTCTGGTAGAGCTGGAAAACAACAACCTTTATTTAGGAAAAGTATAACAAGGCTATATAATCTGGACAATGTATTTTTGTTATAAAGATAAAATCATTAGTCTTTATTTACTTTTATAACTTCTAGTTTGATTTTAGTTATTAAATTCAGCAGAAAAGGTGGGATATTTTCCCCTAGTACTCAAGAAAATAATTTATATATTTAGTTTCTTTTTTAAGGAAACTTGACAGATACCTTTTGAAAATACCTTTTTAACTGATTGATCTCTCCCATGTATTTTATCACTTAAAAAGTGAAAAGAATAAATGTGTAAAGGGAAGCCATATATGTCTTCTTCTTTTAACTTTGTTTTGTTTTTGTTCTCTTTTTCCATTCCTCATTCCCATCCTTCCATATGCATTCTAAATTATTTGAAAAATTTTACAATGGATAAAGTTCATTTGTCAGAATTTAAGTGGGGCCGAAGATAATAAGCTGATCCTCTAGATTATTCCTACTATGGAAGCAGTAGAAGCATCATGGGGAGGAAGGGATAAGTGGGGAGTGGAGTTGGACTTGACTTGCAATAGATTTTGTATGGTGGAAAGAGACATAGCAGGAGTTTTGGCTCAATAAATGACACAGAGGGAAGACAGAAGAGCTTCAGTGCTTGGTGAGGATTCTCCTGTTTCACTCATGGTCTCTCATGGCACTAGCCAGGGATCACAGAAAGTTAAGTGTGGCTGAAATCTCCATGGAATCCAGGAGGGTAGAACATGAAGCCCAATTTCACATGGGACGGAAGCAAGGTGACTTCTCAAACCAAGAGATGAAACAGAAAAAAAGGACTAGGGAGTTAGACATGGAATTCCTGGAGGACTTTAATAGTGCTAGACTTTGGAATGAGAGGCTGAATCAGTACTCATTTAAGCTTGTTAATTCAAGGAGGGCTCAAGTGACATACAGATTACATGTGCATATGCTTCCTACAGGAATGGGCTAAAATACAATACTGCAAAAGTCATAAAATAATGGCACATTGGTGATGCATGCATTTCATACATAGGACTCTTGGATTATTGGTTTTTGGAAAAAGTGATAATGAGCTACTAACATCACATGGCCTAGGACAACATATTTTTTAAAAACTTTGCCAGAATCTAAATTTTCTCTATAGAGCTATTTCTATGACACTAAGCTCCTGGTTTTTCTTTGGTGTTTTTGGAACTCCATGAACTTTATAGTTTATCATGTGCCAAACTAGTTGGGGAAAGTTGAGTCACCACTGAACATGTGTATTTCAGCTTTCAGACCATTAGATTTGAAAAGTAGAAAGTATATATAATAAAATAACTCAGCCAAACCTCAAATAAAAAGCAAAGATTACTTTGGAGCCTTTAGATTTGGATGTTTACAAATGGTTTCTAAAGTTGATTTTACCAAGTATCTCTTTAAGGTATTCAGTTTTATGAACTTATTTTCATTTTTCTTTATGCAATTTTATCATTGAGATTAATCTTTCTGTTGAGTTTAAGGGCTATGTGAAAAAGGGTGCTGCAAGTATAGGGATGAATCTTTGGGGATGCTTGAAACTTTGGGGGAATTTCATCTTCCTTCAGGAAGTATGTGTCTATGACAGTCATTGAAGAGATCAAAACTAACAATAAACTTTCTGGTTTTATTGCTTTTGATTGATTCATGGTCATTGCATATCAAAAAGTGACAGCAATAAATGTTAAAAATTTATGTATTGAAAATGTGATTGATTTAATTGGACAAGTCCCAGATTATCAAAGGCAACATATTTTTAGCCACAATGTCAGTTCCTTCAATATACTGGACTTCTGAACACAAATGGTTTCTCTTAATGGACATCTAATTTGATCCACTTCTGCATATTTTAATTGATTCTCAATTATGAGAGTAACAGAGTACATATAAGAAAAGCAAACATTTCAAAGCTGAATAATTTAACCACTAGTTTTTCTTAAAAGTCCAAAAGATACAGTTGGATGACTATTTGTCCACCCTAACTCCGTCTGGTTCAGTTGACTGAATCAGTTATTTGTGATCCTGTTATTAAAAATTATAAGTAAAAATTGATTATCATTTTCCCTTCATATTTATATTTAACAGATTTAATACATAACAATATATGGTAAATATATTTATATTTTTCTTATTTTTATTGCATGTGTCATCTTTTTTCATCATATTTTTGCTTAGAATAACTACATCTCTGCCTTCAAAATATTACATTCTATTTGGAAAAAATATACAATTACCTTGATTTGTATTTATGTTATAGAATATAATATATACCATAATATATTTTTACCAATAATACTTCATAAATTTTTAACTATACCCCTTTAAGAATAATATGTTTTAAATATTAAATTATAATTTTGAACCTATTATAGGTGACAAAAAAGTCACAGGAATCTGTGCTAATACAAAAAAGAGGATAATAACACTTTCTGTATTGATCATAAATTGTGTATAAGTAGTTATTTGAAGATTTATTCATAACACAAAAAGGTCATCTTATATAACTGAAAGTATACAAGATTAAAAATATAGAGAACTCAACAGCAGTCTTACATTTTGCTAATTCTTATTCCTGGAAATTTTACAGTATTTAGTTCCATCATGTCAAAGTGAATATAAAAATAACTGCTGTTTCCAAACAAGATTATTGTGAGTTCAAATGATTAAGGACTTTTGTTATTGTGGTATAAAATTCAAATGTATTTAAAATAAAAGTATGGATTAAAGTACATTTTAGTATGAAACTATGGGACAAAATACAGCATACTTGTTGTTGTTGTTAGGTGCTGTCCAGTCAGTATCTGACTCATAGCGACCCTCATAGGGTTTTCAATGGCTGACTATTTCGGGATTGCCTTGGGAGTGGATTGCCAGCTCCTTCTCCCATACAGCATACTATATTTCCTTAATTGGATTTAATAATTTTTTGTTCTGTTATCATGGTTATAATATCTTAAACTACTATCGTATTGAAAACTAATTCAAAGATCTTTATCCTTCTGAAACACACAATAGAACTATTCACATAAATAAAAACTCAGATACTTCTTTTCATTTTCTTTTCTTTTCCTTTTCTTTTCTTTCTTTTTTCTTTTCTTTTTTTTTTTTTTCTGTGGCAAGGTTTTACTATGGAGCCCTGGCAGGCCTCGAACTGGTGATCAACCTGCCTTCTCCCAAGTGCTGGGATTATAGGCTTGTGCCACCATGCCTGGCTTAAAAATTCAGATACTTTAGAATTATACCATAAATTTCCTCCTCATTTTCTTGCTAATTAGAATATACAGAGACCTACTCTGTATATCCCCTTCCTGTTAGCTGTTTCTTTGCTACATTAATTTTGTAAACTTAGTGTTCATGTCAATAACCTCATATCAAACACAAAATTATTTTTTAGAGGCCATCTCAGGAATGATATCTGACTTTTAAGTTTTCAAGAGGACAAAATGCAAAACATCTTCTGAAAATGTTACTTTATAATGTTGTTAGGTGCCATCTAGTTGAGTCCAACTCAGAGCAACCCCATGTACAGCAGAATGAAACACTCCCCAATTCTGTGCCAGGCACATGATCTTATTTATGTTTAATCCCAATGTTGCAGGCACCGTGTCAATCCATCTACTGGAGCTTTCCTCTTTTTCATTGACCTGCTGCCCTCCCAAACATGATGTCCTTCACAAGGGCTTGATCCTTCCTGACTTGTTGTTGTTGTTGTTAGGTGCCGTCGAGTTGGTATCCGACTCATAGCAACCCTCATAGGGTTTTCAATGGCTGAGTGCTTCGGGATTGCCTTGGGAGTGGATTGCCAGGTCCTTCTCCCATTTTTGCGGTGCTGGGAATTGAACTTGGGACCTCAGAGACTGCAGCACAGCGCTCTACCCACTGAGCCAAATCCCAGCCCCCTTCCTGACTACATGTCCAAAATACATAAGACACAATCTAGCCATCCTTGCTTCCAAGGAGCACTCTAGTTGCACCTCTTCTAGGACAGAGCTGTTGGTTCTTTTGGTCTCTGAACTCAGGTGATATAAACTCAAGGTCATACCTTGGCTCTCATACACTTGTTCTAATTTTCTTCAGTTTAAGTTTGAACTTGCATATGAGAAGTTGATGGTCTGATCCACAATCAGCACCTCATCTTGTTCTGATATTTGATATGGAGGTTTTTTATCTTTGCTTTCCACAAATGAAGTCAGCTTGGTTCCTGTATGTTCCATCTGGTGAAGTCCATGTGTATAGTTGCCATTTATGTTGGTGAAAAAATGTATTTGCTATGAAAAGGTCATTGGTCTGACAAAATTCTATCATGCAAACTCCAGCATTGTTTCTGTCACCAACACCATATTTACCAAATACTGAGCCTTCTTCTTTGTTTTCAACTTTTGCATTCCTGTCACCAGTAAAATTATCAGTATGAACTGATTGTATAATTGATCTATGTCAGATTGCAGAAGCTAGTAGAAATCTTCCCTGTCTTCATTTGTGGCTTTAGTGGTGGTTGTGTAAATTTGAATAATAGTCATGTTAGCCTTCTTTGTAGGCATATGGATATTATTCTTGAGATATCTTTTTTGATGATGAATGCCACCCTATTTCTCTTCACTTTGTCATTCCCAGCATGTAGACCATATGATTATCTGACTCAAAATGGCCCATGCCAGTCCATTTTAGCTCACTGTTGCCTAGAATCTCAATGTTTATGCACTCTATTTCTATTTTAATGATTTATAATTTTCCTAGAGTCATACCATGTACATTCCATGTTCCAATTATTAATGGATGTATACAGTAGTTTGTCCTCATTTTGAATCATACCACATCAGCAAGTGGAGGTCCTGAGACTTTACTCCATTTCTGTCATTAAGGTAGACTCTGCTTTGAGGAGGCAACTCTTCCCTAGTAGTCTTTTGAGTGCCTTCCAACCTGGGGGGCTCATTTTTTGGCACTATGTCTGACAGTGTTTCTTTGGTATTATTCATAGGGTTTTCAATGGTTTCAGGAGTCCTACTCCCTAGTCTATCTTAGTCTGGAAGCTCAGCTGAAACCTGTTACCCTGAAACTTGCTGGTATCTGAGGTGGCATAGCTTTCAGCCTCATGCAAAAGGCAAGCCCCCACAGTACAGCAAACTGACAGACATGGGGGATTTTATAATGTAGAAATCAGTTAATCTTTTAAAAATGTAAAAAAAACTTCTTCAGGAAGTAGAATTAATCTACATTTTTGTCTTTCCAACTACATTCTTAGCCTATTTACAATTGATCAACTAAAATTGAACTATAATCATGAGATGTCTTCAGACAATATAAAAATCTATCTTTAAAGGGGGTGGGGTTTAGCTCAGTTGCTAGAATACCATGCTGGACTCTATGAATATCCAGAATATATCCCCCAGCATTGCCAAAATGGGAGAAGGATGTGGCAATCCACTCCTGAAACAATCAGCCATTGAAAACCCTATGAGGGTCACTGTGAGTCAGACCTGACTTGAAGCACCTAACAATAACAACAATCTTTAAAAATCCTATATGTTCAACTATGTTAAACACTAAAATATTGCTTTAGAGAGTTGAATATATTTGGAAGCTTTTAAGATTATTTTTCTGACACGTCATTGCTATTATGTATCCAATCTCAATTACAATTCATACTCTAGGTGAGCCGCACTTTCAACTCATTTAACAAATCTGTGTTGTAATTAACTCTTAAGAAAATTAAAAGCTGTAACCAGCATCTTAATAGCTGATTTGACAGATTGAAGATAATAGTCTTTAACCTTTGCCTTGAGGTTACTATGTTATTTAATATCTAATTTGCTAGACATACTACAATGTTTTGATTTGGGGATTTGATTCATCCATTTAATCTTGGTTTAGAAATTTGAGTCATCAATTTAATTTTTCTGCTTTCCTTTAAATTCAATATAATTACTGAAGATAGAAGCATAGTGAGAAGTATTCAAAAAGTATTATATAGTTTCATTGACTTAGCTATTTTGTGACTTATTTCTTCATAATACCTGCTATACCAAAGTGAAATTGTTTTGAATACTATTTTAAAATAGGTGAACTCAATCCGTTTAGATATTTAATAACTATTTCAAATGTTGTGATTATTTTAAATGAATGTTTTATGTAAGAAAATTTAAGTTTACCTGTACCATTGATTCAATTTTGAATGTACTCTTTTGAATACATGATATATGAAAGTAGAAATCTTTTCATTCAACATTTTCAATTAACTCACTGATAACTGTGTGTGTATGGGAGAGGAATGTGGCAGCCCATTCTCGAAACAATTCTGAAACAATCAGCCATTGAAAGCCCTGTGAGGGTTGTTATGAGTTGGACCTGATTGGACCCTACTTTACAGCAACAACTGTATGCATAAGCCCAGAACGGGTATGCTGAAAATATGCCATATTTAATGTAACCTATCCATAACTTTATACATATATGCACATATTTCAAGATCCAAGTGGCCAACGCAGAAATGACAAAAAAATTCAATATTTATCATTCAATAATATACTAATTCCTTTCAGACTGGTTTATTTATAGAAATACTGACTTACTGAAATTATTAAATACTTGTACAAATTCAATCATTTTCATCATTAAAGGCTAGAATAAACTCTGGTGCCTTTTTAGCATGAGATTTATCATAAGTTTCATATTATGTTTAACTGACTTTTAAATATCTGAATCCTTGCTCATCCAGAAACTTTTGATATCATTTGCCATGAGAGAGCTTGAAAATATAAGTCCTTAAGAAATTTAATTTCCAATTGTACTACATTCAGTTAAGACTTTTTCCCATAAATGCATGGATATATAAACACATGCTACATATACAGTATTTGTCTATTGAACATAGACCATGTGATAAGCACATTCTCATATCTTGCAAACAGATAAAAAGTAAAAAGTTGATTTTATATGTGCAACAGTATAATTCATTTGCTAATTACAAGAAAACATAACTGCTAAAGTCTCAAGGGGGGAAAAATTGAAACAAAGAAATAAATACATCATCAGCAGGTTTGTTGTAGTAGATGCTTGGCACACTGTGCAGTGACAGGGCAGATTAAGATACTGCACAAGTGGACTTGCTGATCTGGGGCAGCAGAGAATGCAAATAAATAAATGCAATGTTTTGAGGGAGTAGGGGAGGGAGTGGGAGTGCAAGACAGCCTTTATAGACCCTTATGGGGGGATGCAGTATTGAAACCAGATTTTAAGAACAACAAGCCATAGCACTGTGGTGTCTGATCCCATCAGCTCTTGGAAGCTAGCAGGGTCAGGATTGGTTAATACTTGGATGGGAGACTGCCTGAGAACACTGGATGCTGTAGACTTGGGAGAAGGACCTGGCAACCCACTCCCAAAAAAACAATCGGCCATTGAAAACCCTATGAATACTAGGGAAGCACTGATGATAGTGTTTCGCCTGTTGTACATAGGGTTGCTATGAGTCAGACACTGACTGGATGGCACTTAACAACAACATGGTGGGATACAGGATTGAAAACAAATTTTAAGAACAAGTTCACATAGGTGTATCAGTCACTTTGATACACCCATATATTTACAACTCATCTAATTACAACTCATCTAAGAGCTGTTCTTTTTTTTTTAACTTTAAACAATTGAACAATTTTTTTTTTTTTTTTTTTTTGCCATACTAGGAGCTAAACCCACGGCCTTACATGTGCTAGGCAAGTGCTTTATCATTGAGCTACACTCCCAGCCATTTTTTTTTTTTTTTGAAACGGGTTTCGCTAATGTTACGCATGCTGCCTGTGTCTCGGAACTCATGTTCTTCCTGTGTCAACCTTCGGAATTGCTGGGATTATAGACCTGTGCCACAGCACCCAGCTTAATTGTACTTTTATATGAATTCATCAATATACAGGATTTTCAAGAAGTTAAAAAGCAAGAACAGCAGCAACAACAAAAACGTCTGATCCAATTTACCTAGGGACCATAAAGGGGAAAAATGGGGAGAAGAGCTATGTTCAAAATATGTGAAAACATGAGAAGATATTATATTTCTATCTCAGACATCAGGTTGAATTCTGCTTCAGAAACAATATATGGAGGGAAATCCTCAGTTGCAAAACTATTAAGCCAGTTAACAAACCTAATTATAAGAACTTTCCTATTACCTCATTCTAAAGAAAAATGCTATCACAAAACTATAATTTGTGGAAGCTTTCAGCTGAAATGACTTCAGAAAAATAAGGGTAGCTTCAGCTCAACCGTAAAATATTATGCTTGTACTTTGTGGAAATTAAGATTTCCTTATAGACAGGTGTGATGACTCACACCTGTAATCCCAGTGACTGGGGAGGTGGAGGCAGGAGGATAACACATTTGAGGCCAGAGGCAGCCTGCATAACTTAGTAAGACCCTGTCTCAAAACAACAACAACAAAAATTTCTTTAGGCACTTTTTAAAAAGAGGTATGCAATTTGAATTTTGCTGATATATGTGCTGGTTTTAATGTTTATTATTCTCCAGTACTTTACAGAGTTTTCCTGTATAGTCAACATATTACAACTTGGCTTTTGATGTGTCATCACAATCCTGTGGCCTTTAAGCAGAAATTTATGGTGTACATCAAAGCAGTAATAAACACATAAAGACATTCTTCTACAAAGAACATAGTCACTTCACTATTTCGGTTGAACATGTGGTTAGCGTTTACATCTGGGTTGCCTTGCACTAGTTTAGATGAAAAACAATGCCACCATTTGTACAAGGGCGGATTGCTTATGTTCTCACTTCAACACTTTCCCTCTGAGGCTGAAATTTTGCTTTACCTGGCTTTCCTGTTTATATGGATGGAAAATATTTGCTGCTTATCTTCACCATAGAATTAGCCATACAGAGTTCTGTGAAACATGTTTCATTCATTTACTCACTGTATTAGAACATAGTGGGTTTTTTTTTTTGACAGATATTCTTACAGAGTAGCTCGTGTTTGAAAAGCTAGCTAATAAGGTCTTTAGTTTTTGTAGAAATTAGGTAAAGAATTAAAAGTACTCTCTGACACAGTAAAAAAAAAAAACTTTCTCCATTCTATCACTAAAAGCCTTGTGATTTTGGACTAATCTCAATAATCTTGTAAAGTGTAAAGATTCAAATGGATAGTTATAGCTAAAATTTTTCATACTTTTTAAGAGAACCAATTTGATTAAATGTGTGAAATTTTACTTATGTGTGCCAAAATATAAAATTGGAGATAGATTTCTTATATTTGTGTTTTCATGATTATAAAATGAAAATAAGCTTCTTAATAGAGTTAAAATTCAAAATCAATAAAATTCAAAGTGTAATAATTTAACAAATATTTTAGTTAAAATGAAATTTCTGCTTACAAAGAGGCCATGATAGTGACTTAAATCCTAGATGTTAGGGAAGTTAGGAAATGAACTATCCTAGGACTTATTTACCCCAGCCCCTAATACTTAGTGTGGACATTGGAAACATTTCCTCTAGGAAATAGTTATTAACAAGTGAAAATGAAATAAGGGTAGTGATTATTACAAATTGTGGGTTAACCGGTGATATGAATGAATTGCTGACATCTCAGTTCTTTTCATGATTTAAAGATGTTCTTTGATACGATGAAGGGCTGCAGAGCAGAGAATCCCTGTAAAGCTCCTATTGAAGCATGCCTTAGGGCAAACTGAAGCATGGATGAGTCATAGGACAAAAACACAAAATTTCATTCCAAACAGGATGATGACCTTATGTCTGAGTATGCAAAAATTGCATTGGGGAAGTAAGAGACTTATTCTCAAAAGTTCATGTAACAAGGGCAAAATCAACTTTTTTGTCTTAGGAGTTTATGCTACTTGATTATACAATTAATTCCATTTGATAATTCAAGTGACTTGCCTCTGATCCAGTTTGAGACTATCACAGATGGCAAAACCCAAACACAGACCTTCCTAGGCCTAGACTTTTACGATTTGAGAAAGGGAGCCTGCCAAGGAGTGTGCTTCTTTCCCTCAGATTTGTAACAGGATCTGAATTCTGTGTTTGATGTGACGTGCTTACTTCAGAGCCAACTTTTTCAGGCTCCTTTCTTTTCATATTGGAATGAGACTATCTATTTGTTAGAAATAATGTTTGCTGGTTTGTACATTTTGGTTTCATTGCTAAATATAAAAAGAAGTACAAATAGAGTGACATGGCATTTTAATAAATACTTGAGAGAAAAATATAAGGTACTATAATGGTGAATCATGAAAGAAAGCACTCAAACCATTCTATTTAATGAAAGAGAGGATTCTGGTTCCCGTGGAGACTTTATGTATGTCATGGAATCCTCATTCTTTTCCTTGAAAGTGTATTTACCTTTAGTCCTTCTATTATATAAATGGTTTAGGTAAATATCACTTCCTGATAGGAGCCTCCCCTATAGGATTTTTTCTTTTTAAAAAATTTCATATGTGTGTATCCATTTTATGTGGAAATCATCCAAATTAAATATTTATATATTAAAGTTTTCCAGATAACCCTTAAAGGCTTCTATTGGATGTCTTTATTATAGGACTTACATAAAAAAGAAAGAAAGAATATATCCAATTAAAACAAGGAAAGAACTCTTGAACTCAGCCATGCATACAAGAAAAATAAATTGTTTTAAGCGAGACATGAGGTAATTGTGACTTCCAAAGGGGAGAAGCCAATACTAATCTGGCCCCTAAGGTGCCTGTTGATCTGAAATGTTTCACTGACATTGGTGCTTAACAAATCACCAAATGCTCAGTGAATACCTACTATGAATCAAGAGCATTATTACGTAGCTTCTTATATGATTGTATTTTAATAAACATGTAAATTATATGAGGCATAGTTGACAGTACAAAATACCAGAAAAATACATTCATTAAAAATTCTGGAATGTATTTTAAGGGTTCACTCAATGTTGTGTGCAGTAGTCCCCTCCTTTCTATAGGAGCTACTCCTAAGACCCTGAACTGATGCCTAAAATCACTGATATCACTGAACCCTACATGTTATGTTTTTTCCTGCAGCCTTCCCATATAATACCAGAGTTAATCTCTTCTCTGTTTTATGCCCTGATGCCTCTTTTTCATTATAACTCTTGTACTTTGGGACCATTGTTGTTGTTGTTGTTAGGTGCCGTGGAGTCAGTATCCGACTCATAGTGACCCTCATAGGGTTGTCAGTGGCTGACTGTTTCAGGATTGCTTTGGGAGTGGATTACCAAGTCCTTCTCCCATTTTTTGCGGTGCTGGGAATTGAATTAGGGACCTCAGAGACTGCAGCGCAGCGCTCTACCAACTGAGCTAAATTCCAGCCCATTGGGACCATTATTAAGTCAATATTATTTGAACACAGCACTGTTATACCATGAAATGTGATCTGATAACTCAGATAGTTATTAAGTGGCTAATGGACAGGTAGCATATAAAGAGTGGATGCTTTGGACAAAGGGATAACTCATATCTTGGCCAGGATGAAATGACAAGGCCAATAAGAGATTTCAACATCTACACAGACTAGAATATGGCTTAAAACTTAGAAATTGTTTGTTTTTAGAATTTTCCATTAAATATTTTTCAGACTGTGGTTGACCACAGGTAACTGAAATTTTGAAATATGAAGCTGCAGATAAGGGAGTGGGAAGTATTGTACAGTAAATCAAAGTTCTCACTAGTCTACCCTTCAAGAAAATAAAAATGTCTGAAGGTGTGTTACATTTAAGGCCAATAAAGTACTGTCCAGGAAATGAGGACTGTGTTATAAATGTGATTACTATGTCTTATTTCATTAACTGAGATTACTTGAGATTTGGGAAAGTCCATTTTGGTGGTCTAATGCATACAGCAGTAAATCAATACCATTTTGTGAACTAAGTGTGATAATCTCTACTATCAGTCATAATGACTAAAGTCAGCTTTGATCGTGGTTCTTTTATATGTGGTCACAGTAAATTTTGTACTGCATGCAGAACACAGCCACTTCTTATGTGCCTAAATGTTTCTGTATGCTACAACATTTTCCCTTTACTTGGATACTTACAATTTATTCAGATATAATGAATTCAGGATATTTATTATTAAACTAAACCAATGAAATTATGAGTAGTTTAATCCATGATTTTTTCTCAATAAGTGATATTAGTGTCCATATTTGGATACAAATCCTTGTATGAATAAATAACCTCAGCCTTTTATGATACTCAGCAAGCTTTTTCTGTCATGACCAATTTATTTGGCTTGACATTTTCCCCCTCACATGGTCTTCATTTTAATGCGCTGGCTGAGTAGAGGTTTTCAGCCTTGCTAGTTGGTTATCTTCACAAGGAACAATATGAATCTAATTTTCTAACCTTGTTTCAACTCATTGCTGCTGCTATGAAGCCAATTATAAATGCAGTTAATTGTTCCCATGATTAGTAAGATAAACATCACATGTAGGAGAGATTTGATTTTTTTCACACTAAAAAAGATAAGCTCAGAATGAATTTAGCAATCTTTGCATTCACTTTTCTAATCAATTACACATGCAAAAACTCTCCATGATGCCAAAAATCATCCATTATTTCTTGTAAGAATTGTATAAAACTCAGAGTGCACTCAGAGGAAATATTAATTCTATTTTTTTAGAAACTGGGGCTGTTACATTACTGATAAAATGACTTCAACATAAAGCACATTTCAAAATTTCCTTATATCTTACAGATTATTTTTGAATATATTTTAATGATACAAGATGAACTAAGAAACCATAGATGGTAATATTTGAGGTTCACTTGGAAAAATAATCTTGTCAGTCTTGATGACTCTTTTGGTAAAATGATTGAAAAACTTGAGACTGTGTGTACATGTCTCTGTGTGAGAACGTTGCTTTCCCCTGAAAACAAAAGCAACATTTAGACATCGAAATTTTGGTGGAAAAATTTTAATCAGAAATGCCACCATATATCCTTGTTGTTGTTTAACGTTAGGTGCCATCAAGTCATGTCTTAATATGAGTTGCAACCCTCACAGGGTTTTCAATGGCTGGCTGGTTTGGGATTGTTTCAGGAGTGGATTGCTATGTCCTTCTCTCATTTTTGCAGTGCTGGTGATTAAACCCAGGTCCAAGTGTGGAGCAGCACTTTACCAACTGAGCTAAAGCCCAGCTGCCATATATACTAGGAACAAAATTAATTTCAGTTGATTGTCATCATTTACAATTTTATAAGAATGATTTATAATGCAAAGCTCTTCCCTAAAGGATATGATGAGATAATCCTGTTTGTAGTATGATTGTTTATAAGTAGAGATAGAAGTAAAATATCAGTTGTATTTCTCCTAAATATATTAAAGGGCAAAAGTCTTTTGAAAAATGTCTATAAATTATGCAACATATACATTTAAGATAAGGAACCATGATGATTTTTAAACATAGTGAATCACTGCAGTATCATTCAAATCTATTCATTCACTAACAAATATTATTTATCATTAACTAAAAAAAGAAATTTATGGTTAGAAGAAATTGAAATACATCATTGCTCAGAACAAGTATGTTTACGGGTAGCTGCAGTAGCAAATAGTAACCAGGACAGGCCTGTTTGAGCCCTTGAGGTTTAAGCAAAGGCCTGAAGGAAATAAGAGATGTAACTAAGGGGATATCTGTGGGAAAAGCCATTCCAGACAGATGAAAGAGCCAGAACAAAGGCCCACAGATGTGAGGGAAAAGTCTTGAGTCAAATCTAGGAAGAAGCCCAGTGGATGGATCGAGTGAAAGAGTAGTTGGGGCTAAAGTCAAGAAAGTATTGGGGTGAATGCTGGATTGGTACAGATCTCACTGGATCGCTACCATAGTAGGCCCTCTGCAAAGATACTTGGAAATTCCATACACTTCATAGAGAAGCTTTATAAGTTTTTTGGCTCAACGTCACCCTGAATTAGTTTTGGCTATGTGTCCCAACTAATTTTAAATACCACCTAACCTCTTTGTGGTTTACCTCCTATTATTCTTACTCTATGTGGCTGTTTTACACTATGATTTTAAGTCAAAAAATTGTGTGTGTGTGGTATATGTACAAGAGATTGATAAGACTAACCAAGGAAGTAGCTAAATTCCATGAATAATTTGAGGCATGGACTGAAATTGGGTTTAATGATGTATTGTATATGTTCGGAATCAGTGCTTCTTCATGTCCTCATCCTTCTTGTGTCTGTGATTTCTTTCTAATCTTTTCAAATTCCTCTTTTTGTACCTTCTGCTTAAATATTTGTATCTCTAGGATCACACACTACATTCTGGGCAATTTTACCCCTGCCATGGCTTCTGGACCTTATGGTCCAGATGTATATCTGGTCTAAGTCTCTCCTGAAGGCAATGTTCTTATGTACAACTGTATAATCAATACCAATGTGAACACACATAGACCAGATAGACCCTCACACTCCAGATAGTTAACTCTGAGTACCACCACTCCTTTCCCCAAATTCCTTTGTTTTTGTTCTGTGTCCAGTAAATGGCAGCCCTGTGCATCCGAATGTCCAAGCAGGGTCTTTGGGTACTATTCTGGATCCCCCTTTCCCATCTCTCATGCTATCCATTGTCTTATTCTTATAGCAACACAACATAAAACTTCCAAAAGTACCTCAGTGTCCCAATGGTCAATTTTTGGGAAATTATATTCATTTTTATTCTATGGCACTTGAAACAAATATAATAAATTCCATTATGAAATAAATTTTGTGTTAATGAAAGAGGCTCAAGTTATGGAAAGTAATTGAATTTAAATGAAGAAGGTAAATTTTAAACTTGTTACAAAGCTGTAAAGGTGTGAATTAGGGTGAAAAATACAATTTTACCTTGAGTGAGAATTCATGACATGGAATATATTGAGAGGAATTTTGCCTTTCTGGTTATGTTTCTTCTGACTACACTACATCAAATTTCACACATCATAAAGTATTTCTTACATTTCAGAAGTAAATTTTGAGAAAAAGATTAAAACTATCAAATACTGTTACAGTTTTCTCCTCTACCTCTTACTCCTCTTCTCGTCCTCCTCCTTCTCCTCTTCCTCCTTTTTTTTTTTTTTTTTTTTGTGAGATAGGATTTCTCTGTGTAGCCCAGGCTGGCCTTTAACTCTCGATCCTCTTGTGTCAGCCTTCCCAGGGCTGGGATTATAGGGGTGTACCACCATGCATAGCTTAAAATCAATTTTCTTACAAAAGACTAGATGGGGGAAATATGTGATTATATAATCACTAAATCCATGTAAAGATAGATTTTAATTTTAAGAACAGAGGAAACCATAGAGTAAATATATTTTATTTTGTTTCCATCTGTCAATTAATAATTATATTTAACGAGAAATGCAAGCCTGCACCTGTACCACTGGGACATCCAACCCTATCAGATCTCAGAAGCTAAGCAGGATCAAGCCTGGTTAGTACTTAGATGGGAGATCACCTGGGAACACCAGGTACTATAGACTTGGGAGAAGGACCCAGCAGCCCACTCCCAAAAAAATAATCAGCCATTGAAAATCCTATAAATAGCAGAGAAGCACTGATGGTAGGGTTTTGCCTGTTGTACATAAGGTGGCTATAAGTCAGATACTGACTCAATGGCACCTAACAACAACAATGAGAAAAGTAGTTAAACTACTGTTGGAAACATTAGTGCCCATTATAACCAAATAACATGAAAACAGAGATAAGATTAGAAGACAGATTATATGGTAATTAAAATTACACTTTATGTTAACTTTGTTGTTATTGTTGTTAGGTGCCGTTGAGTAGGTATCCGACTCATAGCGACCCTCTGTACAACAGGGGAAACACTATTGTCAGTGCTTCTCTGCTGCTCATAGGGTTTTCAATGGCAGATTGATTTTTGGGAGGGGGTTGCCAGGTCCTTCTCCCAAGCCTACAGCTTCTGGTGTTGCCAGGCGGTCTCCCATCCAGGTACTAACCAGGCCCGACCCTGCTTAGCTTCCGAGATCTGACGGGATCAGATGCCACAGGGCTACAGCTGCAGGTGACTTATGTTAACTTTATAAGAATTAAAAATAAAATATTTCAATATAAAGGAAAATGTTTCTGCCAACATAAGAGTTCCTTAGGTTCCAAATAGCTTAGCAGTTGGAAGAAAATGAAGTGACACATTTCAAATATGAAGTTGGTAGACATAACTAAACAATGTCATAGGTTGGCATACATAGTAAACTAGGACACTCATTAAAAATACATCTGCAGCTGTAGCCCTGTGGCATCCGATCTGTCAGATCTCGGAAGCTAAGCAAGGTGGGGCCTGGTTAGTACCTGGATGGGAGACCGCCTGGGGACACCAGAAGCTGTAGACTTGGGAGAAGGACCTGGCAACCCCCTCCCAAAAATCAATCTGCCATTGAAAACCCTATGAACAGCAGAGAAGCACTGACAATAGTGTTTCCCCTGTTGTACAGAGGGTCGCTATGAGTCGGATACCGACTCAACGGCACCTAACAACAACAAACAACATAGAGAAAGTTTTTCATGTAATTAAGAGTGATATATGCACGTTTCCTGTGATATTATGGTTTACACTTGGTAATTATATATCACCAATACATATTCATGATCTTCCTATGATCTTTTTGAGGGTAACTCTAATTTGCTTCAGGCTTTACAAGGTTGACTGAGAAGCAACCTGTGGAATGTCAGTAAAGTAATCCAGCACTCAAAGCTAACTGGTGGCCATCTAACCTGACAGATGGTACCTTGCCTATCCTCAGCAACTTGTGGGACAAAGCTGAATGCCAACACCACTGGAATGTAATTATAATTTCTTGGGTCCAGTTTGGCGAAAAGCAATTCCCCAGGAACTGCTGGGAGCAAAGGAACAATATTTGCAATAACAGCAAAGAAATGGGAAGCTTTTGAGAGCAGTAGCATTTTTATTTTATTGACAACTATTCACATTTTTTAAGAATAAGGATTTTGCAGTGAAAAATTGTCAAAGAAATTGAAAAATGTATGGGACTTTGTATGATTATTATTATTATATACTATATATTATATATAGTATATAGTATATATATACTATATATTATATATATAATATATATATAGTATAATAATTATCAAAGGGTTTTAATTTACACTGTGGAGGAAGCTATTCAATGATTAAAATAATTTTGAAAAATATTTTTAATGATTAGAAAGTAGTAGCAATTATATTTTAATTGTTTACTGAGTAATGCTCTCTTATTTTTTGTAACACAAACTGGAAGGTATTACTAAAACTCATTTAGTCTTTAAAATAACCCTATAAATTAGGTATTCTTATTAGTTCCAATATACGGGTGCAGTGAATGAAGCCTGCTCAGTTCTGGGCAGAGGTAAGACACAGAGAGGTGATTTAGAGATTATTGCACAAAACAAATAGTAGATTCAGTGCCCAAACCAAGCCATTTGTCTCCAGAATCTCTGTAACCTTTTCCTTTCTCTCTATATTGTCTTATGTACTTCTGCAAAATGCTCACCTTACTTCTGTAGCATATGGCACCAGTAAGTATTATGTAGCTTGATACTGAAACCAAATAATGAGAAAAAAATCTAAAATTTAAAATTTACTACAAAATAGGTCACTAGAGAAATTACTAATATATGGATTGAGTAATCATGAATTTCTCCCCAGAAAAGTGTCTTTAAACTATATATATAAACATATATATACACTGAGGGTGCTGAAAATACTTTCATTACTAAGAAATTAGTATTACAGAAAGAGGTATACTTCCATATGCCCCTTAGTGGGGAAGACTAGGAATATTTTTTCTGATTTTAAATAATGCATACACTCTTATCATTTCTTTTCTATGTAAGACAAGCATCTAAGAGCCATGCTGCTGATGATAGCTAGTATGTATGCAGTGCAATTGACAAGAAGTGAGCACTTTGTATGCATTATCTCATTTAATCTTCATGACAGCTCTTGGGGGGGTGCTATATTATTATAATACCATTTTACTGATGATTAATTGGAGAGAGAGAAGGCAAGCTGCCAGCATCTTTTAAATAATTCATAGAGCAAAGTAGTACCTTTATTATAAAAGAAATTGCTTATAATTTAGATAGGACTCTGATAAATTCTCAGGAGTCTGACTATTCTGACCAATCAACCAATAAACAAGGGGTTCCAAGAGTCTAGAAAATGAGAGGAAAACACAAGGCATTGTGAACACTGTATAGACAATTGTTAATTGCTGTGATTTTTCTTGTTGTAGGAGTTGTTAGGAGCAGGCAGGTATAGGAGATAAGAGGAGCAGGGAGTTCAGGCCCTCAAGGAATTTACTGTCTAATTGATTAGACTGTTCTTGCCTGAAAACCTCTGCAACCATTGACCATAAATTCTCAGTGTAAACCAGGAGAACAGCAAGTGCCTCAGGCAGAGGGCACTTGTGTTATGGAGACAAGTCAGGACTACATCTCCTGTCTGAGAAAGGGCCATTGAGGTGTATCTTAAAGGAGAGGAAAGGAAGACAGGATGTGAGTGGAAGGAAGAAGCATTCTGCCTGGGAAAGGCAGGAGTCAAAGCAAAGCTCATGCTGCACTCCAGGGTAGGACATGGCTAGCACATCAACAGGAGATTTTACTCTTGCCCCTTCCAATCTATTTTCCACAAAACTGGTAATCTTTCAAAAACATAAATGAGAGTATGTTACTTTCCTACTAATGCAAGGATTTCACATTAGAATTAAAAGCCAGATGCTCCAACAGGCCCTCCTCAGGAGTTTTACACACATAGCTTTTCTATAGGGTGAAGAAGGTCATTTTAATAAGTGATTTAGTTCTGGACAGGAGGTGGTGCATGCTTGTCATCCCAGCAACACAGGAGGTGGAGGCAGGAGGACTGCAGGTTCAAAGCCAAATGCAGCCTATGTAACTTAAGGAAACCTGCCTCAGTTTTAAAAATTTGAAAGGGGCTTAGGATTTAGCTCAGTTGGTAGAGTGCTGCGCTGCAGTCTCTGAGGTCCCGAGATCGATTCCCAGCACCACAAAAATGGGAGAAGGACCTGGCAATCCACTCCCAAGGCAATCCCGAAACAGTCAGCCATTGAAAACCCTATGAGGGTCACTATGAGTCAGATACCGACTCAACAGCACCTAACAACAACAACAACAACAAGGATGCAGCTCAGTGAAAGAGCACTTGCAAAATATGTGTGAGGCCCTGGGTTCAGCCCCCTAATGTAAAAAACAAAACGAAACAAAACAAAAAAAGAGAGGCCAGGATGGATGGCAATAGAGAGGACTTCAACTTAGGAGAGTATGGGGTGGGTGCCTCCCGGTCCAGCCCGATGTTCAGATGGGCAGGAGCCCCTCGCACACAGACACTAAACACAATTCACTGGGGACCCTTGGGTGAGAGGCATGGACTCCTGCAGCCCTCAGGATGCCGAGGGAGATGGCAGGAAGGAAAAGCCTTGGGCGCTTTTGCCTTCCAGGGGCAAACACCCATGTTGGTGGTCTCGGTGGTGGTCATGAGGAGAGTCCTCTGTGATCAGATGGAGAGAGGGTTCTTTCCACAGTGATGGTCACAGTGGGAGAGCTTTCTTTCCTTACCGAAGGTCTGGGTGAGAGAGCGGGAAAGGTGTTTCCTCATTGGTGGTCCGGGCAAGAACAGGGTCTTTCCTTGTTGTTGATCAAAGATCCAGGCCAAAAAGGGTCTGGGTATTTCCTTGCGGATGGTCTGGGTGAGAAAAGGTGAAAAGATCTTGCTTAGCCGATGGTCTGGGCAGAAATGGTTGAGCTGCTGCATCGCAGCTCCTGATATAGCTCACCCACTGAATGGCCTGAGCCAATCAGCTTTAAGTTCAATTGTCCAATCAGGTTCAGGGGTTTTGTACAAACACCCAACCAAGTTACCTTTATTTTCCCTAGATTAAGCTGTTTTCCTCAGTTTTGGGGGTTTTGCCAGTGTCCTCCCAATTTCTTCCTACAGGAGAGGCAATAGGGAGCAGTGGAGACCATGGCTTCCTTCTGTGCACTGAGTGGTACTCAGTTGCTCCACATTGAAGTAGAACTTACATTGCCTGGTGTTCTAATTGGAGACAATCCAGATTTTTCTGTAAAAAAGCTTTAAAAAGTTGATTAAGTCATCATAATCATAAAAATAGTGACAAAAAACACAATGCAGACAAACTCAAAGACAAATCTGAAAGACAGATGTCCAGATCAAAACCATAGGCCACTAATTTATGACCTCTGCCCTACAGAGTCTGGCACTGCCTGCTCTGTGACCACAGTCCATGCAGCCCTATCCCCCATTCACCACATTTTCACCACAGTGTCCTTTTTTCAGGTTCTCAAATTTCTCAAGCTCTTCCCTACTTTGGGTCCTGTTTGCTTCTTGTTTTCTGTGCCCAGAGTTGAGTCCTTATTTTTCAAACCTTAGCTGAGCTTTCACTTTCTCCAAATGGTACTTCCTGATCTCTCAACCTTTCAAAGTTATTCCTCCTCCCTTTTCCTTACCATTTACCCCACTGATTCTGAAAGTTTGGTCTGGGGACCCCTGGAGGTCTTTAAGACCTTTCCAGGATGCACAAAAGGTCCAAATTAGTTTCATGAGGAAAGTAGGATGAAGCTTTCTTCTCCCACCACATTTTGTCATAAATGTATAGTGAAGCTTCCAGAAGCTATATGATACATAACATTGTGATAGACTGAATGCAGAACCAGGGAAAATTCCATTTTCTTCTATTAAGTCAGACATTAATGAGGTTTGGAAAAAATGTAAAACACTGCCACTCTTCTCATTATTTTCTTTGAAAATAAGGTATTCATAAAATTTCATTATTTATATTATAAATAATATTTTATGGTTATTTAAAATTAATATATTTTTGAACTTTGTTTCTCTTTTAATTTCTACTATGATAAAAAAATCAATAGATGTAGATCAAAAACTAAAAGTTCTTTGAGCTCCTCAGCAATTTTTAAGAGTGCAAAGGGGTATTTAGTCCAAAGATTTTGAGAGCTGCTGTTTTACAGGCATATATAAAACACTGAAATTGCTTCACTTATCTATGAGGACATGAGGACATCACCTTAGCACCCCTTACTACCTAGAACAGTGCCTGAAGCATAATAGGCTCTCAGTCAGCATATGTAGAACAAGCAAATCAAGACATAAGCAGCCTGTCTCCTTGAGAGTTATAATTAGAAACATAGGTCTGAGCAGGCTCCATAGGAAGCTTTGCCTACAAGGACATGAATGTGGATCTGATGGAGAAGTCAGTGCAGAACAGTTAAAGATCTCCAACAGCAAAGTGATGGGATTAAAGTGTTGTATAAGAATACTATTGTGTAGTGAAAGTTAGATGAAACAAACTTGTTTTAATTTTTCATCCTTTCCCCCAAGTGTCTTTATGAAGTCTTTAGCCACTTCCCTCTCAGCTTTCTGAGTAGGCACAAGTTTCTGAAACCTTTGTGCATTTCTCACAACTATAAATACCTATGTGCTAACGAATGAGGTCACATCAATTTAAATGGAACACTGGCAGAAAGTACAGTTTAACTCATTAGTTAAGCTCAGCAAATTTATAGCCAGAAACTCCTTTTGACTTTTATAGAGGAACATAAATTCAAGGTGGCTAAGTCTTGTTCAGAGGGCCAGTATTAAATTCTGAAGTCACTCAGGCAAAAATACACATATATTTCTCCAAGGCAGGCCCTTAATATGAAGCAAGGAGGTGTGGTATCTTGTGTAGTGATTTGAAGGACTTACCCAGGGGCACAGTGTCGAAACTCATTAGAGAGTTTAGAATGTTATTAGAGAGACATTATTCAAAGTGCCCCTTTCTGTTGTGCTCTTTTAAAATACAAATCTCTTAACAGTGCTTTAGGAATTTGGGCTCTGTTGCCAAACTCCTATGCTTGGTTTTGGCATCATGTTATATTTGCTACATGATCTTGGGCAACCAAACAAATAGGCTTCAGTTTATGCATGTGTAACAAAGGGAATCCTACTAACTTCTTGTGAGCATTAAATAAAATGGTTAAAATACTTAGCACAGTCCCTGATACTTGATATGTCCTGTCAGTATTAATGGTTATCATTTGGAGTGGTAGGTAGCAAAGGATGTGAAGGCAGACCAGCTTTGCCACTCAATGCAAGGGTACCATGATTAACTCATTTAGTATGTCTGAGCTTTGATTGCTTTATCTAAACATAAAAGCCAAAAAGAAATGTCTGGCTTTCATTCAATTAAAAGGAGAACAATCTATTTAGCAGATAGATATATTGATTTAGTTAATGTGGTCCTTGGTTTGGGGCAGTTCATAATCCTACAGGGAAGAAGTGTTAAGGCATAATATAGCAGAGACTCTGCGGAGTGCTCTAATGGAAGCACCAGTAAGATGGTGTCATGTTATGGAGGAAAAAATAAGGATTTTGATTGCTGACATGGGACTAGGTATGGAAGAAAACTAAGCTTTTCATTTGGACTTTGGACACATGAGCAGGGTGTTGTCAGGCACTCAGGTTGGGCAAGGTAACTCCAAGTAAGAAAAGAAGGCAGTGCTTGAACCATTTGCATAATAACTAGGAGGGCATGACAAGAAGGGCTCACTGGAAACAGAAGATGGAAAAAAGATCAGGACACTTCACTCTACAAATTATAAGCTGGTGAGAAAAGCAAGTAGTATCTGAAAAAGCAGTGCAGCAAGGAACCAGTATCTAATGGAAGTTAAAAACAGGGAGTTTCAGTGTTAGAAGCCGTAGTTCTTTTTGGTTTGAGGTCTTTTTGGTTTGAGGAAATAGAAAGTTAAGAGTTAAGGAGGAAACTGGTCTGAATCCTATAAACTGGGGAGATGCTCTCAGGAAGAAGCTGTTTGGGAAACAACCTATCTGGTAATAAAAGTCTATGATTCTAAATGCCAGCAAGAGGAAAATATATTAATCAACTCATATTGGAAGTGCTCCTGGCTCTTCTGATTCACGTTCCACCTGCCACAGTGCCTGGCATGGAGAATGTCAATAAACAAAATCCTTTTCCCTTTAATCCTGCAGAACTGTGTTGTGGAGTCTGGAAAGCCCAAAAATGTAGGAAATGGAAACAAGGCCATGTAGAAAAATATCACCTACTGCACATTTTTCCTTTTTCTGTGTGACTTTTACGGTCCATAAATCTTAAAAGAAATACAGAAAATTTGTGTTTTTAACATTTAAGAACTGATCTATGAATGATTAATTTTACATATCAAGCAATCCCTGCATTTCTTGTAATGAGATGCTGATTTTCTTTGGAGCTAACCAATACACTTTCATTAACATTTTGCTAGCTAATTATAGTTAATTATGAACATTAAATTCATATGTGATTACTTGCAGCATTGCCAAATCTGTATGTATGGAAGAGGAAGGAGATAGTCTATTTCATTCATCCAAGTGACTAAAAATTGCATTGATTTAGAATACCAAGATTTTATATAAAAATATACTTTTGAAAAACCACTACTATCTTTATTATAATTAAAATTGTAGTTTCTCACAATATATTCCATCAAAATATGCAAGGTACATTATCTTCTCAAATATATATTCAATTTAAATTTTAGGAATAGTAAACAATCATTCCTTATATGTCTAATTTTAAATGTACATTTTAGTATTCTAATAAAAGTTTTGCTTTGACAAGAAAAGTTTACTATTAATTTAATATGGGCAATTTCTAATTTAAAAATGAATGGTTTTCAAGGATGTTGTTGGTTGTTTGTCCCAATTACTTTTATGACACCTGGTATGTTCACAATAGCAGGTTCTGTTACCACACAGTTATCAGCTGTGAATTCCTGCCATTTGCTACTTGGGGAATTTCTCCAGTCTTCTGTTACCTCCCCTACTCTTATCCCCAACAAGTTTTGATTTACATTTTATGAATAATATTTGTTTCTGGGGAAAGGAAATATATGTTAATCAACTGGTTAAAACATGATTAGTGAATATATTGATAAAGTTCAATTTTAAAATACAAAGAAGAGAACAAAGGGAGAAGGAAATATTTTCTGTTCTTGGTGCTGATTCAACTCTGACATTTCTTTTATCTTTGCTGGGAGACAAAAGTGTACCATCCTCTATTCCAGAAGTCACAGATTGCTGTCTATGAGTCAGATTGGCCCACAGAAGACATGTACAGCTTGACTGACACATCGGTAAAGACAGTCAGCTAGTTGTTAACATTTTTAAATTGCAAGATTTCATGATGAAAGATGAATCATCTATATCTCTTGAAACATTTAGAAAATCTGGCAGGACAGACACTATAGTAGCTAAGAAAGAGCTACCTCCGTAAGGGCATGTGCTTTTGGAGTTCTACTGTCTTCACTATTCCCTAACATTTTTGTTACAGAAAGACCAAAACTCAGTTTCTATTTGCCATCAATTTGTATTTTCTCTTGGCTTGCTTGACTTGACTTATTTCCATTACATATTTGTCTCTAACAGCATGGAGTGCTTCCTTTTCATGACTTTTTCCACATGGAGAAGGTTATTTCACACCCCACCCTCCACTGTGTGTGGGTGGACATTGCACATACACACACATGCACAAGGACCTAAAGAAATAATAAAATTGGTCTTAGCATTATACTATTCTCTGACTCCCATGGTACTCACAATTCACAAAATTTTTCAGAGCTCTTGGGACAACACAGGCACACATGTACAAGTCAGGAACTCAACCCCATAGAAAAACATAAGGACATGTTAGTTCCCAGTGCCATTACTTATTAGTGATTTCCACACTGTAATATTTTGAATTTATGGCACTTTGTTTAATATATGGGTCTCAATAATATGAATAAATTTGTTTTATGGGTGCTTCAACATCGACATATTTTTATTTATTCAAAAAGATATATTTATTCCTTTAAATTGTTTTATATAGCTATTAATCATAAGACATTATGACTATGATAATTTCATGTCCAGTTGGTGATTTTGTTTTATATTTCACCTATTAAAAGTGAAATGTTTTCTAAATAGGGATTCCCCCAATGGGCATTTCAACCTGAGTCCTCTAGAATTCTGTCATACTTTTCTTTGCTTATCTAAAACCCACTCAACTTTCTAGACTCACAAGCTATCTTGTTTCTACAATTTCAGGCTCACAGTGCACTGTGCATTTTCTGTAATCATATGTAGTCAACAAATATGTCAACATCTAAGCAGTATAGACTCAAGAATTTGCTTTTGTGAGAAGTTTATATTCTTGTTTAATGTTTCCACCCAAGAAGTCTTATAGCAAAACAGCAATGTCTGTAAATATAGGCAAATGTTGTATATAAGTGCTTCATCTGTTGAGCAATATTTAAAAATTAATATTGAGTTATAAGCAGCCCTAGGGATGGGCATCCTCATCACCACACTAATATTTGCTTCAAACAGCTTTCAGACTAAACAGTGTACTTTTTGGGGCAGATTACAATTATGCACAGCCATCATATGGAATTCACTGAAAAGCCACTGAAAATTCACTGAAAAGGAAACATAACCATGAAAAAGAAGTGGAAATAAAAATAATTGTGTTAAAATATTTTATTCTAGATATTTTATTAAACCTGGAAATGTCTCAAAGTATGGTCTTAAAGTATTGTGAAAGTAAATATATTTTAACTTGAATTTTGACAGTAACATAAAAAGGGCTGGAGTTTAGCACAGTTGGTAGAGGGCCATGCTGCACTATCTGAGGACCTGGGTTTGATCCCCAGGACAACAAAAATGAGAGAAAGACATGGCAATCCACTCCTGAAGCAATCCTGAAACAATCAGCCATTGAAAACCTTATGAGGGTCTTTATGAATCAGACTGGGCTGGAGGGCACTGAACAATAGCAACTATAACTATGGAAAGGACCCTGAATTCCTCTGAAAACAGTTTTCCTTTTAGTCTTAAGCCTCAGTATTGACATGAAATTATGTAATCTTGACAAATTACTTAACTTCACTGGGAATCAGTTTCCTTATATGCAAATTAAATGTATATTCCCCATCATGGAATTTTATGCAAATTAATTGAGGAAACATCTGAAAGTGTTTTGTGATCTTTAACCTGCTATAGTAATATGAGTTATTTCTTTCCAACTATTACCTAAATGTTATTAAAAAGATACCTAGTCAATACTTGGGTTGGGATTTAGCTCAGTTGGTAGAGTGCTGCTCTGCAGTCTCTGAGGTCCCGAGTTGGGTTCCCAGCACTGCAAAATGGGAGAAGGATGTGGCAACCCACTCCCAAGGCAATCCCGAAACAGTCAGCCATTGAAAACCCCATGAGGGTCACTATGGGTTGGACTCGACTCGACGGCACCTAACAACAACAACAACATTCAATACTTCTTGTTGTTAGGTGCTATTGAGTGAGATTCAATACTGAGCATATGTAAAACATTGAATTAGGCACTAGAAGAGATTTTTAAAAGAAAAATACTGTACTTAGTACATTTAAACTGAGTAACTAAAACATGAAATTCAATATAAAGAAGTATAAATTAGGTATTATGGACACTGAAAGAGAGCTCAGTGATACTAAAATTACATACTGGTATTTGGTATGCATTCTTAAAGATAGAAAGATAAATTTTGAAATAGAATATTCCAGATAAAAGTGGCATGAAACTAATGCGTAGAGATAAAATGACTGACTATATTTATCACATGGTAAATAGTTCAATAGGCCAGAATTACAGGTGTAATATATATGGCAGGAGATCTTAGTTATTATTGTGTCAAAGTCTGTATTCAAGGGGGACTTTTAAAAAATGGTGTCTCTGATGCAGAATCTTAAATTTTAAAGGATCAAGATATTTCAGATTTCACACATTTATTACTAAGAGTTTAAATCACCCGTTTAAAAACACAAAGCTAAATAATAACTGGGTTTTAAAGAAACTCTATGTCAGGAAGATTTATGTTGTCCCTGAGTGTATATAAATGCCACAAATGAGTAAAATAGGTTTGCAAAAAAAAAATCATTTCAATATTCAAGTGATGAAGAAAACCATTTTATATGTGATATAATGCAATAACAAGTCCAATAACAAGTGATGTAGGGGAACAATGAGCAGAAAAGAAAGATATAGACCCAAGGTGTCTGAAAGAATGATGGCACCTTTAACAGGAGAAAGGAGCTGGTTTGAAGGTAAGATAATGACATCTGGCCAATATATACTGAGTTGGAGTTGTACTTAGAAAAGTCAAGAGGGTCCTTTTATTGGGCATTTGGGAAAATTAGAAGTTTGTAACTCAGCAGAGAAGTAGACTCTAGAGTGATATTTTAGGAGCTAACTCTGTCTATGTGAGTCAATGGGAATACATGCAATTTTATGTGACTATAATATTTTGGAAGTTCTGGCTAAGGTGTTGAAGATGTTTATTCTTTATTTTCCCCTCTTACATTGTAGCCCATCTTTCTTGATATATTTCCCTAACCACTGAGTATTTAAAAATTACTTTAGTAACAACATAATAACCCTCACATCACTAACTTAAGCATTGAGTACAAACTCCATAAGGAAAGAGATGCATTGTTTAATTCAACGTTATATACTCAGAGCCTAGTACTGTGGTTGGCAAATAATATACATTCAAGAATATTCTCTGAAAGAATGAATGCTGCTCTTTCAATATTAGCTACATTTATGACTTTTGAGATTAGCTTTCTAAAGTCATTCACTATTTAAATTTATAGCTATTTAATGTGTGAACATAACAGGGTTTTGTTTAAAATTTGGCTTCTTATATGTTTAACTTGATATATTGCCACAAATACTTCTTATAAAATGTGATGTAGGCATAAAATGAAGTAACTTTTAAAATTTGGATAATGTATTATATATTCACAGGAAGGCCCTAAATATTAAAATTCATTGCAAGTAAATATGTGACATCCTGCTACTAAATGACAACTTTAACTGAAATTTACATTATAACAAAAGAATAAATTAAATTCATATATATATATATATATATATATATATATATATATATATATACACATATACATATACATATATATACATATGCTTTTCAGAACTAACTGATCTGGAAGCAGTTGTCCTTTCAAAATACTCTATATAACCTGCAGCTATACCACTGTGGCATCCGATCCCATCAGATCTTGGAAGCTAAGCAGAGTCAGGGTCAGGCCTGGTTAGTCCTTGGATGGGAGATTGCCTGGGAACACCAGATGCTGTAGGCTTGGGAGAAGGACCTGACAACTCACTCCCCCAAAACAATCAGACATTGAAAACCCTATGAATAGCAAAGAAGCAGTGACATGACAATAGTGTTTCCTCTATTGTCCACAGGGTTGCTATGAGTTGGACACTGACTACATGGCACCTAACACCACCATATATATATATATATATATATATATATATACATCTGTGTGTGTATCACACTTTTTTAAGATAGACATTTTAATGGCTTAGGGATAATTAATGGATTAATAGATTTAAAAATAAAAATTTTGCCGGACATATTAGAAAAGAATATTTTTTTCATGTGCCCTTATACTCAAAATCTGTTCTATATTGCTGTTGTTAGGAAACAAAATGGCAAAGGAATGCTGTTATTGTATGCCTTTATTTTTTCATGTTTGGTCAACTGGATAATGGCCTTTGTTGATTAAGTGAAAATCTACATTATTTCATTCAGTGGGCCTTTGGTTTAAAGGCACACATAAAACTATGTCAATACTACTGACATTAAGTAAACATCAGTTAAACAAGAAATGCAGAAAGTGTGCTGTTAAGATACCTATAGAGGAAAAGCACACACCAACCAGCAGGTCTCACTACACAGGATTTTTCAAACCCCACACCTGTCTTCATGATATCCTATGAAAAGAACCCAGTAAGAAAACAAAGGTTTGTGTGGGTGGCCGTGTCTTCACTGTCCTTCCCCTTTGATTGAATATGCTTGCTCATTCTGTTTCTTCCAGTGCTAGAAGAGAAATGGCCGTGGACACTTGACCTCTGTTGTTTTGGATTTCAAACTTCTCTGTCTTTCTACCAAATAAACCTGTATCTTACTCTCTGATTAAGATTATTTTAATGCTATCATATGCAAACAGGATAATGCCTCTGTAACTCTTATCATAGGGTAGAGCTCAGGCTACACTATATAGAGCTCATGGTATATTTACCATGCTAAGTCAGTTTTTCTCTCTGCTGTAGCAGTATTTCAGGATCAGAATTGGACCTATTGTATGTCCAGAGCCTCCAATTAGCAGAAATATGATAGTGTCCTTCTCTGAATAGGAGCTATTTTAGACATGATGGTGTATCTTGAGGAAGAAATATATATTCTCAAAATCCTAATGAAGAAGTCAGAAAGTAGTTAACATTCAAGGGTAGATTCATAATGTGTCTTCTTAAAAATATGGTTATGAATTTATGTAGTTGAACATTGATCATGGTTTATTCAGAAAAATTAAACAATAGTTAATTTCTCCTAGGAAAGGGCATTATTGCTAATGGCAAGTGGGATAAAAATCCTGCAATCTGTGTGCACTTGCTAGTCACAAGGATTATTGCAAAGGAATAGAACATATTCAAATAAAAGATAAATGAGTGCTATATACATAAATCCTTATATTTTATATTTATTAAGAATATTATTTACCAAGTTTAAATAAGAGTTTGTAGCCCAATGGATGAAACAGTCTTGAAACTCAATTATTTAAAAAATAAATTGTATCTGGCAAACATACAAAGAAACTCCTAAACCAAAACAGATGTAAGAGGTATTACAGATTTCTAAATTTCAGTTTAGTTCAGAAACATTTTCTGTGCCAGTCACTGAGCTGGAGACTGAGCTATCTTCACCAAATAAGGGCTTGTTCCTTATTGCAGAGAGGAGCTCACCATCCAGGGGACCCAAAAGACAGCTAAATGAAGGCTATCAACACATGTGGCAATAGTAGGGTGCAAGGTTTGAAAACGTGTGCCCCCAAAATTGTTAACCTAGAATACACACACACCAAAAATCAGCTACACTTCATATTTGATTTAAAAATCTTGGTTCCTCATTTTTAACATATGGAATTCAGTTCTTATGGTTATAGAGAGCTGATTGGAGGCTAAGTTGCTGCCTTGCCCCACAGAAGCTCTGCTAAGCATCCATGAGTTCACTGGGCCCCTCTGGGGCTTAAAGCAAATCCTCAGGGTGAAATTGGAAATGATTGGGCAGATCAGATGTCCTTGTGAGAGAACTTTCTGGATGCCTTTCCAAAATAATCCCAAACTCTAAGACAGGTATACCCAAATTTAGACATTTATTCTAAACATTGAAGCAAATGATTTCTAGAGCTAGAAACATGAAGAGGAAAAATGCCTGAATATGTACATCTAAACATATATGTAGGATAAAACATTATCATGCCTCATCTTTATACTTAAAATGGATCTACTTTTTCCACATATAAAACATTTTTCCTTGAGTTTTCATCATTCTTTATATCTTTTGTATTTGTCATCTAAAATTAAAGCTTGATGAATGCTGGTCTCAAGAGGGAGTTTTTGATGAATGTTGCAAATGATAGAAGAATATCATAGAGAGAAAAAGAAGCTTGAAAAGTTAAAATGAAAAACTCTTAGCATGTCTGTGTGTTGTAGTGAGGGGACAGCGTAACTCTGAGGAGCCCAGACTTCATTATCTCTAAAATGCCATTCTGCTATACATGTCCAGGGGTCACTAAGACTGAAACATAAGTGATAGTGAAAATATTTTTTCCTTCCCCCAAGCTAAGGCTCCTAGAATAAGTGGAAATGGGCAATGGAGCATTATATCTAGTTTAGCTTGCTTCTTTGCAAAGCTGGAGGAGGCTGAGCTAAGATACATTTGCTCTAATTAATCATTTGGGAGCCCGGAGAGAGGATATATTAAAAGGACAGTCTCTTATAAGTATTTAGCAGCTTCATGAATTGAATGGCTCAACCTGATATAACCTAAGCATTTTTGCTTCAGTTTATCATAGGCATGTTTTAAATTTCTTTTTCATTCTATGCACCCTCCTTTGATCACGTGTGATTTGTAAGTACTGATACTCATACCAATGACAAATCATTTGTTTCCTCATCTGTAAAAAGGGGGCTTCTTCCTCAAAAGTTCCATGGTTTTACAAACTTGCAACCTAAACTCTAATCTGAAGCTACCTTAAGATCAGTACTCTAGTTTGCTTTACATTGTTCACAGAGATGCCTCAGTTTGGAATATATCTGGACATCCACCTAACTAAAATTTTTCTGTGAGGCTGAGTTTGTAGTTACCACTGAAACTAGACAGAAGCCCTACAAGCAAATGTCTTCAGTCTGTCCATGATATAGATGAATGGGACTCAAACCTGCTTGAGCCTCAGTATCATCTGGAAGATTTATTTAATGCACACATGTTGGGCCTCACACAAAGAATTGTGATCTGGTAGTTTAAAGAGGGATCTGAATACTTATTTAGAAAGCCTTCTTTCTATACAGTTAATTTTAGAAGTGTATGTTATCTTGGGTAACAAATGCCTTATATTTTTTCAATATGCCAATAGGTGGTCGCATCTTTTAGATGCCTAAAAATTTTAAGGTAAAATAAAAGCAATATCTTAGAGAGCCCTGCAAAGCTCTCCATATTATGGCTCAGTACATGATCAGTATAGATGTTTAAGAGAAGAAAAAATTTATCTATTTGATTGAATCTTATACTTGGAGAACTTAGAATATCATTGCTCATACTTAAAAACATCACATTTAATAAAAAGATAGTAATAAACATGTCATGCATCTAAGGTACTTTAAGTTCTTTTAGAAAAAAATTTAGCTTGTAAAAATTCCTGGTTTAGTTAGCAATAGATTTTTAGTTCCTTTACATATTCTTCAGGCTGGATCCTACTTATCACTGGTTTGATCAAAATATTTCCTTCAAAATATTGTTGAATGATCAGAGCCTAGAGAAAGGAAATAACTGATATACACTTTACAAGTAATTTTTGATAGATCTAAATATCCATAAATATATGATATTAGTTTTTATGAATTATTCTTGGGGTGAAATCTGTTCATAGCTGGCTGTGGCAAATAGTTAAAAATAGTTAACCCTGGCAACAGTGCCAAAAAATTAACACACCTTAAACAAGCATTTTATTTAATGACAAGCCATTGTGAGATACCCTGGTTGAATCAGCAATGTGTCATGCAGTTTACACATTGTGTTTTAGATTTTTTCTATTTTTGTTATCTCTTGCCTTTTTCCTTTTCTATCTTTCACCTTCTAAATATTTATGAGAGTATTAATTTTGGGGGGGAGAAGAATATATGGTGGATGAGATTGTCTTGAAAATTCAAATTCCCTTCATTAAAGGACCCCATGGCATTGATACCAACATTTGCATTATTTGAACCATTTATATGCTTTTACTTGGAAGTGCTGTTCATATTAGGAATTGGTCTCTAAATTAGTGAACAAAGGCACATATATAACAAAGCAAAATGAAATTAAAATGCATTAGGTCCAGAAAGTAATTTAATAAGAGGTGGAGGTGAAGAGAGACTTTTCCCCTTAACATATATTGATGAAATACATGAGGTTCAGACCACAGTGGCTTCTCTTCTCATTGGCATGTGGTTGTTAGAAAGAAATAAAGGGAGGAAGAAGAGAGGAAGGGGAGGTTGGGAATAATGTTGATTTTTGCTTCAAACTCAATCCCAAGGGCAGTAATTTTCATTCCAAAACATAGGGGAGGCAAATGGAATGGTCATTTGGAAGGATAACACAAAGTTTAGCTACAGTTGGAGGTGGGGGCAGCGAACAGGAGGACTCCTTGTTCTCACCCACAAGGTCCTCCATTAAGAGTCATGTAGCAGATGACTTCTATCTAGAAACAGAAATGTCAGTGAGATAGTCAGAGAAGATTGTTATAACATTTTTCCAGAAAAAGAATTTTATTTCACAATGTTCTTTTGTTCATTAATCCTTTAAACTCTAAGTCTAAGGTACAAAGATCTGTTTTTCAGCATATATTCCTCTCCTGACCCATTTTTCCCCACTATCACAGTATTATGTATCCTTTGCCAATCTCTGGCGGGGCCGTGACTATTACTTTGCATGCTGGGCATCCTGGTGGTAAGGACCTCTCTGCTTTTGCTAATGCTCATTCTGCAAAGATTGTCATGTTCTGAGTTCACAGTGAATGCAAATCCACTTTCCTTTTTGTTCAAATGTGGATGTATTATCATATCTTGGAAGTGGGCATGCCTTATCTGCTATATGTAGGAGAGAATGGACACAACACTACAAATGCCCTAAAATATGGTTTGAAGGGGTCATTTTAAAAACTCAGATGATCTATCAAATCCACCATTAACCTAACACTTTTATGAAATTGACAGAATGATTAATTCTTATGTGTATATTTGTTGTGAAACCTTCAAGAAATAAAAATAATTTAAAAACCACTCTAAAAATTCATTAATTATATTCAATGGAAAATTTCCCTTGCTAATCTATGAAACACTATTAAAAGCTGTGTTATCTGATTATATTTAATCTAGACATCCCACTATGTGTGAACTCTATGGTATCAAGATATAAATTGATGAAATGTTATCTTTTACATAAATACATGATAATGAGACTGCTAAATACATTCCAAGTCTAGTTAAAACATAACCTAAGTGGTTGAGGAAGATGTATTATTTTAAGGAGCTTCATGTTGAAGTGATATCCAAACACAAATAAAAATGTATCTCTCTAGCTCAAACTAGTGTCACAACTGAATATTTCAAAGAAAGTAAATTGTTAAAATTTATTTATTTATTTATTTATTGCTATTAGTTGCCTTGTGTTTGCATTGTGTTGATCCCACTTGGGTCTTCAAGCCTTCTAAGAGCAAGGACTGTGGAGTCTGACTTGCCAGAGAGCTGGGCCTGATTTTGCTGTGAATGTAAGCACATTCTTAAAACTTCTGTACCACATTTTCCCCAGTTGTATGTGATGATAAAAGTTTGCCAAAGACAGTGCCTATTTATGCCAACTGTTAGTAACGTTATTATTGCTAGCTTCTCCCTTTCACATTTGACAATGTCCCATTTTGGATGATACATTATACTCTTTTTACTTCTATAGTTATTAGGAAGATTAAATGAGATGATCCAGAGTCATGGAAAGGGCTTAGAGATATGAATTACAAATATGAAATGATTATATTTCTTCTCTATTATAATTCCAATACAAAGAAACAAAACTGACGTGGGAAATCGTAAGGAGTTGCACATGCCTCCTGCTGTAGACATAACGGAAAATGGCAATAGCATGCACACTTGAGAGGCTCTCAAAATGGGTATAAAATATCTGATAATGTCTCATCTTACATCCAAATACAGGAATGATATTGTTTCATCAGTGGTCCTCACCCAAAAACTTCAGAACACTACAAAAATAAAAAACAAAAAAATAGAAAATAATTTCATTGATAGAAAAACATCTGTGCATGTTTTAATCTTTCAAGCAGATATTTTAGGAAAATAATAGGTTATACATTAGTCATAATGTAACTAGGTTTAATTATTGGATAAAATATCTTTATAATCCATAATAATTAAAAACATAGATGACTACTCATTAATACAATTGATGCCTACCTGATGTTCAAGTGTAAGCATCAATAGACATGATAATGAAATAAAGATGGTTCTTTACTTAAGATGAGGTTACTTCCCAATAACTCACTGTAAATTAAAAATATCTTAAGTCAAAAGTGTGTTTAATATTGTAGCTTATAGATTGTTGTTGTTGAGTGCTGTCAAGTCAGTATCTGACTCATAGTGACCCTACGTACAACAGGTGAAACACTATTGTAGGGCTTCTCTGCTATTCATAGGGTTTTCAGTGGCATATTGTTTTTTGGGAGTGGGTTGCTGGGTCCTTCTCCCAAGCCTATAGCACCTGGTATTCCCAGGCGGTCTTCTGTCCGAGTACTAACCAAGCCTGACTCTGATGGGTTCAGATGCCACAGTGGTACAGCTGCAGGTGGTTTATAGATTGTTGTTGTTGTTAGGTGCCGTTGAGTCGGTATCCGACTCATAGTGACCCTCATAGGGTTTTCAGTGGCTGACTGTTTTCGGTATTGCCTTGGGAGTGGATTGCCAGGCCCTTCTCCCATTTTTGCGGTGCTGGGAATTGAACTTGGGACCTCAGAGACTGCAGCACAGTGCTCTGCCAACTGAGCTAAATCCCAGCCCGGTTTATGGATAGCCTACCTTAAATAATGCTCAGGGAGCTCATATTAAACTGTTGTTGTTGTTGTTGTTAGGTGCTGTCAAGTAAGTATCCAACTCATAGTGACCCTCATAGGGTTTTCAATGGCTGTTTCGGGATTGCCTTGGGAGTAGGTTGCCAGGTACTTCTCCCATTTTTGCAGTGCTGGGAATTGAACTCGGGACCTCAGAGACGGCAGCACAGCACTCTACCAACTGAGCTAATTCCCAGCCCTATATTAAACTGTAGTTAGGTAAAATCACATAACTCAAAGCCTATTTTATAATAAAGTGTTGAATTGCTCATGTAATTTATTGAATACAGTAGCTTGTAGAGTCCCATACAGGTCATTTACCCTCATGATCACATGAATGATTGGGAGCTGCACTGTGACACAAATTGCTAGCCCAGGAAAATATCAAGATTCAAAATTCCAAACACAGTTTCTACTGAATGTGTATAGCTTTCAGACAATTGTGAAGATAAACAATTGTACTAGTAAGTTGACACATCATAAGTCAGGAACAATCTGTTTTGAAAAACCTTAAGTGACCTATTCTACATTGGTCACCTCAGCCTTATCCAAGAATGGCTAGGAGCTTCATTTCTGGCCTGGACCTCCACTCCAAATTAAGTTGCAACCTTTCTAATGGGAACTACCTATGCTGTTCTTTAATAGCACCCCTGAGGGTATGGCATAGGAAAATTTTTGCTTTCTGAAGTGTGGTCAGATAAAGAACAGTAAGTCTCCCTGATTATGCACATTCATAAACTGCTTTTTTGTCCAGATTCATGTGGGATCTGCTCCAAAGTTAACCTCAGCCAAAAGATAGGTAGAAATGCTCAAGAAGACTTTCTGTTGTTTTCTTTGAGAGTGTTTTGTTGGAGTACATACAGTCTTTCAGAATAACTATTTTTTTATCAATAACCACTCTTAAACCATATACTCTATTTTTTATTTCAAAATACTGGGAGTTGAACTCAGGGCTACAGAAATGTAATGCAAATGTTCTACCACTGAGCTGTACTCCCAACCCCTATTGAACATTTGTTATTTCTAGACAGGGGCCTACTAAGTTGCACAGGCTACTTCTGGCCTCAAACTCACAACACCCCTGCCTCAACTTCCCATGTCGCCGGTATTATATGTGTATGCCATGCACCTGGTTCACATAATCTATTTTTCAGGGTCATTTTAATGTACCACTTATAACTATACTATATGAAAAGCAAATAGTTGTTTGCACCTGGGTTTTCATTATGGAGATTACAACACTTTATTTCATTGCCTCTGAAAGGATGTCAGAAACAAATCTCCCTGTATTTTGAAGAGATTTGTGAGTAACAAATCACCCCCACTACTGTACTAAGGGGATAGACAAGCATTTCAAACCAGTAACAAGAATAAGGTCAGGGATTAAGTTGCCTCATGTAACAGTGCTGTAGACTACAAATATATGAGAGTGTCCTGACTCTCCACAGGAACTTCTCTCTGACACCCAATCAAGGGATGAAAGGAAGGGACTCCTCACCTCCAAGAAAATGTGTCTGAGTCTTGTGGGGCCAGATGATGAGACACTATTCTGGCAACACTCCATCCATTGTCTTGGCATTAGCTGCCTCAGTGCCTGTGCTTCAAAATAGAAAGCACAGACGTTTAGAGATGACAAAGAGTTTCAGAGATGTGGAAAAACAAACCAAGACAAGACTTTTTAATGATGATCACTGTCCATTATATCTTTCTCACATTAAATATTTATAGTGTTATAATTTCAGATGTGTAAATACAAATAAAATTAAAATTATCTCCTTCATGAAAATGTACCACATCGTAGGCACACATATTTCAATTTGTTTATCTACCAGTGGATTGTATTAGGCTTTTTCTTTTCTTTTCTTTTTTTTTTCTTTTTTTTTTTTTTTTGCCTTTGTCACTTGACATTTTGTTATAACCATTTTGTATTGTGACTATCTGTTTCTCTCTCTACAGGTTCTAATTCTCTTATCCATAAAAATGCATTTTCCTATCCCTCCTTTATGAGGCCTTCCTAGTAGCTGCTAGAGCTCAGTTATCTCTCTCCTTGGAATTCATAGTGATCATTATCAGCAGGCCATGCTAGGCTGAATAATGGCTTCCTTCATCCTAATCCCTAGAACCTAGGAATATTAGTTTATATACTAAAATTACTTTTACAGATGGAAATAAATTTCACTCTCTTGAGATGGTAAAAATCATCCTGGATTACCAGGTGATCCCTACATACAATCCTTCTATGAGATAGGCTGAGTGGTTAACATGGGAAAGGAAAAGACAATGTTACCACACAGGAAGAAATTGGAGCAAGGTGGTTTCTAGCCAAGAAATCAACAGAAGCTGGAAGAGGCAAGAGACAGATTCTCCCCTGTAGTCTCCAGAGGGAGTACAGCCCTGTCACCCTGATTTCAGTCCAGTGATACTGATTTTGTAATTCAGTCCTCTGGAAGTATGAGAGAATAAGTTTCTGGGGTTTTAAGTCACCAAGCTTGTGGTGACTTGTTATAGCAACAACAGAAATCTAATATGCACTGATTCAGAAACTATACATTTGTAGGTTTAAATACTCCTTCTTTAAAGTAATGTAATTCTCAACTAATCAAGAATAGATACAGAAAAAGCACAACAATCTTCAGTACATCTGAGTTATCACATGAGTTAGCACAGAAATCATATTTATGCAATTACCACCCAGTTTGTAGAAATACATCTGATGCTAGTTTAACCCTCACAATGATTCCTTCCCTTTTCCTTCATGTAATCACTGTCCTGACTTCTAACACCATAGAACAATTTTTCCTGTTTTTGAACTTTATCTAAATGAAATTACACAGTATTATTTAGCTTAATATTTGCTGAAGACAGTCATTGACATTATGTGTAGATGTATTTATTCTTTTGTATTACTAAGTAGTAACATTGTCAGAAAAATAGAATAATTTGTTTATCCAGTTTTCTATTGATGGATATTTGTATCATTTCCAGTTTAGGACTACCATGAATAAAACTGCTATGAAATTTTTCTGTATATCTTTTTGGTTTATACCTAGGTATTGAATTGTTGGGTCATATAGTATGCACATGTTTAAATGGCTTGAATAAAGCCAAACCACTGTGGTCATAGAAATTTACATTTATTCCAGAAATATATAAAAATTTCAATTGTTCTATATCTCCGCTAAGTCTTGGAAATGTTCATTTTTCAAAAACACAAGTTTTAATTCAATCTGGTGGGTATGTAGTGGCATCTCATTGTAATTTAATTTGTATTGTGTAGATGCTTCTTCAAATGTTTGTTAGTCACATATCTTGTAAAATATTTATTTCAAATCATTGCCCATTTTAAGTTAACATTTTCTTATTGATTTTTAGGAGTTTGTTACACATTGCCGATTTGAGTCCTTATAGAGTACATATGTTTACAAATCTTTTCCTATTATTTTTCTTGCTTTTCACAAACTTAAAGGTAGTATTTTATATGTGGAAATTCCAAATTTTAAGGTACTTTATTACTCTTTTCATAATGGCTTATACTTTTTTGGTCTAAATACAAAATCTTTGCTATTCCCCTGACCATAAAGTTAGTCTGTATCACCTTTTAAATGTTTTGTTGCATAACGTTTCTTATTTTAATCTATAACAGATTTGCTTTCCAGAAATAATATACTGATACATAGTTGCACTAATCAAGAATATCACTCTACACCCTCACATATAGTGTTATTTTATTTCCATTGAGTTTTCCTTGATTTCCTTTTATTTCCATTGAGTTTTTCTTATGAAAAGGTACATTATTATCTACTATATTTAGTAGCATTCACTTTTAAGAAGATGTATTTCTATGTACATGGCTTTAGTATGCATGAAGTACAGATCATGATAAAATACTTATAGTCTATTCATTTAAAAATAAAATATTAGGGCTTTAAAAACAGGGAAAATAAGTTTGTCATCAATGATAATTTTTCTTTTTATGTATCTATTAAGCAAATACCTCAGGGTCATTAATTGCTACATTAAACAAGTTAGGGTTTCAACTTCTGTGATTTGAAATTCTAGGTGGAAAGGAAGATTATATATGATATAAAATAAAGGTTAAGTATTCTTGTATTTTCTTTTCTTCCAGCACAATAAAAAAGATCACTGTACATGATTAAATAATTATCCACTCGTAGTAGAAATATGTAGACATACTTAAGGCTAAATTTAGAAGCTTAGCTGCAAGATGATGTTTTATATGACATTCAAAAGCTAGATTAAAATGCAGTAAGATCTCTTGCATTAAGAAACATGTGTTGCTGTGAAACATGATAAAGAAGCTTGTTGAAGTAGGTTTATGAGTGATCTTATCATCTCCCATGTAAAGACTGTGTTCAGTTTCAAGAGAGGGCTTCCAGATTTAGAAAAGCAAAGAATTCCTTCATCTATAGTCCTCAACAAAATCACCATAAATAGACCTATTATAGATTGGAAATTGAAAGAAAAATATGGGATGAAAAATGACTATGTTTCTAAAACTACTTTAGAAGCATAAACAGAATAAAAATACTCTGAGGAACAAAAACATCACAAACCATGGGAGAGATAAGAGGGATTACTAAGGAATAATAAGCTATTTTAGCCCTATTTGAAGAAGGTGAACTTTTATTTGCAGCCATACCACTGTGGTGTCTGATGCCATCAGATCTTGGAAGCTAAGCAGGGCGGGTCTGGTTAGTCCTTGGATGGGAGACCACCTGGGAATATCAGGTGCTGTGGGCTTGGAGAAGGACCGGACAACCCACTCCTAAAAAACAATCAGCCATTGAAAACCCTATGAATAGCAGAGAGGCACAAACAATACTATTTCTCCTGTTGTACATAAGGTCACTATGAGTCAGACATGGACTGTATGGTACCTAACAACAACAACTTTTATTTTTCTCCAAATATGTTAAGAGAAGGAATGTATAGCAGAATGGAGCAAGGTGCCCAATGATCTGACTGACACTGGGTGTTACTTAGTGTCTAGAGCATGGAGGCATGAAGTTAGTAAAGTCATGATTTAATACACAATTTTTAAATCACTTGATTTTATGCATGATTTTGTGTAGATAGAAGAGAGAATTATTTACCATTGCTCTCTTTGTGTAGGTACAAGATTTTAAGCAAGAGTATATAACTCTCCTAAGTTAAAAAATTAGAGCTTCGAATTTAATTGTAAAACTACACAGGAAGAGTATAGTTCCGGCCAAATTCCAGAGGAAAACATTGTTTTAAATAATTTTATTTTTATTGTCTTATACTTTATTTGTGTTAATTTTTATTTTAAATAACAAATCAGAGCAAACTAGAAACATACAAATTCAGATATACTTACATTCTTAACTATTATTCAAAACTGCTTCTTGTTGCTGTTGCTGCATTCTATTGAGTCAGGTTCAACTCACAGTGATCCAAAGTACAACAGACAAAACATTCCCGACTGTTGGGATTCTAGCTCTAGCCCGGCTAAGATTAGGGCCAAACCCTCAACATAACAATGTGGTCGGTGTCGGAAGGAAGGACCTCGGGGAGACCTTCTGGTGGTAAAACAAGGGTAGGTAAGGTTTATTGGGATGCTCCCCTGGTGGAGAGCAAGGAGCAAGCAGCCCCTATAGAGCAAAGCTCTATCCCTTTAAGTGCTGGCTCTAGGCCTGCAGCAGGCCTAGACAGCTCAGACTTAAAGGCACAGCCACAGCTGCTGGTGTTCCGCGGAGGTCTGATTGTCTTGACTCTCAAGGCTCGCCTTCTTTACCTCCCTCCTTCCCAAGGATGGGAGGAATTGGGAGGCTCTTTGTGGCTTGCTAGATGCCTTCGGCTCTTCGGGGCCCCTGGGTTTGATCTTGCCAGCTTGCTAGAAGGTCTCGCTGGAGTAGGGAGTGCTGGTCCAGGTGATGAGGTTCAGGAGACGGTCAGTGAGGTGAGTATCAGTAGGGTCAGGTTCAATAGGGTGTAGTAGATGGGGTCCAGGAGCCCTGCTTTTATAGGGTCCTGGAAGGGTCACATGGTGGGATTCATCCAATCAGGGCCCACACCTGACAGGTACAGTGGATAAACTGACATACTTGCCAGGTGGGGACAGTTATTACCTGAAAGTGGTGAGGGGAGCCAATCAAAATTAGGGTGGTTAGGGCAGGTCAAGCTGGCGGGGGGCCATCTTTGCTCCCTCGGTGGGAGGGGCTAGTATGAGTGAGTGGGATGAACCCTGGGGTCAACTAGGGGTCAGCCCCTCAGGCTGTCATGAGGGACCCTAGTTGAGAGATATAATTTTAAAAATCCCCAACACCCGACACTGTGCCAGGCCTGGCACTACAGTCAGTGTTTCTCTGCTATCCCTAGAGTTTTCAATGGCTGATTGTTTGGGAGTAGGCTGCCCAGTCCTTCTCCCATTTTTGCTATGTTGGGGATCTAACCCAGGGCCTGAGAGCACAGGGAGCAAGCACTCAATCCACTCAGTGGTGCAAGCCTATAATCCCAGTGACTACACAGATACAAGTAAAAGGGTTACAAATTCTAGGCCAGAGGCAGCCTGTGTAATTTAATGAGACCCTATCTCAAAATAAAAATGTAAAAAATGGGCTGAGGATGTGGCTCAATGGTAGAGTGCTTGCAAAGCATACATGGAAACCCTAGCTTCAACCAGCTAAAGGACCACAAAATAAGCAAATAAATAAATAAATAAATAAATAGTCATTTATTTGAAAGAATTCCAAGTTTATGTTGGGGTAGGTTTTAAGAGTAGTTTTAGAAATGCTTAAAATTAGAAGAAAAAAAATGCTAAAAAGGATTTTATAAATGCTAAAATTGAGGCTCAGATGACATGACCAAGGGCAAAAAGCTGGTTATGAAAACAAGATTATTGTTGTACCTCTGGTACATACTCCTCAGCTAGTGTGGTATGTGCTTCCCATAGTGCTTCCTGGCTGGTTTCTTGCCCAGGGACTCTCATGCCAGTTGGCAGATCCCAATGTTGACTCATTGTCCTAAACACTTGAAAAGCAAAATGAAGAAGCAAAGTGGGTTTACTCTCACTTTTGGAAAACAAGACAAAAACAAAAACAAGCAAAGGATAAAAACCCTACTCTAGACCAATGCTAAGCTGAGTCAGCCTGGTTAGTCCTTGGATGGGAGACCATCTGGGAATACCAGGTGCTGCAGGCTAGGGAGAAGAACCTGGCAATCCACTCCCAAAGCAATCAGTCATTGAAAACCCTGTGAATAGCAGAAAAGCACTAACAATATCACCAGTCATGGCACAGTGTTGGGGAATGTTTCATTCTGTTGTACATAGAGTTGCTATGAGTCAGACCCAACTTGGATGGCACTTAACAACAATACCAATGCTATTCTAGTGTGATGGTACTCTGTAACTGACAGAGTGCCAAGAGTTCTTATCAGCCCCCACACCCATGGTTACAGGAAAGGGGGGTAAACTTGCAGAAAATATATAACAATTTGACAAAGTACTTTAATATCTACTGACTGTAAGGTTAAGAAAGTTGGGCTTATATTCATATGGCCGAATTTTGAAATTTTTATTGACATAAAATTTTTATTTTATTGTGTTACAAAAATAAAACAAAGAAGTGAGAATGTCCTTCAGGACCGGCCATCTGAGAGAGGTTTACACTCTTCTCTCCTTACACATCCTGCCTTGTGAATGGCAAATACTTGAAGTCAGACAGTACAAAGTTTTGGGACAAATAAGCCTTTCTCTTCTCTTTTCCCTCCTCATTTCTCAAATTAGGTACAAAATTGAAGTCCTAATCCAAGTGAGTTTGAACAATTTTCATTAAGTAAATACAATCTTAGAGTCTCTCTCAAATATTCTAAATAAATAATTCAAAATAAATAATGAAATTCCTAAGGAGTGCTTAGATTTATGGGACAAGCGAACCTGGTATGTCTGATGTGTGTAGGAAATGGCATATACTCAGATTATGGAAGAAGTTCTGGAGGCGTGTGTTACAATGAAAATTATACAAAGAGACATTCTTCACCATCAGGTGAAGCTAAAGTTCAAAGGGTTGACAGTGTAGAAAGGTGGTGTGGTGTGTTGGAAAGGCCAGTGATTCCAAAGTCAACCATTTCAATTTTCTCTTATCAGCCAGTTTTTTACTGGGTGACCTTCAGAAAGATATCTGACATCTGTGAGAAATGTTACCATTATTTCTTGAAAATAAGAATAATGAAAACACTTAATATTTTCTAAGTAATATGACACAACTGAAATACTCTGCTTTATTAACTTATTTTATCCTAATAACAAACCCATGAAGTAGATAATACCATTGTCTCCATTTTATAGACAAGTAAACTAAGGCTCCAAAGGCTGATAAAACTGCTGGATAACACAAGGAAGTGCCGATGAGGGTTATGTATGTGGCACTTTGACCACAGTGCTCACACTCTGGGCGATTCTAAGTCTTATAGGATTATATGGAGGGTAAATGATGGTTTTTATACAATTTTAGAATATGATGTTGGGCAAACATTTGTCTTGATATCATATTTAGTAATATTTACATGGAAATTGGTAAGATAGACTTTTGCAGAGAGAAATGAGGATCATATGATAACTTAAACACTGGGATTTTTTTTTAAAGGAAAAAAGTAGTTTTGAAGCTCAAAAATAGGCTAGTTCATGAACTTTTGGAACACATCTGTGTATAAATTACAGATCCTCTGACCCACACTGGGGAAAAAATGTGTCTGTACAAGTGTTAACGCTGTATATGGGGCGTCAGGCCTTTACTCCTGATTCCATCTCATACATTTTTGTGGTTCTTCCCAGCTTCTTTGGGAATGAGGAAAATTGACGATAGTGTAAATTATCATCGATCTTCACAAAGCTTTGGGAAGTAAAACATAAGTTTAGGAGAGTCTTGAGTTCTTTATTTGATGGTTTCAAAAAATATTGTCAAAAAGTTGCTTGCAAATGCATACCTCTAAAAAACATTCTGTGTCAAATGTTGATATTAATGCTACCCTAAACTTTATAATCGCCTGCAGCTGTAGCCCTGTGCCATCTGCCCTACATCAGATCTCAGAAGCTAAGCAGGGCCGGGCCTGGTTAGTACTTGGATGGGAGACCACCTGGGAACACCAGGTGCTGTAGGCTTGGGAGAAAGACCCGGCAGCCCACTCCCAAAAATCAATCTGCCATTGAAAACTCTATGAACAGCAGAGAAGCACTGACAAAGTGTTTCACCTGTTGTACGTAGGGTCACTATGAGTCAGATACCAACTGGACAGCACCTAACAACAACAAACTTTATAATATTTAAAATGAATTCAGGCCAGAAATAATGTCAAGGCTTTGAAGACAGTAAAATCAGACTATGACAAATTCTTTAGGTAAGACAGCAGGGATGTCCTCCTTGAGTAGGTGAGAGTTGAGTTCTGAATCACATGAAAGAAACAACCTTGCCCTAGGTTAATCTTCACAATGGCCTTGGTACTATATCAAGGTTGTTATATTCAACAGACACACCTGAAAAGACCCTCTAAATAATATTTATGTTAATAATTATCTTTATTCCTAAGAATTCTTCATTAATTTTTAATAAGCAACTTATATATCTTGTGTGCATTGAAATTTGAAAACCATAGCTGTGCTCATGGAAGAGTACAAGAGTCTAAATCTGTCCACTGAATGCATTCTCATCTTCCATGAAGGACTAGAAACAGACACCTGTATTTGTATTCAAACTTGAGGAAAGGCTCCCAGGTTTCATCTGTAGTTGTTTCATGTACTTATTGAGAAAAAAAAATAGGACCTCATTAGTAAGATTATTGTGGAGAGTAAATGATAGACTGCATGTAAACTGTTCTTACAAGATATGTACAGGTGTGGTGGCACACGCCTGTAATCCCAGCAACTTGGGGGGCAGAGGCAGGAGGATCGCAAGTTCAAGAGCAGAGGCAGTCTGCATAACTTAGTGAGACCCTGTCTCAAAAAGTAAAAAAAAAATTAAAAATGGCCTGAGGATGTAGCTCAGTGGTACAGCACTTGCAAAGCATGCAAGCACAAGGCCCTGGTTTTGACCCCCAGTACCGTATATAAAAAAAAAAAATGTAGTTTTGTTTCTGTTTGTTTCTTTGTTTGGCAGTCCTTGATGGATGAACCCAGGGCCTCACACATACTTGGCAAGTGCTGTACCACTGGGCTGCACCCCTAGCCCATTTTTAGTTTGTTTAAATTTTGAGACAGGGTCTTGCTAAGTTATGCAGGCTGTCTCTGACCTCAAATTTGCATTCCTTCTGCCTCAGCCTCCCGAGTTGCTGGGATTACCAGCATGTGCCACAGGACCTGGCTTGTGTAGGTATTCTGCATATATATACTCTTGACAGGAATTGGGTAGTGTGAGTAGTAAATTAAAACAGGCAGACTGAATAAAGTCAAGAAAGGTTGTTTTTAATTCTCTCATCATTAACCTTTGTTTGGAATTCAAGAATTATTTTCCCTATACCTTTGAGGTGTCATAACTAATTTTTATTTGTGGACTGATTGCACTTTACAAAAACCAAGATATTAATTCAATGCTGTTGCTAGGTGCTGTGGAGTAGGGTCCAACTCATAGCAACTCTATGTTCAAAAGAACGAAACACTGCTTGACACTGTGCCATACCCAGCACTAATAGTGCTTCTCTGCTAGATGTTACTTAATAGTATTAATAGCATTAACTTAGAAAATAATTCTAGAGTAATACCCTAAAGCTAGAGCAGTGTGCAAATACCCAGTTAAAACTTAAACTCTCATCTTGGCATAGAGACCTCTGTTATGTGTGATAGCTACTTGGCTCTAGGAGCTTCACCTTATTTTCTCATTTACTTAGCACAATAGTACCAGGAGACACATATTATTATTGTTATCATTCAGGTGGGGACACTTAGACACCACTAATTTATTTAATTTTTGTAAAGTCACATTGCTACTCAGATGCATTGCCAAGATTTGAAATTATGCCTGTCTTCAAAAGACAGACTCGTTCCAGGAAAATGTGTTATTTGAAGAAAAAGGAGGAGTAGGAAGAAAGGACTTCCATTTTAATTATCTGTATGGTTTTGGTTAAATTGATTTTTGGACTTAAACTGTCCTAAACTTAATTTCCTATTTGGATGTTAAAAGACAGTCTTTTACTGTTAGTTATGAAGTAACAGAGCTTACAAAATTTTTAAATCTGGGAAGTACAACTTATATTTCTTCTTGATGAAAAGAAACCAAAGGGAAATATCCACTCTTCTGGTTGTATAGTATACTGTGGCTTGCTTTACTTAATCCTGCTAAATCACTTAAATTATTTAATAAAAACTCCTTCAAATAATGTCATTGCAACTATCTATACCTGTCATTTTACTTAATAAAATACATTTTGCTTTTTGAGACTCATGTATAAAAATTGTTATAAGTAAATGAAATGAAACTTCCCTCCTTTTTATAAAAGCAATCCTGAGCCATTAATATTCAGATCAAATTTTGGCTTCTGTGGCTTGTCACTTCCTTTCTTAAGTGTGGTTTATTTTTACCAAAAGATTTTACTTGTACAGTGAAAATTAAAGAGACAGTCATGGCTAATGTTTACCTAATGAAGGCGATATGATTTTGTAAAACAAATAAGCTTTGAGTCCCATATTTTGATATTCTCCTTGAAGTGCACACAAGAATGGTAAATATTATGTTTCTCAGGCAAAAGCAGAAATGTGCAACACTGATCTTCTCTTGTGAAAGAATGAGTGATGCCATCTCAAAATACCATCACGTGAAATTTGGAAACAAATGGCTTCCCAGTCTAGCATGAAGAGAAAAGAAATGTCTTGCATATACATTGAAGAGCCATTGTATATATGATGAGTCTTGGGTTTTCAAAGCAGCAGGAAACATGTTGGATCCTTTGTGCTTCTCTTGAAAGGAATCAAAGAGTAGCTCTCTCACTATGTAGGAGCACAGTCCATAGGACTGTTTAAATCTCCTACCCCAAGCTGAGTGCCACAGAGTCACTGACCTTGTATTTTAGACAGTGTCAAGCCAGAGAGATACAAGAAGAAAGAAAAGGAGGGATTCTGTGTTGTATGACTGACAAATGCGTTTAAAGTGCAATGACCATATCTCTACAGTTCTCTACAGTTTTCCAAACTTGTTTCTTGTTTTGAAGCCAAATGCAATAACTTGACTAAACAATGAGTAATGTTGAACTGAATAATATTTAGATATAATAGCTGTCTCTTTAGGAAAACATTTCTCTATCTCTTTGTTCATGAAGTCTGGTTCCTTAAATTTGAGATTATATAGTATACAGTTTATTATATTTTTCCTGTGCTCAAATGAAGATGGGCTTAAGAATTCATCAAATGAAAGTGTAGTTCAAGAATTTGGATTGGGGCGTAGAGCTGGGTTGTTACATTCTGAACAGTCTGTCTTACTAAAACTTGTGGGTGGTCTTCCATCATTCTGAAAGAATCTAGAGATAGAGAATTTTGGCAATATGTAGCTGTTTTCCAGTTAGTAATTTGTATTTCCTTCATCATCTAGTTCAACATTTTGTTAGGTGCAATGCAACCAGACTCCTTCCTGTTGGAGAATATGTGTATATTATTGTGGTCTGTAAAGAAAACTTACACTGCTTGATTTTTGATCAAAGAATAATTACAATCTTTAAACTAACAGAATGCTGAAATGAACCCTCAGTATTATCCAACTTATTTCTATTTGAACACGTCATGAAAAAAATACTAATAAGGCAAGATTTTTCTAGAAAATTTTTCTGTGTGTATTTATTTCTATGTAGACATGTAATAGTTTAAACACATAAAGATTTATATTTTACTTTATACTTAATACAGATCATATAATAACCTCTCCAAAAACTCTTAATTGGCAGAATTATCTTTCATGAAATTTGTGATTTTGTCCTATACATTCCCAGACTTTTTCATGGACATCGCAAGTGACTTGGGAATAAGCTAACCATTTTGGTTTGATATTCAAGGAGGTTGCATCTTTACATGTTCCTTGACATTCAGGAAGTTTGTGTTTTTAAAGATGTTGGTTGGCTCCTTGCTCCTACTTAGGAAACCCTACACTAATCATTCTCTTTATATATTGATAAAACTTCTTCCTGATCATCCTTTGAATCTTCCACTTCAGGGTTTCTACACAAGCTCTTTCCACTCCCTAGAAAATTCTTGCCTCTGGATTGGCTTGTGTTTTTCCTTCAAGTCAGTTTATGTAACACTTCCCCATAGCAGCTTTTTCTGACCCCTGATAAAAGATAGCTATCCATGTCTTTAAAAACATACTTTTACTCTTTTTTATATTTATTACTATGACAATTAGTTTAATATTATGTGCAGCTCAAGTAATATTTGTTAATGAAGAAACAAGGTCAAGCACTTTCTTCTGTCTCAGATTTCTTGGCTATTTCCAGCAATTCTTAAATCTTTCTTTCCTCATGGCCCCTTAACTTCTCAAGTCATCTTCTTGTTCAATGGCAGTTTGTGTAACTCCACTCTAGACTGTCCTTTTTGAGAAAAGACTAAGATTTTTCATCTTTTTAGTTAAAATATGGCTAATGTTGCATCTATTGAATAAGTGAATGAATATATGAGTCAAAGGAAATTTTTATTAGTAATGCATCTACTGCATTATGTATAAACACAAGCTTTATGTCATAGAGACCAACAGCACATAGAATCAGAGAAATTTATCAGGATAACATGGACAAGAGATTTCACTCAGCAGTCTTCTGGCTATAATGAAAGCATGCTGACTAGACATTCCCAATGAAAGGCCACCATGTATCCATGAGAGTTTTACTGAAAACATGGAAAACAAATAAATACTAGAATTCTGTGATAGTCAAGTGTTAAATGTTGTTGTAAGAGTCTTTGCACGTGTGATTTCTGTGTAATAACTTTGGGGAGTGATAGTGGGGTCTATTATATTCTTTCTTTTTCTAGGATTTTGCTGGCCTGAAACACCATGTTGGCCCTTTGTTCCAATCCAATGGATATGCATTTGTCTGAACTATTGTTTTCTTGTCTTTAAATTTCTGTTCCTCCATTCAAGGACTTTGGTATTCATGTCTTATAACATTTTCCTCCTAGTCTTATTTTATGTGAATAAACTTTTAACAATTGTTTTCATGTTCAATATAGACTGCATTAAAAAATAATAGCAAGAGCAAATGTCTTCCATATCTTAAAATTTTTACATAAATATTTTAATAACAGCATAATCTTATATTTAGTAGTGGCACACTCATTTATAGTAATTCCCAATTGTAATTAGATCCCTCTTGCCATATCTTTTCTGTTGTTACTATGAAGTGTTTGCATTTTGCTGGCTACATTGAACCCACATTCTTGAATATATTGCCACATGGTAGCTTTACCTTAGTTGCCAAGAGATTTTGAAAGCAGGTATCAGATGAAATGCTTGCTCTTCCACAAATTTTTCTCCTTTGTTTACATCTCAGTTGGGCACTCTGAACCTGAGGCCCTTCCTGCCATATGAACACCTTTGATGTAGAAAGCTCATCCATGTTGTCATCCTACACTTTGGCAGTAGTTTCAGATTTGAGTCTACTTTCCAGAAGTTCCTGCCAGTGTAGAATCTCACAAGACATCTGAACTGTCCCCTAATTGAATATTCTTCATACCCTGAGATAGAACCTAGCCATCCCTTCCCAAGCAAGGAGACAAAAATTGGCAGTAATGTCTTTGAAACCTGTTTCATGTGTCTGAAATGAGCTTCAGAAAAGGAATGTTAGAATTTACAATTCTTTATTTAACTACACAGCAAAAATGGAATACATTTTTGATAGGGGGAAAAAAAAGCTTTTTTCTTTGGTTTAACTTCATATGTCTAGAAAATGTACAGTTGTGTTAAGTTTTTAAAAACATCTTAAAGTTTTAAAAAAACTTTTTTCCTACTTTATAGATATTCTGAAATGGTAGATACAGATAATATTTGCAATAGATAATCCTTGCAAATCATGAAAAAAATTATTTTCATAGATGCTTTATATCTGCAGGGAACATTACAATCATTATGCTTAGTAATTGATTTCATTCTTGCTTTTACTTTGTAGGTGCAGGACTGAAGGTATAGGAGTAGTATAGAGGAAACTCCTATATTGGCAAAAGATGATACTAGAACTTCAATGTCAGTCTGTTAAATTGATAGCTGAGCTCCTCCTCACACCACAGATATAGCCTATTTTTAATAGTGGTAAATTCTTCCACCAAAATCTTAATTTTCTAAAATTTCATGGATTTTTTCTCATTGAGTCATGCCCTTATCCTTTAACTACCAAGATTAAAACACTTTAAACAATTTAGCAGGAAAAAAAGATAGACTGTGAATGAACAAAGAACTTTGTCTCATATTCAGAGTCAATTTTAAGTTCAGAAGACAAGGTAGATCTTAGTAAGTCATGCAGTGTCACCCCCCAACCCCCAGACCATGATCTCACATTGAGGCATTTTAAATGATCTTCCAGAGAAGAGAAAACCACAAAGAGAAATAAGGAAATATAAGCAGACTGGAGACCTGACCTAGTCTAAAAGATCAAGGGAGTTTTAGTGAAGCAGCCCTATTTAAATTACATTCAAACTATAACTTGAGTTATGAGTAAGGTTTAGGAAAAGGCAGGACGAATCTTATAAGAGAAAGATATGACATGTATAAAATCTCTGAGGCTGAAAGGAGCAAGGCAAGTTCAAAGATGTGAAAAGGACAGAAGGGCAAGAACACAAAGAAAATATTCCAGTACTGATGGTTGAGGTGTCTAGTGAGGTAATCTTAAACCAGAGCATGCCAGACCTTGAAGGTCAGGTTAAAATTTTGTATCTGGCTTTAAAACTAAAGGAAAGCTATTCAAGACGATTAAAAAGAAGCAGCTTAAAAGTACAATGACTGTGTAACTTGCCATATAAACATGAATCTTCTGTGAGTGGAAGGGGACAGTATTGGTAATTGAACTGGAAAAATAGGCACAAACTGAGGCTGTCTGGGGCAGACCAGAGTGAGAATCATTCTTCATAAAGGCTCCTTTATGTTTGCTAATCTTTGCCTTTGTGCAACACCTGGGAAATGCATTCTATGACGTCACTGTTCCCTTTCTATTGGTAGACTCACTGAATAGCACTGTGTGTTTCGTCCCTTCTTTTAGCCATTTGGCATTTTGCTTCCACTCAGCTAATTATTCACATCCATCAAGAAACAGAAAAATGGAACATTTTATCATCTGTATGAAATGTCTCAGATCTCACTTTCATGCAGCCTCTTGGGCCTCCTAGGATGGTTTAGTCAGGCACCATCATGAAACCGTCACAGAATTGGAATCCTCTCCAGTTGTTTGCAGTGTGTTCTCTGCTTCTCCCCAGTTGGCAAATAAAATTTGAGAGGCTGAAGCATTTTTTGTACTCCATTTCATACAGTACAGACTCACGTGCAGGGACATGTCCAACAAGTAAGTTTTGAGGGTGTCCATTTGTTTAGAAATACAAGTGGGCTCCCAATGGAGCTCACAGACTAAGAATTGACCTGGCTGTGACTCCAGGGTTTTGCCTCTTAAACTCACTACTGTGTGACCTTGCTTAGGTTGCTCAGACTAACTGAATTTTAATTTATGTGTGAAACTAATGTAATGTTAGAGCCTACTACAGAGGCTTTGAATTAAAGGTTAATGGAATAAGTATTTAAGGCTCCGAAGAGGGTTATTCCACTGGTGAATCCACAGATGGCTGCTATTTGGGGCTATTAATTTTGAGCAAATGTAGTTTTAACAACATGCCTTCTAGTTTCTGTTTACATTAGGAATTAGAAGCTATAGTCTCAGTCAGCTGAAGTTTCAGCCCTTCTCTTTATCTGCCAGTTTTCCCTAAAGGGACAAGTGAAATTCAGTTTCTAACCCAGTTTCAAAACATTGAGCCTGGGGGAAAGGATAGGTCCTTTGAACTCATTCTATTTAAGATTCTTCTGAGATAAGACATTAAGGAAAGGGCGTCATCTTTTCAGTACCACAATCTCCAAAGTAAAAGGTATCCTAAGGATTTACCTTGAAATCTGTAAAGTACCTTCTTCAGAGGTTGAGGTTAAGCTAAGGTTTATTATGAGGAGAATGTTACAATGGGCTAACTAGACTGAGTAATAGGACACAAGGTAAGAGTTAAAATCATAACAAGTGTTTGTCTTCATATGGTTCCTCTCAGATAAAAAGATATCTAGCCTGCTGTCATAAGAGCTTTATATATGTGCTGAAAAAATAAATAGCACATCATGAGCTTTAACTATTATTAATAAGTAACTATTATATATACTTCTAATTGAGACACTCCTGGGAATTGATTTTCAATCAAGTAATTCTTTACATATTTTGGAATTTTATAAAAGACCAAAGATAACGTAGTATTCTGAGTGAGTTTCCCTAATAGGTAGTTTAACCACCGTTTATTATTCATTAAAAAGAACCGTATAAATTCTCCACTGAGATTGTATTTCTGAGCACATGAATGAAATTCTTAATGATTTAATCACCTCAGAAATATTAAGGTCTCAACCAAGCACTGTGGCACATGCCTGTAATCCCAGAGACTCAGGAAGTAGAGTTGTTGTTGTTGTTGTTAGGTGATGTCGAGTAGGTATCCGACTCATAGGGACCCTCTGTACAACGGGAAACACTATCGTCAGTGCTTCTCTGCTATTCATAGGGTTTTCAATGGCAGATTGACTTTTGGGAGGGGGTTGCCAGGTCCTTCTCCCAAGCCTACAGCTTCTGGTGTTCCCAGGCGGTCTCCCATCCAGGTACTAACCAGGCCTGACCCTGCTTAGCTTCCGAGATCTGACGGGATCGGATGCCACAGGGCTACCACTGCAGGCCTAGGAGGTAGAGGTAGGAAGATAATGAGTTCCAGGGTAGAGGCAGCCTGTACAACTTACCAAGACCCAGTTTAAAAAATGAAAAAATGAAAACAATTGAAAATTAAATAAATAAAAAAGAGGCTGAGGGTATAGCTCTGTAGTGGAGCTCCTGCTTAGCATGTGCAACGCCCTGGGTTCAGACCCCAAGGTACTGGAGAGAGAGAGAGAGAGAGAGAGAGAGAGAGAGAGAGAGAGAGAGAGAGAGAGGAGATATACTAAGATCTCAGATAATTTCTTATGTGATTAGGAACAATGTTATTGACAGAGAAAATATATTACTCTATCCTGAATTATGTAGTAATTGCTATAGCAATGTATTGACTGTACTTAAGTAGACTTAGAAGTTTATATTGCTAGAATATATATTTTGAGGGAAACTATTGTTTGTTTTTTTCCAGCATTGGGTAACTTCTCAAGGCAGTAGTTTCTATTACTTTACAAAGAAAAGTCCATTTGAACAGATGAATTTTAGGTAAGCATATTGTGTTGTAAAATTTCCCTCAGGGAAAATTGGCATAGGAGACATTACAGTAATTTTCCACCATGGAGCTCTACAATAATGTAGATTTTAGGGTAGAAATATGCTGTATTTTTTTTTTTTTGATGGTGTTTCTCAGGAGATTTTCCCAGGAACTTGGAGACCTATGCTGCCCTTTGTGGGGCTACTTTGTTTTCTAATACGACATATTCTCAGCCAAGTCTCTTCTCAATCATTTTAGCATATCCTAATAAACAACACAACTAGATGTACCACTGATGCTGTAAAAAGAGTGATATGATTATTAAGATTTAAAGAAATGTAGGACAGCATCATTCCTTGACTTGTCTAGATGAGGAACTTATAATTGTGACTTCCTTCTCTCACTGTAGCCAAATCACTGAATCTGGTCATTTCTTATATCTGGCCAAATCATTGAGTCAGTCATTTACTTAGGTTAGATCTACATTACAGATTACTCAGTCATTCCTTTTATAGATAAAATTCTCTTTGCTTTGAACTCATCTCTTTATTCCTTTAAAAAAAAGTTATGGTTTTTTCCCCTGAGGCTCTAAAGTTCAATTATGGCTACTAACAGCAATTTAAATAGCATTTTAACAAAATAGTCTAGGCTTCTATCACTAGGGCACTTCTGAAATAAATCTTCCTTGGTTAACAGCTGTCAACTGTCAATGGGATACAAGTAATTAAATTTGAAGATGCTTTATGGCTCAGAAAAATAGATAAAAAAAAATCCTAGACCAGAAATGTCTTTTAAGTGTATGTAGTTATTACTCCTTCTGGTATTTAAGCTAATGCAAGGATTTGATCATTTTCTAATGAAACAGGTAAAGAGAACACCCATTGTTTGTTACTTCCAAGCAAAACCCAGTGGAAGCTATTTTCCCAGCCAAGATCATACTGTTGATTTTATTTAAATACAGATGAGGAAAAGAAGGGAGCAGATAAAAGAAAAAAACAAGACTCTGACAAAACATCTAAACAAACTATGAAAGAATGAATTAAAAATTGCAAGTATTGTTTGTTTGTTGTTTGTTTTGTTTTATTTTGCTTTTCCCCCATATAACAGAAGTAGGCCAGTGATAGTGCTATTCTACGGTTAGTGCAGTGACTCAATGATTTCTTAAAGGACCAGTTTTCCACATTTCTTCCTGCTATTCTGAGCTATCAGTCTTCTTGGTAGATGTGCTTGCTGCAAGTGTGATTATTAGTGTTCTGTAGAGGAATACATATATGGGGATTTATTAGATTGCTTCAGGGGCTATGGTTTAGTTTAGTTGGTAGAGTGCTCGCTTGGTGTGCTCTGAGGACCTGAGTTTGATCCCCAGCAATACAAAAGAATGGGAGAAGGACCTGGCAGCCCACTCCCAAAACAATCAGCCATGGAAAACCCCATGAATAGCAGAGAAACACTGACATAGTGTCAGGGCACAGTGTTGGGAGTGTTTTGTTTTATTGTACATAGGGTCACTATGAGTTGGACCTGACAGAATGGCACCTAACAACATTAGAGTGCTTTACATAATTGGAGGCTGGATAATCCAACAATATTGTCACACACTAGAGTACCTGGGAGACTGCTCAATCCCAAAAGCAGGAAGCCCCAGAACAAGGTTGACCAATGATGCGGCTCAATTCCAAGGCTGAAGACCTGTAATCTCTGTGGAGAGTCTCTGGTGTGTGTCAGCACTGAAAGACTAGAGAGACTGGAGTCTGATATCCGTGGGTGATGGAGGCAACAAAAGTCACACTGGTTTCTGAAGAGTGGAGTTTATGCCCCCTGGCTGGCTTCCTCCTTCTTTCACCTTTTGTTCCATTCAGTCCCCAGATTATTGGATGGTGGTACCCACATTCAGGGTGTTTCTCCCCTTCAGCTGCTATGCCAATCTCTCTGGAAATGCTCTCACAGATACATCCAGAAGTGTGCTGTACTAGTCTCCCAGGTAACTCTCAACCCAATCAAGCTGACAATCACAGTTAACCATCATGTTTTGGGAAGGGTAAATATGATCAGGGGGCTGGGATTTAGCTCAGTTGGTAGAGTGCCGCTCTGCAGTCTCTGAGGTCCTGAGTTCGATTCCCAGCAGCACAAAAATGGGAGAAGTATGTGGCAACGCACTCCTGAGGCAATCCCGAAAACAATCAGCCATTGAAAACCCTATAAGGGTTGCTATGAGTCGGACAGGACTCTACGGCACCTAAGAACAACAATAACAAATGTGATCAGGGGTTTGGATTTAGCTCAGTTGATAGAGCACTGTGCTGCAGTCTCTGAGGTCTCGAGTTCAATTCCCAGCAACACAAAAATGGGAGAAGGACCTGGCAATCCACTCCCAAGGCAATCCTGAAACAGTTGCCATTGAAAACCCTATGAGGATCACTATGAGTCGGATACTGACTTGACGGCACCTAACAACAACAACAACAACAAATATGATCAGAGTAATTGTATGCAAAATGTCATAATGAAGCCCATTGTATTGTACAATCAATATATACTAGGAAAAAATAAAGGAAAAAGGAGTATTTCAAGTGGTATGCCTACATTCTAATGTCTGAAGACAGAAAAAGAAATAATCACTTTTTTAAGACCAATTTTTAAGCCCCAAGAAACCTATTTTGGTACCCCTTACAGAAGCCCTCCCCTAATCAACACCCTTGGAAGCAGCAGACAAGAAATCAAACCATGCATTGCACTGGGAAAAGCTTTTGCAAAAGATCACTTTAAAGTATTGAAAAGTAAAGATGTTACATCGAAGATGAAGGAGAGCCTGACTCATGCCATGATATTTTATCAGGTAATATAGTTGAGAAAGCTGGACATTGAATAAGAGAGACAAGAGAACTGAAGCTTTTGAATTATAGTGCTAGAGACTAATATTTAATATAACATGGACTGCCAAAAGAACCAACAGATCTGTCCTAGAAGTGAAACCAGAGTGAAACCAGAGTGGTCCTTGGAAGCAAGGATGGCTAGACTGCATCTTATATATTTTGGATGTGTAGTCAGGAGGGACCAGTCCCTCAGAATGGTCTGACTCCAGTACAGTACTCTCCTCCCAGTGTCTCAGTGTTTCCTGCACATTATGAATTTCCTTCATTTTCCATTCCAGATTCCCTTTTTTGTTCCAATGCCATTTCTATGCTTGGCCTTTCACCTTAGATAAACTCTTCCTCAGAGGTCATATCAACTCTCAGAGCATCACATAAAGATTCATAAGAAAAATCTGAAGTCTTTACCTGAAGATTTAATATTTCCAGTGGAAAATTAGTTATTTAATTTTCCATCTGTGGGACATTTCTACTTTGATTTAAATTTAATCTTTCAATACCCAAGTAATCTTTCTGCCTAAGAAATCTCCCTTTTGGGTCTCTCAAAAGTCATAAAGACATATTCATTTCTCCTAAATCTTGGAAGAAATTTGCATTTTCCCTTTATCTCAAGCCCAAATTTAGTAAAATCATTCCATGTCTTGTAAGTGTTTGCTGTGGGCCGCGTGCCTCCCGATCCGGCCTGGAGGTTCGGACGGGCTGCGCCACCGAGCACACAGATACTAAACACAATTCACTCAGGACCCTCAGGTGAGGGGCGCAGACTCCTGCGGCCCTCGGGACCCCGGCAGAGATGGGAGAAAGGAAAAGCCTCAGGCACTTTTGCCTTCCAGGGGCAAACACCTGTGTTGGTCGTCTCGGTGGTCACAAAGAGACAGCTGTTGCTTCGGTGGTCAGATGGAGAGCAGGTTCCTTTCCTTGTTGAGGATTGCAACGGGAGAGCATTATTTCCTCACCGAAGGCCGGGGCAGAGCAGCGGGAGAGGTGCTTCCTCATCGGTGGTCCAGGCAGGAACAGGCGAGAAGGCGCAGAAAGGGTGCCAAAGAAAGGCCGTGCCAAAAAGGTCAGCTGCCGCAGCGTAGCTCTTTATATAGCTCGCCCATGGAATGGCCTGAGCCAATCAGCTTTCAGTCCAATTGTCCAATCAGGAAGGGTTTTGTACAAATGTGCAACCAAGTTACTTTCATTTTCCCTAGATTTCTGACTTACAAACCAGATATTCAAATGCCATTTTCCCAGTTTGGGAGTTTTTGCCAATTTCCTCCCAATTCTTCCCTACATTTGCCACATTAATTCTTCCTTCCCACTTATAGTATATCAAGGTTTTAATTGGCATTATGTCTCCACCACTAGAACATCATCTCTTAGTCTTCTAGTTCTCATTCTCCAAAGTTATCCTGCATACTCAAATTATTTTCCTTGAAAATTCCTTATTGTACTTTCCTACTGAAATAATTCAAGTGGATTCTACAAGTACAAAACTAAACATTCAGTGTATTAATTGTTGTTGTTGTTAGGTGCTGTCGCTTTGGGGTCTGACTCATAGCAACCCTCATTAGGTTTTTAATGGCTGATTGTTTTGGGATTGCTTCAGAAGTGGATTGCCATGTCCTTCTCCAATTTTGGGGACCTGGGTCCTCAGACAGTGCAGAGCAGCACTCTACCAACAGAGCTAAACCTGAGCCCTCCTATATATTAATATTAAATAGAAATCAGGCCATGCAGTTCTTCCTTTTTTTCTCTTGTGTGAGAAAATTTTCATACGTTGCAGGTTGGAGACTCATGTCTTGTCCCAAGTCTCAAGATTAAGTACTCCATGTAGTCAGTGTCATTATAGCACAGATAGCCTTTCAGGTACTTTATGTTTGTTACCAACTTAAGTCTCACAACAACTCAGTGACAAAGTTATTATTATTATTATTCCTTTAGAGGTGAGGATACTGGAGTTTAGAAAGCTATATGAGAAATATTGAAATGAAATGGTAGAACCATAATCCAGACTTTAGACCCAGGAGGCATATACTCTGTGTATTTTACTAGAGCATTCATTATTTATTCAAGAGATACTAATGTAATATCTGTTGGCAGCCAAACCTATACCCTACTCCTGATGTGTTGCAGAAAATTTGCACAACCATGAATTGGATCCTTTAGATGAAAAGCAAGCTTTATAAAGCACTAGGATTTTAGAAAGAATAAAGGCAATCTCTGTCTTTCCCAACCTTCGAGGGACATATGACTTGAATTTGTGTTCTCTTCCACATTCTTTTTTTTTCTTTTTTTTATTGGACATTTTTAATGGACATTTTAATCACACCTTAATGTGATTCATTTTGACATGCTTTTCATTGTGGCATTTACATATATGCATTTTGATGTACATTATTCATATAGGTTCCCCTCTTAGACCTTGGAATTTTTTTCTTATGTTGTCCTTAACCTCTGGTCTAGCATGGCCTGACATTTTCTCCAGAATGATGCTCCTCTCTTGTTTTTGCTCTTTACTCTCTTCATGGAGGAAGCTTTCCTAGCTTCTGGGCCAGTGGCAATTTCTGTTAAACATGTCACCTCTCTATCTGTGATGCACTTGAGCCACAGTAACTGGAAGATCGGCACTCTAGACCATGTTCAGAATTTCCAGTTCAGTTTCCGAAGATCTGTTACCTAATGTATTGTTTTTAATGACCTTGACCTACCTATTTTTTATTATTGTTTCTTCACATTTTACTTTTCAAGATTATTCTGAATTTTTTCAAACTTGTTTCTTCCGTAAAAAATTTGTATACTTTACAGTTTTATGGGAAATATATCTGAAAATATGCTTTAAGATTATGTATTAATAAGTTTATGGATGAGGCTTCCAAAAGAAAAAAGTAAGAAACAGTAGCAATTTTACCTAAATTTGAGTCTTTCCTAATGATCCAAACTTAGCACTAATACTAATAACAGTTATAACTGGAACTTACTGAACACTTTCTCTCACTTGTTCTAAATATTTACTCATATTAATCAGTTGATTTCCATAGGAACTCTCAGTAGAAGCCACTATTATTATTGTGTTTATACATAAGAATATAGAGGCACTGGGCATTTAGGCTATTTGTGGTTTGGCACCACAGCCTAGTTTTATTTTATTTATTGGAAATTTTTAATGTACAACTTAATGTGTTTCATTCTGACATGCATTTCATTGTGACATTTCCATATATGCATTTTATTGTACATTGCACAGATAACTTCTCCCTTACCCTCTTGTGCCTCTCCTCCCCCCTCTCCCACCCCCTGACTAATGGTCTCTCATCTACTTGCATGGCTTTTTGTGGGAATATTTTTTTGTATGCCCTTGCATCTCAATTATGATTTAAGCCCAAACTTTTTTCTGTAATGATCTATCTTTTTACATTGTCAGCAGTATTACATGAATAATCTAGCCCATTTGCATTATTACTATCCTTTGGTATTGTTTGTATTATTATAAGTGTTGCCTGGACTATTAAAGTTGGGCTGTTTACTTTGAGATCAACCTCTCTCTCATTCCTAGCTCCTCTTTGTCCCTTCTCCACTTTGTATCTTGTCCCATCATTGCTTCCTTTGCAGCCTGGTTTTATAATCAATATGCTACTGATAATACCACTAATGATTGAGGTTTTAAAAATCTGAATATTCAGATACCTGAAAATTTGTGTTTTCCCTATGATGTATGCACAGGCATAATGTCACTTAAATGGTATTTCCTCTTAAATGAGAAGTAATGGAAAAACATTTATTTTCATTTACTGATAGAAACATATATTAGAGTAATTAAAGTTATGTTAAGGAAATAAGGCAATTATTTAGAATAGGAGATAATCCTAAAATGGAAAGTGTTTTGAGTCTAAGAGTAAAACATCAATAGACATTCTTATCACCATTGATTTCATTTTCTGTTCCATCTACTCACTGTATATTTTTTATTGCTTCATCTATTTTGACTAGTTTTCAGCTGAAGAGATCTACTAATAAACTGGAGGATATTACAAATATGAATAATTTTAAATCACACTGTATCACCCTAAGCTTTAACACTTCACTTATTATTTGTTCTACTTCAGTATAAAGGCAATAATTAAACATTGTCTATTAGGATAACTCTATTTTAAAATTAATTTACTATTATAGGAGAAAACTATATCTTGACTTTTTGATAAATATTCTTGTAAGAATTTTTATTAAAATATTAGAGGTATAGAATAAAGATGGTCTATTTTTAAGTATGTTGTTCACTATTGCAGAGCTTCGAGAAACCAAGACCTCTGAATACTTCAGCCTATCCCATCATCCTTTAGACTACAGAATATTACTAATGGATGAAGATCAGGACCGGATATATGTGGGCAGCAAAGATCACATCCTTTCTTTGAATATTAACAATATAAGTCAAGAACCTCTGAGTGTAAGTTTATTATTTTCATGACGGTAGTACTGAGGTTCTAGGTGCTCTTCTCTTTAAGAATTTAAAATGCAATGAAAACCTATGTATTTCATTAGAGCAATAGGATATTCATTCTGGGCACATGTCACTGTATATTAAGGTAGTTACTTACTTCATGACTGAAAGTGTACTGACTTCAATTCTCCCTGGCTAATTCTATGGTGGGCTGGGATTTAGCTCAGTAGGTAGAGAGCTGCGCTGCAGTCTCTGAGGCCCCGAGTTCAATTCCCAGCACCGCAAAAATGGGAGAAGGACCAGGCAATCCACTCCCAAGGAAATCCCGAAGCACTCAGCCATTGAAAACCCTATGAGGGTCGCTATGAGTCGGATACCAACTTGACGGCACCTAACAACAACAACAACAACAATTCCATGGTATTTAACAATATAAAACCTGGAGCTAAATGAGAAAATACTTCTTGTGTGTACATCTATAGAAGGAAAAGAGGGAGCATGGAATACAACATGAACAACTCATTAGATTAAAGAAAAATCTACCTTCTTATCTGTATGTAATCCATTTTGAAAGGAACATCACCAGTAAATGCAGTTATTTGAAGAAGTGTGTGCTATATTTATCATTATGTTTCACAACAAGGAAGTAAAATTGAGCTGGAGTAAAGAAATAAAAGTAGATTAGTTGTAAGTTTACTATAGAAAGGAAACTTCTGCATTTATAATATTAACATGAGGACTGACAACTCAGAAAAGTAGTCACTGCTTCCAGACTTGACCCAAGACTGTAATGTCTGAGAATGCTAGCATGGTATTTCAGGCAAGAGAATCTCTTATATTTCATATTAAGTTATTTTAACTGTTAAGATACCAGGAGGCCACTCATCCTGGTGGTGAGGTATATCAAAAAATAATGTTAAACTGAGAAAAAAACATATATGTGTATTTATTGTCATATAAATATTTGGGGAAAGTATACTGTAAGTCAAGAAGAGTAAAGTATGCATTATATTGTGCATACTTATGTTAATAACCTTATTTTAATATATAATTAGTACATGGGCATGTTTTAAATGATCTGTTAGAGAGTAAACTGATGAAGAAATAAGAAAATGAATATTATAATATAATGGAATATTAACTTGAGTTTGTAAGATGAAAGAAGTAGGAATTTTGAAGAATCTTGAGCTGTCACATATCTGAGTGAGAATATACAACTTTATTTTCCTTTCTGAGCAGGTTTTTTGGCCAGCTTCTACAATCAAAGTTGAAGAGTGCAAAATGGCTGGCAAAGATCCTACAGTGAGTACTTAAAACACACACACACACACACACACACACACACACACACACATAGGACTTAAATATTTGGTCTTTAGTTTCATGGCTTTGAGCTCAGCCAAAAGTTGAGACAGAGTATTGACATTGTAAATTCATGACTGGACACATGTTAAAAATGTAAACGTGAAAAGATTGGAATTCTCACAGCACTTGTAATTGTGGTATTCCTGACTGGGTAAAAATTTCCTGCTTTGCTTTTACTATTTCATGCAGACACTTTTTCTTGATGGATTTCACTAATAAACCCTATTGCAAGTGGATCCAACCTGCAGAATTCTCAGCAGGCTGCTGAAATGCTGAAAATGTAAGCATCTGGATCAGCTCCCAGATACCATGTGGGCTTTTTCAAAAATTCTCAGAGAAAAACTAGTAGTTAAACAGCACATTCCACAGGTATAAATCACCAGTGATGAATGGTACCTTTGTTAATGAAAAATAACCACAAAACCATAATCAAGGCAGATATAAGTGTTGAAAAATGTTCAATGTAACACTTGTGAAAATTGTATTTCTTTAAGGGGGCTTCAATATAAGGAGTCAAGCAAGAACCAGAGAGACTTTTGGTGTAAGATGGCAGATTACAGGTAGCCTCCCTGTAATCTAGTAAAACAAAGGATGCAGAATAGGAAGGAGTGGACTTTATTCCAAAGGAAGAAATATTGGAAAAGCACAGAAATGACAAAGAAGGTTATAGGATGGTCCCAGAGTGCAGAATGGAGCTGAGCAGTGAGAGGGAAAGAGCAGGACATGTGTCCAGCAGGGGCTTCCCCTGTGGGAGGGGAACCAGAGTCTTCATCCCAAAAGATAAGCAAGGCAACCCCGGTGAGCAGACTGGCAGTCCTGCAGGATAAGCCCAAAGTCCTTGAAGTCCTTGGATCAATTCAGGGTATTTTGTAAGAAAGTGACTTTTCCAGACCGGGTGTTGAGGGGATTAAGGGGAATGAGGGTGTCAGTATTAGAGAAGAGATTCATTTGCCATAATCCATATCTCAGAGGATGATAACCCAATGCCTTCTTGAGAGGGAAACTGTTGTGTGAGATTGAGCTACTCTGTTGTTGTTGTTGTTGTTGTTGTTGTTGTTGTTGTTGTTGTTGTTGTTTGGTGCTGTCAAGTTGGGTCTCACTCATAACCACCCTATGTACAATGAAAAGAAACACTCCCTAACACTGTGCAATGCCCATACTATGTCAGTGCTTCTCTGCTATTTACAGGGTTTTCAGTGGCTGATTGTTTAAGGATTGTTTCATGAGTAGGCTCCCATTTTTGTGGTGCTGGGGATCAAACCTGAGGCCTCCTAAGCCTTGAAAACAAAGAATAATCACTGATCAGAGGGCCTGTGGGTACCCTGCCACACCCTAGCAACACACCTGTGACAGGCAGTTACAGAGAAGGGAATGGTTGGACACCAACATGTTAAAAGGTTCAACATCAGGAGGCATGACATGGTAGATGATAGTCCCACATCCCAGGAAAAGGAGATAACGCCATATCCTGACAATTTCCAGAGACTAAAAATTCTGAAGAGAGGTCAGATAAAAGACTCCATCTTCAACTGACCACCACCTCTACCTAATAGACTTCAATATCAGAAGACACAGAAAGAAGCTGTTCTAAGACTTTATCTTTTTTCATTATGAGATTTTCATACAATTGCATCATGTACTTTGCACTTGTTCTCTTTCTCATAACCCCTCTCCCCTCCAACCAATCTCCTCCCTTGAGCAGAAAGAGCAATGTAGGGGACATCACAATACCTTATTTCAAATCATACTACTGAGCCATAGTAATAAAAATAGTAGAGTACTGGCACAAAAACAGATGTGTAGACCAAAGGAATAGAGTAGAGGATACAGAAATAAAACCATGTAGCTACAGAAACCTGATGTTTGATAAAGGTACCAAAAATGTAAGATTGATAAAAGATACCCTCTTCAACAATTGGTGCTAGGAGAACTGGATATTCTCATGTAGAAGACTGAAACTAGATCTCTCTCTCACTTTCAAAGAAAATCAGCTCAAAATGGATCAATGACCTTAATATAAGACCTGAAACTTTGAAACTGCTAGAAGACAACATAGGGAAAACACTATAAAACGTAGACATAGGCAAAGGTTTTTTGAAAAGGACTTCAATAGTGTAGGAAACAATAGCAAGAATTGACAAAAGGGATTGTAGGAAATTAAAAAGCTTTTGTACAACAAATCCAGAAACAATCAGCCATTGAAAACCCTACGAGGGTCTTTATGAGTTGGACTCAATTTGATAACACCTAACAACAACAACAACAGCAAATGACACAATTGTCAGTGTGAAGAGAAAGCATAGAGAATGGGAGAAAATCTTTACCAACTATACATCAAACAGAGGAGTAATATTAATAATATATAAAGAGCTCAAAAAATGAAATCCCCAAATCAAATTAATCAAAAAGTGGGCAAAGGATCTGAACAGAGAGTTCTTAAAAGAAGAAATACAAGTGGCCAACAATCGTATAAAAAATATTCATCATCCTTAGCCATCAGTGAAATGCAAATCTAAACTACATTGAGATCCATCTCACCTCAGTCAGAATGGCTAGCATTAACAAAACAAACAACAGTAAATGCTGATGAGGATGCAGGGAGAAATGAACCCTAGTACACCACTGTTGGGAATTGGCTACTATGCTTAGCTCAGTTGACAGAGTGCTGCTCCACACTTCCTGAGGACGGGGTTTGATATCCTAGCACTGCAAATAGGGGAGAAAGATATAGCAATCCACTCCTGAAAAAAATCCCCAAACAATCAGCCATTGAAAACTGTATAAGGGTCCCTATGAGTTAGTCACAACTTGATGACACCTAACACCAACAAACTATGTAAATTAGTATGGAGGTTCCTCAAAAAAAAAAAAAAAAAAACAAAAAACGAAAAATAGAACTACCATATGACGCAGCTATATATCACTTCTGGGTGTATATTAGAAGGAATATAAATCAACATACCATTAAGATACCTGCTTATCCATGTTTATTGTGGTGCTATTCATAATAGCCCAGATAAGGTATCCATCAACAGATGGGTAGATAAGGGAAATGTGGTATGTAAAGAGTTTTGTTTAGCCGTAAAGAAGGATGAAATTATGACATTTACTGGAAAACGGATGACACTAGAGATAATCATTTTAAGAAAAAGAAGCCAGATCTAGAAAGTCAAAAATTACATGTGTTCTCTCATATGAAGAGGTTACATTTCAATATATATTCAATATTAAAATATATAGGTCATGAAAATGAGAAGGGGCTTATGTAGGGGGGAAAGAGACTAAAGACAAGTGCAGGAAGCAATAAAAAAGGGTAATGGGAAAAAGGAAGAGAAATATCATGTTTTGCCCTTAAGGTAAAATCTGGGTTTACATATATATCTTATACATATACTCACAAGCAAGTCATTCAAGTGGGGATGGTGGGAGGGGTCATGAGACCATAATGGAGGAGGTGAATATAAGCAATGTCCAATGATATGCATATATAGAAATGTCATGAAACCCATTAAGTTGTAATCTAACTAAAATGTTACTACAATAAACAAAATAAAAAATAAATTGAATTTTAAAAAGAAGACCTAAACACTAATTAACTTATATCCCTTTTCAGGAAGAGATCCTAACTCAGGCTCCAGGCCAGACACTAAAGCAAAAGAATAAATGTGCAAAGTCAAGCTCCTGCCTCATTAGTAACCTCTTGTCCACATTACCTGTACATCTTATTTTGTGCCATTATCTTCACTCTCATTACAATGTTGAATTGTGACACTTTTGGCATTGGCACAGCTCCTAAGGATACTGAAAAGGAAACTTGTCTATCTTGCTCTGTATCTAGGGACTATTTGTTATTTGAGTGTGGTTGCCAGGTGTCTGTTTGGAAGATTATTGAAACAAATGCTAAAATACAAATGGTGCATTGTTTGGATGCAGAGCATACATACAGCACAAAGTAATCCTGTGAGGTGGGTAGAACATACCACCAAGCATGAGCACTCCAGTTCCTATGCCATCTTACAAATGTCACACAGAAATTTCTGGCAAAAACTTTAAAAAGAAAGAGTACATGCATCTAATCCTGGTTAGAGTTGAAATAATTCACAAACACTTACCCAGGAACTACCCTCCCACCAAAGCAGTGCACACACTTCAGCAAGGACTCACCAACCTCTGCCAGTTTCTTGTAGACTGACTTCTATATTGCTTCATTTGCTATCTCCTCCAGTGCCTAGTGGGATCCAGCCTAATCAACAGGGACCTTAAAAATACTAACACATGCTGTGCTTTTACTTCCTTTCCAAACTTACAGATACAATGTGCAATGAGATGCATACATGGAAATGTCATAAAGAAGCCCAGTAAGTTGTACACTGACTAGAAAAAATTACTATTAATAAAAAAAGGTGTGAAAAAAGGACAGAGTCAAGCAAGAAATCTTTCTGTTTTCTACAAACACTTTCCTGGCAGTAGTACATTAAAGTATTCTGGAATATTAGAAATGCATAGAGCCATTTTTTTTTTCAGTTCTAGGGAGTTGAACTCAGTGCCTCACATATTAGAGGAAAATACTCCACCACTGAACTGCATCCCATAGCCTCCATTTTATTTTATTTTATTTTATTTTAGTTTAGTTTAGTTTAGTTTTTATTTTGAATCAGAGTCTTGCTAAATTGCATAGGTTACCTCTGACCAAGAACTTGCCATCCTCCTGACCCCACTTCCTGAGTCACTTATATTACAGGCATGTGCCATGGTGCCTGGCCATGGAGCCAGACTTTAATGTGTATCAATCCATGTGTTGTTTATAATCAAGCTTGTATAGCATTTTACCTTTTTGCTTCAAATCATGAAACATAACATAATAGAATCAACTCTCTCTCCCACTCCCACCCACTCTCACAAATGATTTGATAAGGAGGTTCATTTATTTATTCATTCTTTCTTTCAATTATCCATTTCATAAATATTTATTGATCACCTATTATGTAGCATCAGGCATAGAGGTAGTTGCTTGAGCCATACTTTGTGTAAATATAGACACAGTTCTAGCTTTAATTAACTTTTTTATCTTTTGGAAAAGCCAACCTTAATCAAATGACTATGAAAATGCATGCTAATTACAGAGTGAGATGGAAATATGGTGATTGGGTACAAAATCTAATAAGTTTATATACATGCACACTTCCAGATCTGAGTGTATAATGAAAAATAGTCTCAATTTAGAGTCCAAAAGTGTTGACTAAGCACTTATTTTGAAGTAGAGGCAAGAGATGCTGCAACAGTGACATCTGTGCACTGAGCTTTAGAGTAAAATTTTCTAAGGTTCATCAGGCTAGGCTTAGTTGTGGAGGGCAGGAAATATTAATTCTTGATTACCACTTAAGACAATAGAAGATGTAAACTTCTGAAAAGGTCTAGCTAAAGGCAGGGCCACAGAAGGATCTGGCATGTAGAATCTCTGAGTATTGCTCAAGGATTCTTGGCAAAACATTATCAGGAATCACTCAGCTGTGGGTCTTGCTTTTTCAATTTTACAATTCATCCAATAAGGGAAACTTAAAAGACAGCAGAAGAAACTTGCCAGGGAATATTTACTCTCCAAGGGAAATCTAGAGGAGGAAATCCAGAAAAATGTGGAAGAAAGATTCAAAAAAAGTACATTGCAATGACCTTATAGGGAGCCAATAGTAGAATGAGGTATCATGTTGTGAAGAATGATATTTTGTTCCCTCAAGCTACTATTTCAAAAATTGGACATGAATTAAACTGTGTCCTATCATTCTCTAATGAAGAGATGTTTCCCATTGATGTATATCTGATCATCTCTTGCCTTTTTCCACCATACTATCCTGTGGCGATACAACTGAGTTTGCTTGGTCTTTGCTCAAAAAGATTTGCATTTCTAATTCATAGAAACTGCTATAGGCAGAACATGTAGACCATAAACACCTTTGTATATTCTACTTCCAAAAATTGCTGTTGACTTTCTGGAGAATCTTAGCCAACTCATTTAATCTCTTGCTCTTTTTGGCAAAATAGAAACCCTTTATTGTTTGGTCTGTGAAAATTAAGAGTTAGGTGATAAAATCTTCAATACATGCTTGCATTTTCTCATAGTTTTTTTAGGCTATAATATCATTTATGGAGATCTTTAAATGCTTCTAGTGTGGCCAATTCCTATATACTTGGGAAATAACTAGTGGAAGGTTCTACTCCAGGTATTTTGAAGACTTGGCAGGGCAGATTTTGTTGTCCCTACAAGATTGTTGAATCCTGGGAAACAATAATAACTAATTCTTTCAAATATGTGTTGTATCTATACAGGAGAAGAAAACATCTAACAAACTCATTTCATCTCATATATACAAGCCACTTACAGAAAAGTGTCTTTTGTATTTGACCACAGAAAAAAAGGCCAGTGGTAGAAAAACAACATGAAATAGATCTTTGAAAGCTCTGCAGAACAACCTATTTTAAGAAATTTGTAACAGATGAATTTTGCACATATTTTAGAAGTACATTTTTGTTATTTTTTTCTGGTATTAGATATATTGATCATGTCATAAGTACTTCTCAATGAAACCAAATATTTAAGAATATCTGAACACTATTAGAATAAAAAAAGTCACCTAAAAATATATTGTTTAAAACATGGGAACTGAATTTTTGAATTTACAAAACTTAGTTATCATGAAGAAAATAGAGGTGAATAAGGTAAAGTCCTTACATTTAAGATTCTTTCCAATATACTAGAAGTGATGAGACATATATTTAATAACTATCAAGTAGTATGGACCTGGCAATCCTTTCCCAAGGTAAACCCAGAAAACAATCAGCCACTGAAAACCCTGAGGGTTGCTATGAGTCAGACATGACTTAACGGCACCTAACAACAACAACATCAAGTAATAATATTTAATATTTAATAGAACAGGGCAGGTGCTATTCTAAGCACTTTATTTTAATCCTCATAACAGTGGTATAAGATAGAAATTATTGTCATTGCCCACATTTTTAAGATAAAGAAAGCAAACAACTAAGAGAGTGAGGAATTTCCTCAAAGCTATACCATGAGCATGTGAAAGGGTCTGCTTTTGGATAAGGACAGGCAGCTCTAGATCCTGAACACTTCACCCCCAGATCATGTCACCTCTCCTGGAGAAAATGGTAAATGTTCAGAACACAGTGGAGCTGGGAAATTTTGGAAAGCTTTGACAGATTTGGTGGCAAACATATTAGATCATCTGTTAAACTTTCTTCTTATTTTATTTCAATGATATTGAAATGCAAATAAGCCATACCCTCTCCATCTTCCAGCCTTTGGTATATCCTACATATGAGTCTTTTCTCCTTCAATTACTTTAGTTTGGGACACACATGCTCATCCTTTCAGGTCATAGTGCACATATCATGTCTCTGGAGAATTTCCTTTCCTCGCCAGGACAGGGCAAGGTGCCTCTCCTGTATGTGCACCTGAGACACTCTATTGCATTTTTAATTGTGAGTCTCCCTTCACTGATTGGAAATGCTGTGCAGCAAATGTCATTACCTCCCATGCCCAGATCTGTATCTAGGCACTTCATAAAATTTACATAAGCTCTGAATTACTAGAGATGGGAGCAATTAAGCATGGAAATCTGCTCCAAGTGATTGTCAGGGGCTGGAGATGGGGTATGGTAGATTATGAGTTTATTAATTATTTTAGATTAAAGATGTTTGTAGCATATGCATTATGCACACATTTTAGAAGTACATTTTTCTTAACTTTTTCTGTTTTTAAATATATTAAAGATCCTGCTAAACCAAACATAAAGCAGTCACAAGTAAGGAAAAAACAACAGAATCAAACATCCCTTAATCCTTCAGTTTTTATTTGTATCAAATTGTAATTGAAGTTTTAAAAAAGACAACGATTATGAGAAGGTAATATAATAAAATTTTAAATTTGATCCCAGGTAATTTAGAATAATCCTAATTTTTATAACTAAAATAAATTTTCATGGTGGGAATGTAACAAATTTTCTGCCTCAACTAAAGAGAGTATATTTCCCATTTGTCTTTTTTCTTCTACATATTAACAGCTGGAATACTGGACACAGATAACTTTATGAAGAAGAGAAATATATTTAGCTTACAGTTTTGGAGGCTCAAGGGCACAGCCCTACCCTTGGCTCAGTTTTGATGATGGCCTTTTTGCTGGTAGGGTCTGGAAATGGCACAGGGTATCACATGGGAAGAAACATATATTTGTTTATGTCTTGTCTCTTTCACTCTCCTATAAGACTACCAGAATTTAATCATGGGGTCTCCATCCTAATGACCTTACCTAAACTTAATCACTTTTTACACAAAAGCCCCACCTCTAAACGCCATGGTAGGATTAATTTTCCACCCTCCTATTACCATTACCCTATAACTTTAAGGACTAAATTCCTGCATGAGATGGGGGTGGACGACATAATATCTTCAAACTACAGTATTGGACAAACTCACATTCTTACATACTCCACTTCTTTCTAAATGTTAATACTCTAGTCATGCTTTAAATAGTTTGAGCTTCAATAATAGCATATACTGTCAAACATATTCAGTGAGATAGGACTTAATGAATGCACTAAGTAAATACTGTAGGAGATCTTTGAAAAATTAAGTGGGATTATATATGTTTAGGTAAATATACATTACATACACACAATGTCATTTTATTTAATTTTATAATATCACATTCACTCTTCTATGACCAGATAATCCTAAAGTATTAGACAATATGTTTTTTCTAGGAATAACTTTGTGAAAATTCTTTGATTTGTTCCCTGGACCAAAGAAGGTAGACCACCAAGAAGAAAAATAAGAAGATTTTAAAATTATTATTGTATAGTATGAATGATGAGGAGTCAATATTTTTAACAACCTATTCACTTGTGATCCAGGATATATTTTTAAAACATCTATTTTTATATTTTTAAAACTAATATGTATTTCATACAGAAATATTTGATAGCCTAGAGAAGCACAAAGAAAGTAACAGAAAATTAACTATCTTCTCTTAGCTCTTTGACCTTGGAGGCTTAGCCTCCAAAGTTAAATATGCTAATTCATAGAGTCTATTTTATTTGGTTATTAAGAGGATCAGTGATGTAATATTTATAAGGAGCTTAAAATAGTACATAGTGAACAGTAAATACTACATCATTGTCAAATTGTGCCACTGCACCATAATCACTCCTGATAATTTATGAGATATTCTTCCAACATTTTCTTAGGTATGCATATGTGTATTAAATAAAATGGTACTAAATTGTTACTAATGCTGGGTGCCTTACTTTCCATTAGCAATCCCAAGAAATAGAATTAAACAATGAAAAGAAAGCACCTATAGCATTTATTTCCACTAAAGTCTCTAAGGCTTCATTCATTCCCTAGATCTTTCATATATTAATACTGTGGTCAGGACCTGTGCTGAATTCTGTGCAGGGCAAATGCCCTATCCACTTGCCATAGTTTTCATAGACAATATAAGTCAAAATGAAAGTGAGAAAAATCTAGATAGGATAATTGTGAGTTTATTATGTGCCAAATACTATTCCAACTGCTTTGTTAAAACATTGCTCACAAAAAATATTATCACTACCATTTTAGATGCAAAGATTGAAGAACAAAAAGGCAAGTAACTGCATAAGTTTTGTTTGTTTGTTTGTTTGTTTGTGGTATTGGGGGTTGAACCCAGGGTCTAGCACTTGCGTGCTTTGCAAGTGCTGGATCACTGAGCTGCACCACCAGCCCATTTTTTACTTTTTGAGACAGGGTCTCACTAAGTTTTGCAGACTGCCTCTGGTCTTGAACTTGAGATCCTCCTGCCTCCACCTCCTGAGCCGCTGGGATTACAAGCATGTGCCACCGCGCCCTGCACACTACTTAAGTTCTAACAACTAGTAAAAGGTGAAGCCAGGGTTTGAACCCAGGTCATCTGGCTCTGACATATGAAGGTTTAAGTCTATTCTCTTCTCTTCACAGTACTCTCTACTACCCATCTGAACACTCTGGCCTGATGCCAGACCAACTCCGTTTGCATCTCCACTTTCATTACACAGCAACCCTCTAACTATTTACAGACGCTATTCCCCAAGTAAATGCTATACTCTTATTCCTTTTTTTTTCTTATGCTCAATTTTATGTGGAATGTTCTTTCCTTATGCTTTTTCCTGTACAAATCCTTAACTCAGGCCAAGTGCAGTAGCACATGCCTATAATCCCAATGACTAGGAAGGCAGAGGCAGGAGGATCACAGGTTTGAGATGAGAGGCAGCCTGTGTAATTTAGTGTGACCCTATCTCATGATAAAAATAAATCAGGGGCCAAGGATGAAGCTTACTGGTAGAATGCTTGTAACATATGTGCAAGGACCTGGGTTCAACCCTCTAGTACCATTGGGGAAAAAAAAATCTCTAGTTCATTCTACAAGACTCAGTTTAAATGTCACCTCTGTAGAAAAGTTTATACCCAGTTCAGCCTTCTTCTTTCCTTCTGTAGCACATTTAAAATATGTAGCCTTATTATAGCACCTAACACAGCGTGATATATTATGTCCTTCTTTCTCTGAAAGGAGAAAATGTGTCTATTCATGCCAGAGTGGCTAGCCACATGACCAGTGCCTTATATGGGCTGAGTTGGGTAAATATTTCCTGGATGGAATTAACACAATGATATAGATCAGAAATAATGTGGACAGAAACTAACGCAGCACAATGGAAATGCAGAGCACCCACTTAATGATTTCCAATGATTAACTCAGCTGATTTGTCTTTCCTTTTTCAGTTGTTCTTACATGTAAGAAGAGATAGGAGGCATATCGACCATCAAATAGTGTAGGAATCTATTCATTGCTGATCAAAATCCTGTAGAAAAGCTGGATGGTGGAGGGTGGCCATGGTTCAAGTCCCAGCTTAATTACTTGTGAAACCTATAGCACTTCATTTAATCTCTCTGGAAAGCAATTTCCTTGTCACTAAAATGGGATATTCATAATTAAATTAGAGCATTGCTCTGAGACTTCAAGCAATCCACATCTAAGGATGAAAAGCTCTGCAAAACTCATAACTATTATAGAAGTTATATAAATTATGATAAATGTTATAAAAGTAACTATGTATTCCCCACACAATGACAAATTGTACAAAGTGACAAAGAGTACAGAATTGGATTGTGTTAGACATATATGTTTCAAAAATCCTCTAAGCTTCCTTTTCTAAAAGAGATTGAATTGTGACTGAGTTAATTAGAATGAGTTCATGTAAAGTGACTCAATAGAATGTAGGAAGTGTTCAATAACTATTAGCTATAAAAGTGAAAATGAAACTCTATGGGAAGTAAGAATGGTAACATATATAAAATGATTTTTCTATTTCTAGCACATAGTAAACTCTCAAAATATTAAACATAATAAGCATATGAACAAGTAAACATATGCAGTGAATATAGTCTGCATTTGAAGCACAAAAAAGATGTTATTGACTTTCTCAGTTTTCAATACCAGTAATTCATCAAAGTAAATTGTCTATAAAACCCAAGATAAGACAGATATAACCTGTTATTAATAAAATTATATTGAATTAATGTCTTAAGACAAATTATTATATACAGAACTACAGAATGACTAAACTTGAATGTAAAAAAATAAGCCCAAATCTCATTGCTCACAGATTTCCATAACATAGACATATTATATACACATCATACTTCATCTATGCTTTTGCTCCAGGAAAACACATTACCATTTGTAGTTATATAATCAGTTTCCTGGTACCTTTATAAACAAGTGTCAAGATGTAATGACCTTGTATATTTAACCAAAATCCTTAATGTCTTAACATAAAAATTAAGTGTATAGTCTAGTCTGTAAGGATTAATTTCTTTGACAGTAAAGTTAATGATTGATTATTTAATAATATATAACTGAAACATCTGTATAAGATTATATGTATAAAATGCATTCTTGATAAGTAATAATGGATATAAAAGAAAAATTATGAAAAATATAAAATAATATTGACTTTAAATTGAATTTAACTTCCATTTTAGCAAAGTTTGTTTTGTTTTACTTTTTGTACGAATATAAATAATAGACG